>OZ025256.1:6175004-6512845 GCA_964019135.1 Arenicola marina | reverse complement strand
GAAAACACCCAGATTGTGTTTGTATCATGATGACCAGTGACGTATGCTTCAGGTGTGGATTTGACTAGCATATGGCGGGCCATCCTAATATTTATTCCCTAATTCTTGATATCAACAATTCAATTCTTGAACAATTCAATTCTTGATATCAACAATTCAATTCTTGATATCAACAATTCAATTCTTGATATCAAGGACGGGGAGAGTTACACGTGAGCCTTTTGACTTGGGACCAGTTTTTATATGTAGATCTACAGCATGTGCCGATCCCCTAGTACTTTCAACCTCCACTCGCGCAGTTCCAACACACTCGCACAGTTTCAACACACCCGCGCAGTTTCAACACACTCGCGCAGTTTTAACACACTCGCGCAGTTCCAACACACTCGCGCAGTTTTCAACATACTTGCGCGCCGTTTCACCCTACACCGGCGCAGTTTCAACACACACGCCCGCGGTTTTCCACCTACACCCGCGCAGTTTCAACCTGCATGAGCGCAGTTTCAAGCTGCTTTTTCTGTTTTCACATGCCTTTTGACCGCTACGGCGCCTCATACGAAGGGACCGTTCATTATTCGAGCATGCCCATTCAAGCGAATTATGGATATCAAGAATTCGGTCCAGTGTGTTCGAATTCTTGATGTCAAGAATTGAATTGTTGATATCAAGAATTGAATTATTAATATCAGGAATTGAATTGTTGATATCAAGAATTGAATTGTTGATATCAAGAGTTGAATTGTTGATATCAAGAATTGATTTCTTGATATCAAGAATTGAATTGTTGATATCAAGAATTGAATTGTTGATATCAAGAATTGAATTGTTGATATCAAGAATGAATTGTTGATATCAAGAATTGAATTGTTGATATCAAGAATTGAATTGTTGATATCAAGAATTAGGGAATAAATGTTAGGATGGCCCGCCATACTAGCATGCGTGTTCAAGATCGCAAGGTCACTTCCCTGCCGATCCCACAACGATTCCGAAGTACACATAGTTTGCAAGTTTTCGCGGCTCAGAAGGCCATCATGGTACTTTACGACCCCACCTCCTCCCCCCTCACTCTTTATATCAGCCCCCCCCTCACTCCCTCTCTCTCTCTCTCTCTCTCTCTCTCTCTCTCTCTCTCTCTCGCTATGTTTCTCCCCCCAATACCATCTCTCTCCCTCCCTCTCCCGCCCCCTTTGCCACCTATACCTATCAAATAGGCCATCTGTACATGTATACATAAAGCTGCTAGACGCGATCAGCCCGTTATAAATACCGTGCAGATAAGATTCGACAAGCAGACGACATTCGACTAGCACACGACACTCGGCCGGGCTCTTCGCGGGCTTTCTTCCTTCACTGCCCATGGCGAACCTGTCGGCGCAGATCGCTTGTTAATCGCCCCAAGATGACACGGTTTTCACCTTCCATTGAGGGCGTGATAATGGTGTCTAGCCGACTACGGTCCAAAGTTGGTTCACCGTCTGGCAGCTCGAGTGACTAATACCCATCGATTCGACCCCGCTACCATACATATACTAATTGGCTGTCCAGCACTCAGCACGTGAAGATGTTTTATAACGGGATGGACTGAACAACACACACCAGTGTCACCTTGGTAGATCTTTATCGCAGCTGGTAGAATCATCAACTTAAATTTGTGGGAAATATGTGCGCCACGCGAGTAGGGCTTGGTATATAGGCCTACATATTCAGCACAAGGAAGCATGAACCGGTAAGTGAAGCTTCCTTCGTTTTGGGAGGTCTATAAGATATATTCATCACGTAATTGAAAAACAGGCAACGCCTCTTATATAAATGCATGCGATGCACCTTCCGTCTTGTTTCAGGCTGACCGCTTGTTGACTGTTGTTGAATGGTCCTGCATGGTTATTATATGCTTCATGTTCGTTCTTCTTTGCGGCTGGCATGGTGAGCGGGTGGGAAACGTTTTCTTGTAGACACGCAATCTATACAATAACTCCTAATACTCTATCTAATGGGATTCGCATTAAGAAATTCATTAAATAGAGGGCGAAAAAGGGATCAAAACCTGGGTTGGCGTGGCTATAAGAAAGAAATGACACAAATGTGGGACATGTGCTGCTGAACGCCAAATTTTCTTTTTGATCATTGATGTGAAGATCAGAAAATTCACGAACAGCTATTGATTACACATCTTATAACTACTTTACGCGCGAACTATGTGTATAAAAGCACGTGTCTGTACGTTTAGTTATTTGTCAGAATGCTGGACGTACCCTTCTTTTCATTTCCTTATTGAATTCCGTACACCGTCTTGTAGAGTGCTGACATCTACCGGCCGCGTCATTCAAAATTAGCGTTCCGTATAGGGGTAAGCATTTGTTATTTGTGACGCATGGTTGATTCTCTTACTAGAAGGCGTCGCTGTTCCCTGGGGTATCTGCGGTATTCGGCAGTCCTGATCATCCTCTAGTCATTGATTGCCCCGTATTTAGCTCTAACATATTCGGCTTTATTTTGTGGAAAAAAATGTGTGCAGATATCTTGTTTCACTGTGGCCTCTTTGTATAGGTGAATATTAACAGTGCTTACTTTTAGAACACAATTATCACTATAGCGACCACATTGGGCCTATATATGCGTGTCATCCAGACATGAGTTGGTTGAGAATAATACTTTAACCTATGAAGGTCATTGCGGGTGACTGGCGATAATCACGTGTAGAGCGGAGCCACGTGGCAGAGCGGGGCATAGAGGAAAGGCATGGGCTCTTTGTAAAGACGAACGTAGACATTCGCGCAGTGGGATGTGAGCCCCCGAACTCCGGCACCAGGGCTGATCTGGCAGAGCTCATTCAGCACAGCCGAGCGCGCCAACCACTAGAGGCCGTATTTATTAACCATACGCAGCTCACCCACGAACAACGCCTTTCCGTCATAGCCGCTTAGGTATGTGTTTGTCGGAGTCATGATCTAGAAATTGTGATTAATATAATTGTGACACCAGAGATTTGCCTAATCTAAGTATGATTTATGAATACCGACCCAGGCCATTTCCGCAGCTCTTCGAATAAAAATGTAGGTCTTGCAATATTGGGTTCTACATCGAGCGAAGACTGGAATTTGATTGACCACCTGGCGGCAGGGTGACCAATTACTGACAAGGCAAGAAGATCCCCAATTTCTCCGGTTACTTCGCCTACGGCCACCCCCCCCCCCCCAATTACGCTTGTAGTTATTGGAAGGGGAAGGCGAGGGAAGGGGGAGGGGCTAACACTGCACGACACCGGAGCCCTGCTTCCTACACTTTCATCATTGCCTCTTGATTCGATTACACAAAAATAAGCACTCAAGACAAAATAATAGAGTTTAAAGGTAAGAAAAGCAATTTGAAATAATTTATTTAGTGATTTTACGGATGATATTTTTGTAGTATTTATTAAATAGTATAGTAAATAGTTTTTATTACAATGAATTTATAAGATGCGGCAGCGTTAAAGAAATGTATAAAATTACAAGGGTATGTTGTGTGAGGGCCAAATATGCGTATATTTTGGAGAATATGGATGTTTTCACATGTATTATCATCACATCAGCAACGTGTTCTTGCTTTTTGTAGAATAAATGCTAAGAAGACATGTTCTAATAGTGCTAAAATGAAAGCCCTTTGATCTGATTAACATTACAAGTCATTGCATTGGTGACGAAAAAAACAAAACCGGTAGTAGCGTTTCGCCATGTTGACAAGCCAGAATTGAAACATTCTTATGACGTCATCTTTTTTTGCAACTGTTTATCCTCATCTACCATTCAACAGTTCATTAGTAAACTAGGAATTAAATAACTAAATTGGTGGTTCTTCTGATAATGACTGTTTCGAAGACCGTGGCAGTTTATAAGTAGGAGAAAACACTAGAACGTTGATGATTTCGTTGTGCAGAATCCACTCGGCTAATGCCGTCTGTATTCGAAAGAACGAAGATTTTCTCGTGTTTTCTCCTTACCATAAACTGCGTCATATAAACGCTTGGCGCTTGCGTGCTCATAAAAGAAAGCTAAACCAACAGCGTTCTAAAGAGTGGAGCGTTGTATAGCAATAAGTCTATTGCAACAGTACTGTACACACACTTCTAAATTGCGAAACCCCGTCTGCAATCATGTAAAGTTACACGTAGGTCAAGGTGATTCGTGTTTTTCTCCCCGTTTTAATCTCATCAATTCCTCTTCATAGTCAGTGTCTCCGTGCGTCGTACTTGTTGTTCATATCTCCTCATATGCCGCTCATGCCTGATAATAATAATAATAATACTAATAATAATGTTTATTAAGTACCTGATGGAGCCTGTGGAGACTCCTATAACAAATATATATATATATCCCCGTACGGCGTTCAACAACACTTACCAATAACCCCTCCCTCCGCCACTTCCCCACCCCAACCCCGCTCTAAAAGTTTGGTACGTATATTGTCGATATCGGTGTCTGTCTGACCCCCCCCCCCTCCCCCTCAGCCCCACACTCCCTTACCCCCTGACAATCACGTCAGCTTGTCCTTGCAAAATCTTGCGATTTATTTTCATTTTACTACATTGCGAATTTCTTATGAATAACTGACTGTACCTGATAGTTAAAGGCAAGCTGCAGACGCGAACCGTCAATTCTGTATGTATAGACATTGTCTGGCGGTGGAGATCGAGTGCGGGATTGTCGGTTTCTTTCTTCACGGAACAGGATTCGTGTGAACTGACTCGTACAATTTACGCCCCCCCCCACCCCACCACTCCCCTACCATGTAGCATATTCACGATAGCACGGGAAAATAGTTGTTGTGGTAAGCCTACTACTGTCGATATATATATATGTGTGTGTGCGTCTTGCACCCGCCCCCCCCCCCCCCCGCACCTTCACAAAGTGAAGTGTCTTGTGTTAGACCGCAGTAAACAGTATAGGGTCATATATCAGATGTCTTCGAGTGGGAAGTGAAAAACACTTTATCTCCGCAGCTCTGGGTATTTGGATGAAAGCTTAGTCATTTTATTGGTTAGCGCAATATATACATATTCACGAGATTTTCCACCAACTTGCCACTTATAGCATGCTATTCGGTTCTAAATGGATACTGACAAATCACTGACAAAAACAAGATTATTCCAGCTGATGCCCCGTGTGTTCTACAGAGCGAATCAAACAGTTTCTCGTGCTTTCTCCTTACCATAAAGTGCGCCATATCAACGCGGAGCGCTTGCGTGCGGATAAAAACGATATCTCAAACAGTAACTTTCTAAGGAGCCGGATGTTGTATAGCAATATAAGCCTTATGTAACAATACAGTACACAGTTCCAAATTGTGAAACCCCGCCTGCAGTCATGTAAATGTACAAATAGGCCAAGACGAGTTTTTTCTGCCCGCTTTAATCTCATCAAACTTCCTCTTGATAGTCAGTGTCTTTGTGCGTCCGACGTGTTGTTCATATATCCTCATATACCGCTCATGCCTGACGGGGCCTGTGGAGACCCCTGTAATATATATATATATATATATATGCATAGCCCCGTACAGCAGTCATCGCTATGCGGCCCACCAACACCAATAACCCCCCTCCCCAACCCCAACCCCAACCCCACGTTAGCTGTTTGGTATGGATACCATCCGTATCGGTGTCTATATTACCTACCCCCCTCACCCCCAGACAACCACTTTACCAGGTATTTGCGAAATCCTTCTGCGGCAAGTGGTTATTTTTACTACATTGCTAATTTTTTATGGATAACTGACTGCACCTGATGCAATCGAGGCAAGATGCAATCGAGAACTGTCAATTCTGGCATCTTGTACGTATAGACATTCCGAAACCGGTTCCGTGTGAAGTGACTCGAACAATTTACGCCCCCCACCACCCCCCTACCATATGGCATATTCACGATAGCACGAGAAAAGACCTTGTTGTGGTAAGCTTTATCTACTGTCGATATATATGTGTGCGTCTTGCCGCCCCCCACCCCCATCCCCCACCCGCCCGAAGTGAAGTGTTTGTTTACTTTTGTGTTAGACTGCAGTAAACAGTATAGAGTCATATTTCTAGTGTCTTCAAGTGGGTACTGAAAACACTCCACAGCTCTGGGTAACTTGGATGGAAGCTTAGTCATTGTATTGGGTAGCGCACTATATATATATGAACCGGATTGTTCCCCCAGCTTGCCACTTATATCATGCCATTCGGTTTTACATGGATACTGACAAATCACTGAAAAAAACTAGATTGTTCCAGCCAGTTATGCCTACCAGGTAAGTTCTGGACAAATGGTAACACTAGGTTTGATTGGTCACCCTGTGTATATAATCAAAATAGGGCTGTAAGTCACTACGGGAATTGGTCGAGACATCACGAGACAGGGATACTTATGTTCTATGTCAATGCTATAGCATCAACGGCCTGTACGTGCTGCCTGCCTTCCGGTTGTTTGCCGTCACTCACTGCACGCAAAAGATCGGCTAAAGCTGTCCTTGGATGCACAGCTATCCACTGAATTTAATGCACATATCAAAATTATAACCATCAGACTAGGTTTATGTAATATATGAGCGATTAGACAGTCCACATATCAGAATGCGGTCGTGTTATGAACGACTGTAAGCGTCAGGCGATATAATGTGTCGTGAGGAGTTTTTCATGTCGTATGACGTATGTCTGCGCGCGGTATCTATGGTTACGCAAAAACGCTGCTTATGGACTAAGCAGGCGAGGAGACTGATGCTCTGTTTGTCGAAATGTCATTATCGATGATTCGCCTCAAAATACAATTGTTCTAACGATCGCATCGAACGGACCACATGCATTGTGGAGGGATAAATGTCTCATCTTTAACTATTTTATGATTTTATAGTTAGCAATGCCTGCACTAGTCTCATATGATACAGTTTTCTCGCCATTAACACCGGTTCACCTCCGGGCCTGGCGATAGGGCTACGCCGAACGGAACCAGCCTAGTTCATCACTTTTCAATCAGCCGCCATCTTCTTTCGAATGCCCAGTGTAGTTTAGAATGGTTTACAATCGACATGCGCGCGCACCCGGCCTGGGCGAAAGAACTCTCGGGAGGTATACCTATGTAATGCGTGTTCGGTTCACCTTGGGGATATATACTCTGGCTACCAAAGGGTGTATTTCTTTGGGATAGGTTCGGTATCCCGCCCGGCACCCAGAACATGTGACAGGGAATTTCCGGGTGTGCCGTTTGGGTTATGCCTATTCCAACAAAATGCACACACCGTTCACATCCGGTGCACGTAGGAGCACTGGAACCAACCTACTCCCACTACCTTTCAATCAGCCGCCATCTTCTCCCGAATGTCCTGTACCCTTTTGACCCGGGCACATCGGCATACGGAATGGATGCGCAAGGCAGTGTCGGGGGCTAGACCGATGCGTAATGTGCGTATTAGGGTTACCGCAGGGATATAACGAGCTACCCAAAAAATACGCCCAAAGAAATGCACACAGTATTTTCGCCCTTTACTTTGAGCTTGGGGCCCTGATTGGGGTTGCCACCTGGCGAATACCTTATACAACGCGAATGTTACATTGCGTGTAGACAGCGACAAGAAAATCGGTTGCGTTATGCATAACCGTTTTTCGGTTGTTGGTTCGTTTCTCGCTTTTCTCATGATCATTTTAAGAACTAAAAACGATTAGACGGTATATACACGGACCCACTCGTTCTAAGAGCACGTGTTTTTGTTTTGGTACCCAAAAGACCTAAACCGGAAATAGAAAGAACAGTACAGCCATATTTTCCGCATCATCTCTCGAAGTTCCAACTGGAATCTTGTTTCTCAAATCTTATTTCTCACGGTGAGCTACACGGTCACAGTTTACACTTTTTTCCCCGTTTCTTCTGCTCATTTGATTTGTTTGTATATTTCAGGCCAGTCAGCAGACGAGCCACTAGCGCCGTGACGCCGGGCGCCATGGAAACCGCCGAGCGGCGCGTAATCCGCCGTCGCTGTGGTTACCTTGTTGACACGCTGCACGTGGATGATCGCTTTCTGTTAGCCTTTGTAAAGGCTGAGCTCATCGACATGTCGCTGAAGCAACTTCTAGATGTGAGTTACATTCTTTCACTTTCGCACAATCATTAAGGCTAAAATTATGGGATGGACCATTTCATTATCTGGGGGGTAGGGTAGGGAAGAAGATATTTGTTCGGGGTGGGGGGGGGCAGAGAGATTTAGGAAGGTGCTCAGGCAAGATTTTTGTTTGTTTCGAGCACACTTTAGACAACTTTCTTTAAATGTGAAGGACATATTTTAAAATGCCCATAGCCCCGCCCCATACCTGTGCAAGATAGAGAAGCCCATGCTTTTGTTTTTTTTAGGAAGTACTCCTAAAGATGTGGCACCTCTCTACATTGATGCTTCCCCTTGTCGCGATATATTTACCTACATAAATTAAAGTCTCTCAGTACTTAACCAGTCACTTAGTCAATAATTCCCCCCCTCCCCCACCCTCTCCCCCTACTCCTCTCACTCCGCCACTGGCATCCGGACTTTCTGATATCCTCACGTTGTTAACAGTGCGAGGGGACATCCCAAGCGCGGACGCTCAAGCTCGTTGACATAGTCTGCTCTACGCCAACGGACGGCGCCTTCGACACTTTGTGCCTCGTTCTGACCGAGTGCGGCTACAAGTGGGTGGCCAACAACATGGAGGCCGACCTACGCATAGAGCGCGGTGTCATGCAGGTGGATGAAGCGATCACGCAGGAAGCCGGCGTACTTGTACATAGGTCAGGCCAAAACGAAGTTTGCGATACTTTTTTTATTTCTATATATAACTCTACGAAATATACATTTTTCATGTCAGTAGAATGTTAGCTGTTTTGGAATGATAATAGCAAACATAAATATTTTATGTATGTTGTAATATTAAAGTAATCATACTAAGGGTAATTTGATAGAACTAATAATATACATATCTTATTCACAATCATGATACACATATGAGCAATTAAAGGCGGAATGAGCAGTTGGGCTGCAAAATGGAGCCCGTCTGCACAATATTAATAATTTGGTACGGATTTAAGATGAGCAAAATGAAGAAATTATTAAACAAATTTATGGTATCTTGCAGGAAATTCGGGGCCAGCAAGAGGTTTTCCGAAGGTGAGAAGCGTGAAATACAGGAGCTACTTGCCGTCAAGCTGCAGGTCACGATAGACGAGATGTCACGAGATTTGGACAAGCTCGAGACTCAAATGCGGGCGGACCGTGCAGAATATAGCACCAAAGACCAACAGACGCGAAGTATCGCCGCCATGTTGCGAGACTTCGTCAAGAGGAACGAGAGCAGGTTAACGACGCATGCACACGGCATGACGACTACTTCAGAGGCCCTTCAACTCTGTGTCGAGGAAGGCAAGATCAAGCGATTAGAAATCGTTGTAGCTCACCGCGAAAATTTGATTGACGAACGAGGCCGTTGCGCGCGTATTTTAGGCGTGAGCGAAACGTCGTCATCTGACTTGGCAGAAATACTGGCGTCTCGTCTCCATGGTAATGGGAAAGCTGATTGTAAAAACTCGGCAAATAAGGCCGCCAATGATGTTGTTATGGAAAAAGACCGTTTAATCCGACGTCTCAACACGAAAATTGGCAAACTGGAGGATGAAATAGATGAGCTGGAAGCCAAGCTGCGAGAGAGGCATGGCGACCAAGGACCGGAAGCAAGAAATGGGGAAGTGATCGCCGAACTTATTCAGTTGCCTGAAGAAAACGCTGCTTCTCCCCGGAAAGAGAAAACAAAGGCTAAAAAGAAAGTTAACCGTGTCCTGAAATCAGAATCGCGATAATACAACACACTGGCAGAATATGTATATTTACAAAGTTCCCCCTCTTCCAGAAACTCTTCGCATTTGTTGTAATGAATGAAAGTTTGGGCTCAAACTATTTGTGTGGCAATATATTGCACGCAAAGATAAGGGCATGTTGAGAACTTTTGGCCAGTTTGATGCATCTCGTGTCATCAAGTTTGACATTAAGGTGTACTACGTTATAGAAATGGGGACATCGCTGCCGTTTTGTACCCTTACCTTACAAATAGACACAAAAACACGATTATGTGCAAATAGTTGTCAATATGTTCAGCAAATTGGTGAAAAAATATCATATTTAGGTGTAACCATTGCAGTATGAGCGGCTTTCATTTACCCGCGGAATACATCAAGAAGCGAAGCATATTCACATACCTCAATTGCATTGGTTGTGATTGCTGCAACACATGGATAATTTCAAATATATATAGTTTATATAGGTGCTTAGATATATAGTTTTATATTTGAAAACCAGTTTTTGATCATACTAGTTCATGTTTTCCAAAGCCTTCTACGATAAAATATACAGTAGGCTATGCCGGTCTTACGGGTTTAAAAGATGTGCCCATGCGTCAGCAATGTATTCACAATTCATGCATGTCCAGCTCTTGGGTTAATACTTACATCTTTATTTTGTACTTCTGTGGCCCCGATTTTTCTGACGTTATTTAAAGATAGAGTATGCACGTTAGTGACCTTTCGAACCAACTGATAACAACATAACAGGTACCGAAATTTCCACTCCAAATCAAAAATTTGAACAAGTTCATATATAAACTGTCATCCCTATAAATATGTGCGCACATTATATCTTCCTTTTTCCTCTACAAGTCGCATTCATAATCAGCGTACGAGGGAAAAGGCACATTACAACTCCCTACCGCACGAGTACAAATGCATATACATGAATCCATTTCATCTTTAAATATCAAAGGTCATGATTACATGTAGAGTGGTATACAGATATGTATGTATTTAGTATTATGTACTTTAGTGAATTACATTCGGACTTAATCACAGCATTATAACACTTAAGTTTAAAACAGAATTCGAAGGTTCACTGTCGGTTTCAGTGTGATATCAAAGAGTGTAATACACATGCACGATATATCGATAATTCATCGGTTGTCAAAGCAGAAAGACACAATGAGCACAATGTGTCACGAACATAAGTTTAAAATGAATAGCTACCATGAAGCATGGGGATACAAATTACATTGAAGGGGGTTGCGTGATAATTCAAAAAGAAAAGCCGCCTTTCTGCATATCCCAGAACAACAAAACAGAATCATATTTCTATAAGAAACACATAGCGATATGAACGCCGACTGGAAAATCGAGTGGCTTAGAGAAATACTTTTCTCCAACGCGACATCTCAGGGACATGGTGTCGCCACATTATTCCCCAATTATATAGCTTCATATCAAAAGTTGTTCGGATGTCAAATACAAATGGGTAAATATCACCATTGGCAGCGATACTTATTTCCTGCTCAATATCTACGCTCGCAGAAAAGACTCCAAAATCACAACTTCAGTTTTGAACTGAAATAGGAGGTCTAATAATAGGTTATGGCGTTCGAAATACACATATAATTGGAGGACATTTCAATTGAAGCTTAAACCCAAAAGTTGGCAAGAACAGCGGTAAAATAGAATAGCCTAGAGAATACACGAAGTGGCTCTTAGAATTGATGAAAGTTTATAAGTTAAGAGATACTTGGCGCGCCCGAAAGTCCCACTGCTCAGCGATTCACCCACAAGCAAAAAACGAAGTCGGAAATAGTGTTTCGAAATAGTGTGGGCCCTCCTTTGGTGTCCACTCCACTGTCAGATGAGGCGTTGACCGACGCCGAAAGTACTCATTATCAATATCAAGAAAAAAACGGCATTTGCCTTCTCTAAACACTCCATGGTTCTTTTGTAGTGGTCACTACTGTTAAACACAAGGACCTGAAATGAAGGATAAGTAATAATTCACATAGTAACATGGTACTGGTGTCTATTTTCGTATATAATATTATTAATGTTTTGACATAAACTAATTAGAAACTTGGGTCAAGGCGTCCGGTTTATGTCTTTCATCTGTGATTGTCTGGACTAGAGAAAACAGGGACCCGGTTGAATACACTAACAACCCCACAAACGAGTGAAAGTGATTTCACCTAATATCAACCTTTACCGTAATATCAAGCCATGCCATTATCACAAAGTAACGTTGGTGCCGGTTCGAGTGTGGTTGTCTAATTGACTTCCAGAAATATGAACACGGAGCCCATCGTTTGCTAATGTCGACAATAACGATTTTTACACTGATGTAAGCTTAATCACTAGCTTGTGAACAGTTTCATAGGCGCAGGCGCATGAACGCTATGACACCAATGAAGCACAGGGAATTGGACTTCAATATCACATCAATGAATCCGAAGCAATTGGATGTTAATATCACACTAATGAAGCACAGACAATTGATCTTTGATATCACAGTAATGAAGGGCAGGCAATTTGACTTTAATATCACACCAGTGAAGCACAGGTAATTGGACTTCAATATCACTCCAATGAAACACAGCCAATTTGCCTTTAATATCACGCCAATCCAATACAGGCAATTGGACTTTATTATCACACCAATGAACCCCAAGCAGTTGGATTTTAATATCATACCAATAAGGCACAGGCAATTGGACTTTAATATCACACCAATGAAGCACAGGCAATTGGACGTTAATATCACACCAGTGAAGCACAGGAAATTGGACTTTAATATCACACCAATGAACCCCAAGCAATATTGGATCTAAATATTCGACTTTTTTCGAGAAACAGTAAAAGTAATAAACCTAATAAGCTTAGTTGGGGAACGTGGGGCAAAATGGGGACGGGGCAATGTTTTAACAAAATGTGGTAACTCTTGCCACTGTTTTACTGATCACAGTTACCTAAAACGCTTAGCGTCCCCATTTTCCCCACTTTCCCCTAGAACTTTAACGTTTGTGAGCTAGTCAGAACCCATTAAAGTTCGGCTAACAATAAAACGAGGAAGTCTGCGGAAGTTGAGGAAGGCTCCGAAAAGGGTTTCTGTGGGAGAGACGGTGGCCGGTACATATATATAATTAATGTGAGCTGAAAGGCTTATTGTTTGAAAGCCGTAAACGAAAATCCAACTTATTTAGTATCCATATAACCGAGATATATCCACTTCTGTCGAGGGCTGTTATTCGAATGACCGATTACGCCTGTTGCGGCCTGCGGAAGTCTCGTCGGCGCACCGAAATCGCACAAATTAAACGCGGTCCGCTCCCAACTTTGATACTTCGCGGAGTCTAGTGTGGCTGGAACAGTCAAGCCCGGGCAGGAGCTGACATGGGTAGGGGGGGTGGGGTCGGATTAAGTGCGGGCGGGTTGAGGGTACGGGGGTGAAAGGTGTAGATGACTCGACGCAGCGAGGGCGTAAATAACGTGAATAACACATTGGCTAATTGCTGTCTAGACCGGTTGAGCGAAGTGTCATGTTTCACATCAAAAGCTCTCACAAGTAACATATTAATATCACTCGTTTCTCATGTTGCTAGTTTCTATTGGTGTTCAAAGACGTGTCGGTCTGCTTAATGTCTGTTCTAAAATTGAGTCATCAACTCCCGCCTTCTTACATCCTCGCGCCGAAACCGAACGAAACAACGAAACCGAAAGGAGTATGAGTGATTAATAATAACATTGGTTCGTTTTTTTTTAATATTAATAATGTTACAGGGTAAATGCAACTAAGCATACGCTATAGCAGACACGCTATTTAAAGGGGGTAAATAGATTAAATAGTTTAAATTAAAAGATGTATTATATATATATATTCTTTAGAGGTATGTGGCCAGAATATTTTTGCTATCACATATAATACTAGCGCTAATAAGTGGCTCTCGATCATACATGCTGGGTACCTGCATGGAGTATCAGAGCTCAACACGCGCCAGCTATTTATGCCACTACATGTATATATTGACATAGAGTCAGGGCTACTTATAAACACTTCTATTGAAACATATTTTATTGACACTATTATTGTCACATTTATGTGCAGTATAATTACTTTATAATTGATAATAATTTAGCTGATGCTATAGGACTACTGTATTAACTGTAAAATATTTCTAAAACTTTCCTATGCATCATACCTGAAACCGTCTATTCACTATCTATAGCTGATAGGTCTTGATTACCTTTAACTTTTGATTAATGATTCCACCTCGCTATAACACTTAGGGATTCCGTGAGATGACGTAGCGGTCACGTGATTCAGAACGTATCGCGTGTTCATGACCAGAAGTGGACGATTTCTACAACATACATTTAAACGCTCATTTTCACCGGAATTATTTATCAGACGGGCTGGAGAATACTGCGGTATTACTCGTGTTGTCATATAGATATTGAAATACGTAAGCCCCGTCGACGGCGTTTGCGAACGTACGTCACATTGTCTTTGACAAACTTTGGGGAGTCACTCGCTGTTCTCCTCGCCCCTCGCGCTAGCACAGCGGCGGTGCCACTGCCAGCGGGGCGGCTGCGTGCGCTGTGTCTGAGACATTCCTCGCATTCTTGTCTGTCTGGCTTGACTGTCTGGCACCGCGTCACTACTACGATCTGCCAAATGGCGACTCATAGTGCGGGGGATACCGCCAGTGGCCGTTCTGTTCGGCAGAAGGGTGGAAACAAAATAAAAAAGGCAAGTGCAAACTCCATGGATATTTCCGACACTTTGGCCTCGAAAGCGCAGCCGCCATTGCCCTCGGCTTGCTAGGTGGAAAACGAGGCTCTGGAGGGGGTTACCCGCGAGGCAACCCAGGGGATTTCCCGCGAGCCCACTCAGGGGATTTCCCGCGAGATCTGTGACGCGCCTCGCCCGGATGTAAACAAGCCCACCGCCAGTCGTTCATGATGTGTCTCTGTCTGCCTCAACCGTTGATGAGTCCGATGGTGAATTGTCTGCCTCCGAGGGGGAAGGGCCCTCTACCAGCACGGTAGCTGAGGGAGATGGTTTTGGTGCATTGCTAGGTGACAGTAATGCTGAGAGTGTAACCTTTCATGACAATGACATTGTGGAAAACTTGGCGCAATTCTATGAATCGCCCGACAAGTGTGGTCCATCAGTGGACTCAAAGCTGGCGGCTGTCGTCAATTCTGCTTTCTCTGTAAAAGTGGCTGGAGAAAAAATCAAAGATCTTGGGGACAAGTACTTACGTCCTAAGAACTGTGAGGCTATGGTGGTGCCCAAGGTCAATCCAGAGATCTGGAGCCAGCTACGCTCCTCTACACAGGCGCAGGATCTCCAGCTGCAGAGGGGCCAACGCCTTATGATTAAGGCTCTAGTACCAGTTGTCACTGGTATGAATATGACAAGATTCATCCATTGACCAAGATGAGACTGATGGCTTGCAAGCTGTCTGGCAAGCTTTCCGACGTAAAGGCGTTCCAGAGCAAGCTCGATAAGTTTTCAGGTCTTCCTGGAAATCAGCAACCAAAGCACAATATCGGCGTCATCTCCAAAAATGGATGTGTTTTGGTGCTGAAAGGACTTACGATGCACTTTCACCATCTATAGGAATTGTATTGTCATTCTTGTCACATCTGTTTGACCAAGGTCTGGGTTATAGTTCCATTAATACCGCAAGGTCGGCGTTATCGACTTTAGTGTCAGTAGACGGTGTGCCGGTCGGTAGTCATAGTTTAGTTAGACGCTTCTTGAAAGGTGTGTTTGCCAAGAGGCCTGCTTTGCCCAAGTATAATGTCACTTGGGACGTGGATCAGGTTCTGAGGCATTTGAAATCTTTGTCACCGGTTAAATCTATTACACTGAAACAGCTGACCTGTAAACTTGTGACAATGTTGGCGTTGCTATCTGGCTAGAGGGGGCAAGCTATCAATTGCATAGATCTGAGGAATGTCACACTCACGGATGCTAGCATAAAGATTAGATATGGTGATATTCTGAAGACCTCCAAGCCGGGCAGACACGTCCAGGAGGTGTGCATCAAAGGGTATGCCCCTGACAGAAGACTTTGCTTGGTATTCGTGCTTCGCGAATATTTGAAAAGAACTGAAGGGCTGAGAAAGGGTGAGACACGGTTATTCATTAGTCTCAATAAGCCCCATGAGGCCGTGTCAAGAGACACCATTGGAAGGTGGTTAAAGCTCACCCTATGTGCCTCTGGCATCGACACAAAGATCTTTGCACCGCATAGCATTAGAGGCGCCGCTTTTTCGGCTACAAAGGCGGCTAGGGTGCCAGTTTCTACCATATTACGTACGGCCGGGTGGTCCAATGAAAGCACTTTTCTGGAAGTACTACAACAAACCCGTCGTGGACAGTTCGTTTAGCGACATATTACTTACGCCATTCAACCGAACGTGGACGGTTTCACGTATACTTGTGTTTTCTATGAAACACAACCTAGCATGTACTAATAAATCAGTCTAGTGTATCGGCTGTGTCCTTGAAATTAATACATGACTCACGGAATCCCTAGGTGTTATAGCGAGGTGGAATTGTAATTTTAAACGAGACTTACCTGTAAGGTGAAGTTTGACTGTAATTCCACCGAGCTATATAAACACTTAGGGATAACGTGCCCACCCTTCGACCCTCCCAGGCTATAAGGCTCATGCATTAATTCCACTCTGAAGACTGAATCACGTGACCGCTACGTCATCTCACGTTATTCCTAAGTATATTGTAACGGAAATTGCCTTCTTCTGAATAACCAGAATGTGTAACGGAATCGCCGTTTCCAAGCGTATAAGGGCGAGCACTGAAAACGCCAAACGAGTGGATTCTAATCTTAATCTTTATTCAGTGACACACATCAGCTCGCTTAATTACGTCAGGATCTAGCCGCACAACCGCCAACTCGGGGAAACTCACCATCGTCGGTATAACTAACACACCATCCACACCGCCAACTTGGGGAAAACTCACCTTCGTCGGGATAACTCACACACCATCCACACCGCCAGCTTGGGGAAAGCTCACCCTCGTCGGTATAACTCATACACCATACACACCGCCAACTTGGGGAAAACTCACCTTCGTCGGGACAACATACACACTCACTGATGATGGCTTAATAATATACTGGCAGTAGTACTTACACTTATTTACATGGTTTCACTGGTTTCCATAGTTACTAAGGCTAACGTAAATAAGCGTTCTTTTAATACTACCCCTCCTCACACTCTCGTATAGCTACGGCTACCACCGCCCACTAACAGTGCAACCACAAGAACAGACCCTGACCCCAGGAATGTCACGTCAGTTGTAGATCCGGTCGTCCCGGCAGAGCAGTAAATTATAACGCCCCCTTTTAGGTCATTACACTTTCATAAATAAATCTGACCCCTTGGTACTCGGTACAACGCCCTAGGAATGCAACATCTAGAGTAGACTTGTACTGTACTGGGGAAAACTTATTAAACACCCAGGATCGTATTGAAATCTGTTTGGCCAGCTCCAGGAATGAACATCTGTAGTAGGCCAAACCAAGTAGAGATTAAACAGTCTCCCGGAAAATCAGGACTTTTAATGTTTATACTGACGATATCCTAGCATTTTTGCCATAGACGGGAAAACCAACGTCAGTATTATTTGCTGGATCTGGTGACTAAGAAGGCCTTGACAATTATGATCCAATTTTCTCAAGCGGAGGAGAGTAACGTTAAACATAATTTTCCCAGAAGGGTTTGGCGTCGACCTCGATATACGTGAAACGCCAGAGGTAATCCTTGAGTGAAGGATTCTGCTCCTCGACCGGAATCGGCTCCTTAAGGATCGTGATCAGCCGATGTTTGTTCTCCAGGAGGTCGATGTTCAGAGCTGTCGTGAACTCCCACATGCACGTGTTACTGTAGGCGAAGTCACGTGATAGCACGAGCCAATAATGTTTTTCCTGTGGAAAAGTGTTCGACACCCGTGCACGCCATGGCAACTAGATTATTTCATTGCCTGCGATTTAGTATGGCAAAAGAAACAGCACAACAGTGCGCTCTTTTCAACTACAAATAATTCAGACATAAGCAACAGTGAACTGAAATTTTAGCTAGGCATATATATATGACTATCTGGAGTGATGACCAATAGGGCTGTACGAGACCCCACGAGACGGGATACCTATGCTCTGCGTCAATGCCTAGCATCAACGGCCTGTACGTGTCACCTACCTTTCGGTTGTTTGCCTTCACTCCCCTCACACACAAGATCGGCTAAAGCTGTCCTTGGAAGCACAACTAACCACTGAAGTGCTAGGCATATCCGAATTATAACCATCCGAGTATATTTATGTAATGTATGAGCGGTTAGGCAGTTGATAAACCAGAATGCGGTTGTCTCTTGAGTGACTGTCAGTGTCAGGCGATCTAACGTGCTGCGCGGGGTTTTCCATGTCGTATGACGTAATAATCATCATGACGCGCGTGCCTGCGCGCGGTATCTATGGTTACGTAACAACGCTCCTTATATGGACTGAGCGGGTTAGGACAATGGTGCTCCGTTTGTCGTAGAACTGTAAACATCGATGATTTGGCTCAAAATACAACGCTTCCAACAGTCTCATCGAACGGACCACATGCATTATGGAGAGATACATGTCTTATCTTTAACCATATTAAGATTTTATAGTTAACAATGCCTGGACCAAAGGAAACAAAAAATAGTTTCACACCCACTCGATGCTTTATGCCCAAACCGCGCAGCTGGCCGGTTCCCAATGCTAAGACATTGACTACAATGAGTGCGCGTCACGCAGTTGCAGCAAGGCACCAGCGTGATGCGCACTCGTTCTAAGAGCACGTGTTTTTTTGTTGGTCCCCAAAAGACCTAAACCGGAAATAGAACCCGCGAGAACTGTACAGCCCTATGGAAGTCCCCGCCCCCACCCTCCCTCTCCCAACCTACGTGGTCGGAGGGGTGGGAGGGGGGGGGGGGGGTTGCAAGGCGGGGAGGCTGTCGTTTTCTCAAGTCACGAAGAATAAATTTCTTGATTCCACGATGACTTACAATGGATGGGGGCGGACACATGCAATAAAAGAGCGATTTCCCAATTGAAGGTTATTTTATATTAAAATTCCCAGTTCACGATTAACGAAACTCCTTGATCACGACGGTCGGCTACTATCCTAGACCATCCCCATTCCCAGTTCGCGAAAAATTATTTACCTCAGCCCCAGTTCACGGTGGAATAAAAACCCCATTCCCGGATAACGGAAAGACCCCTTGCCCCACCTCCCTCCTCCCCCCCGCCGCACGTGGGCAGGACGGTCTACTTCCAGGTCAATGTCGTTTTTTGCTCTTTTCAGTTGAATCTATGTACGGCAGAGCGCATGTGTCGGAACGATTGAACTCACAAGATTCGATAATGCGTTCAGCGAATTTATGGCAAAAAACTAAGAAGGAAGCTTGCAGTATGAGCAGCTTTAATGTACCTGCAGAATATATCCAGTCAAAAGTATACATGATAACTACATTTGTTGCGATTGCTTTAAAACACGGATCATTTCACATATATACATTGACAGCGCAGATATCGATTTCAAACTGTACACATGGTTTAAAGACAAAATTATGTATCACATACTTTTCAAAGTGTCCTGCGATAAAACGACCATATGTTTCCCGTGGTTTTTGTATCCTTCTTATCTTTCTATAGATGTCATCAATTCATTCACAATTAATGTATCAATTGATTTATATCTGTACTCAATGACATGCACAGAGAAAACATGCCTTCACTGTGTGTCCGCAGGGGCGGATCCAGGAATTTTAAAAGGCGGGGAAAGGGGGAAGGGGGGGGGGGAGCGTCAGAAATTGCGACAGGGCGGGAGGCTCTGAACAAAATTGCGATCAGGGGTCCACCAATGCTTTGACGACCGGGGGATCTATCCATTTTTGACGACCGTATGAGGCGGGAGGGGTCCAAGTCGCCAGAGATAGCGTTCGTCCTCAAAAAGTGTGTGTGTGTGTGCGTGTTGGGGGGGGGGGGGGGGCGCGGGAGATCCACGCCTAAGATGGCCTAAATTTTGCATTGGAAATCGGCATTCTCCCTAAAAAAAAGGTGGGGGGGGGGTGGGGACATTCGGACCCTATTGACACACAGCCCCCCCCCCATCCCCCCTGGATCCGCCCTTGGTCCGTCCCTGTCTTCGTTGACCTCATTTACAGGTAAACCTACATAGTAGCGAACCAACTGATAACAATGTGACAAATACCGAAATATTGCAATGCAAACGACATATATCATCCATTTTCTTAGATATTTTTACGAATTTGAACAAATATACATGTGGATGGGTTAATAGTTTCTTCTTGAATACCTAATTTAGAATAACTGCATCATCTGAAAATATTCACACCAGGAACGTATTGATGGGCCTAAAAATATACAGAACTACTATTATTATCATACATTGACATGACACCCACAACCAGATAATAATAACAAAAACATCATGGTATTCCTAGTATTGGTACATCCAGGTGACGGCTTGGGTAGAGTAGCGGATAGTGCAGTGGACATGGAGGGATAACATTTGATTCACATACCGAAATGCAATTTACAACAGACCGTTCCATTTATTACTGCATTACAGTATCTAATTATCTGCAATAATTAGCTCAGTACTGCAATACAGTATTTAATTAAATTCATTAACGAACACAGTATTGCATTACATTATTTAATTAAATTCATTAATTAACCCAGGACTGAGTTACAGTATTTAATTAACGGCCTTACGACGCCCTCAATGAACACATATTAGATGAAATTAAGACACTTAAATCAATTCGAAAGCGGACAGGACACAGATTAAGGCAATCCGTGTTGGCCAAAAGGAGTTCAGCACATCAAATTGCGACTTAATTGTGTCATTAGTCGGCCACGAAAATTGTTTTTTGGATCTCGCTATGTAATTAATACAATATCGACATTTCACCATTCTCATTCACGTCTGCACATTCTCTCCTTGTTTGGCTACATGGCCAAAAGAGGCCCCTGATCTTCAAGGTCACCAGGCACATCCGCCTCGTTGTCGTTCGCCGGTATGTCCATCTGTGGCTCGGGTCCGATTTTCTTAACAGGCAGAGAGTAGAAGAGATTTTCCCAGAAGAGTTTGGCGTCGGCCTCGATATACGTGAACCGCCTGAGGTAATCCTTGAGTGAAGGATTCTGCTCCTCGACCGGAATCAGCTCCTTCAGGATCGTGTTCAGCCGATGTTTGTTCTCCAGGAGGTCGATGTTCAGGGCCGTCGTGAATTCCCACATGCACATGTTACTGGCGGCAAAGTCACGTGATAACACACACAGAGTCCGCTTACTCCGTTCTACAGCCAAGGCGACTTTTTCCGTGATGGACTGACCACCAATGAAGTCTCTCCTGTGGAAAAGTATTCGATACCCCTTTTCTTCCAGAACTCGAATGAGATCCCGCACCCAGTCTTCGTCCTCGGTGGCGTATGATACGAAGACGTCGAACTCTTTATTCTCTCCCTGACACTCATCGTGGTTGAATGGGTGCCACTGGAGCCTGGCGAAGACGCGCACTCTCATGTAGTAAGCGACATACAGAGAAGTTGATATGACAACCACCACACTCCCGATGACGCTCACGGTTATTGTAATGATCCGGACAATCTTGTCCTGTACTGGGTCTGAACAAAACTCCTCATCAGGGACAGTCGTCAGACTTCGTTCTTGTAGTCTCGCTGGAGTAATACAAAGAATGGCATTGACGCTACCGATCTTGTTCACAGTCGCAGTGCCAAGGGTTCTGGTGAAGCGTCATGTTCCGCAGGGTCTTGAACTCCATCGATGTGATCTTCTGAGGCAGCGTGGTCAGTTTGTTATTGTCAAGGTGAATATATGACATTGACGTCATGTGTTTTAGTACATTAATATTCAGTGATCTTACATAATTATGACTAAAATCCGCAGTGGGGATCATGTCGAAGTATGGTCGCCAAGATATGTCCATTATGGCATTATTCGCCACGCGCAGTATATATTTAAATGTGTAGTCATAGCGCCCAACCAGTTTGGAAGGTATTGCAGGTGGTATATTTAACAAGCCGCGATTCTGACAGTTGATGTTAACAGTCCGATCTGCTGGTCGCTCGATGCAATCGCAACCGGAAGTACAGTTTTCAGTCACGTCGCACACAAAGTCATTGTATGGTATACTCATGATGTTGTCGTTGAATGTTAGATCATTGTCACAATACAATTCGTCCCACCTTGGTACGTAATGTGAGTGCTTTATGATTTGAACTATGAAAAAGTCCACACAATCGCACTGCAAGGGATTTTCGCGAAAGTCGAAAGAGTGTTGCTGCTTAGATCGAAGGAGTGCTAAAAAGTCCAGTGTCGTTCTCGCACCAAAAGCACGACCATAATCAGTCATATATTTGATCCTATTGTAACTAATATCCAACGAGAAGTTTGCTGTTGCTCTATCGTTATACATCCATTGTAAGTCATTGGTGAATGTTTCAATCTCATTGTGCGATAAATCAATGTGAATATATCCAGAAACTTGACACATCAAGAAAATGGGCCACACGTCGATGTCTTGCATCCTGTTGTGTGATAACAACACTTCTTCGATCACTTTAAACCCGGTGAGCGCTGTTGGACTAATCGTCTCAATGCGATTATTTCGTAGACTAAGTGACGATAATCGGTCGATTCCTCGAAAGGTGCTGTCAACAATGGAGGTGATATGATTATTATCAGCACTCAAATGGCGCAGGGTTTGTAGACACTCGAACTGACCATCACCCAGGGTCTTCAGCGAGTTATTGTCAAGAATTAAAGACGATATGTTATGCAAATTGCAGAGGGCCAAGTTGCCTAGGTTGGTGATCGGGGATTGAGTCACATTCAAAGTTGAGATCGAGGCCCATTTTTTGTTCAACAGCATGTTGAGGAATAATTCAAATTTGTTCTCTGACACTGACGCTCCATAGCAGCTGACGACCAGCTCGCTGGGGTTTATCAGACAACAGGAGCAATCTGCCACACAGAGGGGGTTGACGAAGCATAAGTCACTTGGTTTGGCGGCTGATTCTCCTCGAGACAGAACACACTGCAAGGCAATAACCAGTGTCACCATCGATGCCATTGTAGACGGCATGGCGCACCGTGCTAATGGATTCCAAGCCGGTTTGCAAATATTTCAGGGTTCTTTTCAGATGATATCAGCGCTCACTGCTGAGTACTGCTTGAAAATGCAACCTGGAAATAACCGTTGTAAAGGGATAACAGGAACTGATAACAAAATATTCCATGACCATGTTAAAAAAGACACTTGCCCATTTAACATACAATGGAGTGAGATAATCAACATTAACCTCTATGACCACAAACAAGTAAAGAACGAGCAACAAATGAAGACTGAAGCTTTCTCACCTGCTAATATTTAAACACAAATATGTTATTATAAGTGACTACATTTTCTCAACTCAGGCGTACAGTGATTATTAAGCGGATAAGGACGATGTTTACCCGTCATAGATGCACACTGTGGCGATCGTCCGCGGTAAATAAGTCACATGTATCACTTACACTATAATTGTAGGACCCACCACATGAGGGTGACCTAATGACCTAGTGCCCGTAAGCTGAGTTGCAGATAAACCAGTCAGGGGTTCGCGCCCTTAGAACTTGTATCTGGGGCGTGTTTCAAGCAGCCACATTTCTTTTCGCGGGAGGTATCGTGGCCCAAATGACTATAGCCTGCATGTGTTAACAAGCGGCATAAGATACCAACCTTTATGATCGCCGGTCCTCAGCTCCGGTCTCAACAGCACCCCCTTTGACTGTATGGTGAGGATTGTTCTGCCAAGTGGTCTGTTGCATAAGTAGGATTAGTACAGATATGAACATTAACTTCGTATATACTTTCTCGCATAGTCTATTCAGGCGTCGAGACTTTGCCGCGGATCGCCCGGTGTAGATCGCTTGGTTACGACTGTCACAACCCTCACTCGCTCCTATCAAGCCTTTCAGCGCTGCTCATCCGTGTCGACATAGATACAGCGACGAACGCCATTGGTTCTCGCCAACGCCAGGTCGCAAAAAGTTAACTGCGGAGAAAAACCGGGTGAACGCAGGCCTACATTAGGCAACTTCCTGTTATCGCTGCCGCTAGTCGTCGCGCAGGTGAGTCATAGCTATATATATATCGATCGTTTTGTGAAATACAAATAGCAGATGTGACAGGAGCATAATGATGGCAGTCACGGGTCGGTTGCCTCTCCGGTTGACGCTGGGATAGACGGTGAATACAGTAACTTTAGACGTAAAATTGTTAGATGTTTCTACCTGGTTGAATTCTACCGACAATGTTAGCAGTCACGACACTGTGGCACTCGAACCCTGGATTCCCTAAGTCAATGGTGTATAGAAACCGACAGGATGTGCGTGTGTGTGATGACGGCGCTACCAGCGAAGTTTTCCTCGTTGTTATCTCATAAATCTGATAGAAGATCCGTCCCTGTAAAGATGTCGCTTTTAACGGTCTTGAACTGATCAAGTGTCCGCCCATCTCTCTCGGCAAACCAATGACGTCTGTGTGTCAATTAATCGGTTAGGGGCAGGGATGCGAGGTGTGTGTGGGGGGGGGGGGGCGGGCTGGAGTATACGGGTGAGGTATGGGTAAGGGTGGGATTGTTGACATATGGGGTATTCCAAATATCTTGTAAGGAAACAGTTAAAACTACGGAGATTATCCGGGTTCCTTAAGGTATATCCAGCATAGGTCTATATAGAACAACATCTCTAGAATAAGAAAACAAGCAAAGGCGACAATTATTTTTTTGTGTCAGGGGGGTGGAGTTGGGGGTGCGGGGCGGGGGGGGGGGGGAGCAACCACCTGAGGAACGGAGATAAGAGTTAGTCCAGTCTTGTTTTTGGAGAAAAGTTATAGTCTTATTCAAATTGGTGCGTTCGTATATCTTCAGACGCCGCTTCCACCGTTGGTATGAGTATGATAGTTCCCGGCCCCGCAACCGCTTCCACCACGGCCCCCGCCCCCGCCCCCGTCAGCACCATCGTCCCCGCCGCCCATCCCCTCCACCTCTGCCGTTTCTAGCCCAGCACGACAATCATAAGGAATGGCTATATTTACATGTACTATCATGTACATGTACTATCATGTACATGTACTATCACGTACATGTACTATCACGGTCACGGGTTGCCTCACTGGTTGACTCTGGGATAGACGGTGAATACAGACACGTTAGACGTATATACTAAAATTGTTAGATGTTTCTACCTGGTTGAATTCTACCGACAATGTTAGCAGTCACGACACTGTGGCTCTCGAACCCTGGATTCCCTAAGTCAATGGTATATAGAAACAGACAGGAAGTGCGTGTGTGCGATGTGGGGGGGGGGGGGTGGAGCAGGCGGGGGGGGGGGGGCTTGGGAGGGCGTTGCTAGGAGCAGTATGAAAGCTAACGAAGCAACTTATGCAAGTTACGCCCAAAAGGTACCTTTCCGCCATAGGTTCCTCAGCTCGTAGTGGGTGTGTCCCCACGTGATATGTAATATGTACTGAGTGTGATTTCTGGCAGCCGGGGACCCCCATTTTTGAAGAAGAACGCCGTCTGAGGCGGCGTGGACACTCCCCGCTCTCGGTCGCCAGTTGTCAATAGACGCCCCCCCCCACTGGGTCGTAAAAAAATGTCGGGGATCCTTCGGTCTTAATTTTGTTTAAACCCCCCCCCCCCCCGGTCGCAAGTTTAGACCCCCCCCTTTTATAAATTCCTGGATCCGCACCTGTTGCCTGTTGCTTGTCGCATTAAGCTGAACACATGTTCTAATCAGCAGAATGTTTAACCTGCACTAAGGGACGGACCATTTGACATCTAGGGGGGAACTATGGTTTGGGTGGAGGTAGGTAACATCAAGCTAACATCTAAAAGGAGCTAACTTTAATAACACTCAAGCGTCGAGCACTGACACCCGACAATGTTATTAATAATAGTGGTCCTACGATACTCAGACCAACCGGATCCGCACATTGACGATTTATTCACACACCCAGGCATCCCCAATTTTATTATCAAACAGTCGCGGTCACAATAATCCCGGCATAACCCGCAAAATCCTGAATAAACCATGTTCGCTTCGTCTTCACGATACTCGAACTAACATTACGCACGCGAAAATCTTACAAATTCTTAGGTAATAAGGACGTTTTTGGCAGAATGTGAACCGGTTTTGTGGCGGGCGTGGAGGATGGCGTTATGATCGCGCGAGCACAATCGCGCACAAGGAGAAAGACTGAATATTACTTTAAGAAATGACGTAATTTCAGGGGGGCTGAAATGCACATGGGTACTGTGGGCATATGCACCAGAAGGACAGGTGAGCGGTCCAATCAGATCTCAGGAAGGGGTATTTTTGTTCTTGAAGAAAAGGTTTTTACGCTGGCAAAGATTGAACGAGCTCCGCCTAGTCACATGAAATCATTCACCGCAACGCCACAAAAAGTAATATGAGTACGGCTCAATCCCCGGCACTACTTGTGGTACGTCCAACGGCGGCGGGGGTTGAAGACTTCGGGCCGGGTGTAGTACGTCTCCGGTTCGTTCCGCGACGCGTCGGGGCTGTTGTTTCGGGTCTTCGGGTCAGAATCCGATTGGCTGGCGCTGGCAAGTGTAACGGCAGCAGCGTCGTTGGGCGTGTGGTGATGGAGATGCTCCAGGTCGGCCTCGATTTCCAGCTGCCAGACAGCATCGAATTCGGCGGCGTGCTTCAGTGCTTCATTCTGGTGGTCGCTGTACGCTGCCTGGCTTCCGTTTCTGACGGCGGCCAAGGGCTCAATCTCGCCCGCTGTCTCTTCAATACACGCTCTAGGGTTCGGCTCGGATGTTCCGGCGACCTCCGTTAAAAATGTCGACCCTTATGGCTTTCTTCTTCGCCTTACCGTCCGTCGCCTTGGTATCCGTCCGTAACTTCTACCCTTACTCCTCTCTCCGCCGCCTTGGTCGTTCCTTGTTTCTTCCCGCAGTCTCCGTCCGTAACTTCTGCCCTCGCTTCTCTCTCCGTCGTCTTTGTCGTGTCTAACTCCGTACCCTCAAGTCACTAACGAGTAGTGGTTGTCCATTGCTAGTTGAAGGCATGAAGATATCCTCCCGCGGGTCGGTCAGAGCCTTCAGATGTTCCAAGACCTGTCTTTGCTATGCCGATAATCCCATAGACGATAGGTCGTCTAGCAAGGACGACGCGTCCTTTGGCTTACACGTAGACCACATAGTGACTCCTCGGAACTCAACACAGTGAACAGTTTTTTTCAACTTGTTGGCACCTCCCATTTTAACAATTACATCGTCTTGGCTGGCTCTTCGTCTTGTTATCTTCTGTTTGTAACTAGGTAGCACAACGTCTCTTCAACTGGAACGGACTCCCATGCAGTGCTGAAAGTGCACGCCTTACACAAGGGCGGATCGCAAGTGTTCAGTAGCCCCCCCCCCCGCGGTCGCAAGTTTGGATGCCCCCCCCCCCACCCCCCACCCCTCTATTCAACTTCCTGGATCCGCCGCTGCTTACCTCCATTATATTGTCGGTCAACAACGGGAATGAAATGTTCTCCTCGGTTTTCTCACCTCGGCCTACAGAGCGATTATACACGAGACCCCCGGATATACCTGAAACATGTTAATAATGGGCAGGAATGCCAATGGGGGTCGTGGATAAGCCAAAACATGGTCAGCAGATATCCCAGTAAGGACATAGTGTCCGATTTCGGCATGCTCGTTGGGATATTAACATGCTCTATGTTCAGAGCCGTCGTGAACTCCCACATGCACATGTTACTGGCGGCGAAGTCACGTGATAGTACGCGCCAATGAAGTCTCATGGGGAGAAGTGTTCGATACACTTTTTCTTTCAGAAGACTACTACTGTCATATGCGAACTTTTGCCACGTTTAAATTTAACCATTTCAATGCTGAGCGCATGATGTGGTCACGCTTACATCAGCTGACCGGTACTTGTGTTGGCATGAGTTGTCGTCAGGTTACTGTGCATTTAGTTGATATTACATCTGACATGTGCAGTTCACTTATGAAGTAAACTGCAGCCACTCATCCTCCTGTCTGGCAAATATTACAATTGCCATTGACAGGCCAACTACCTACTACCGTCATGCGTATACTGTTGTCAGGTTTACATTGAATCCTTGCAGTGTTCCTATGATGTGGTCACGCTTACATTAGCTGATTGTTACTTGTGTTGCCATGAGTTGTCGTAAGGGTACTGAACATGTCACTGGCAGTACATTACTGACATGTATAGTACGCTTGTAAAATAATGATGCAGCCACCCCGTTACAAAGCATATACTGCCTGAACATAAGCCATACCCACCCCCAACGTGACATACATTGCACTGTAGTACACCTGACACGTCAAACTGCAGCCACCCTCATAAAAATGCTCATACGGTTGTGTCGGCATGAGTATCCATAAGGGAAATTACATAAATCATGGCCACTAGTATGACATCTTGCCCCAACTGTATCCGTGTCCTTTATGGTTACTGCACCCACTCCCTGTGCAGGGTAACACGCATACCATTGAAACATACAATGTAATTATAAAGTCCAGGTACGGCCTATCAGTGGTCGCATATATATTTGGCGAGGAGCAAAGTTATCAGTAAAGAACATAACCGTGTCATGCCAAGTCATACCGTCTTTTTACCATGTTGCTCGATTGCTGCTCTCAGTACTCATTCCAGTGGACTGCCGACATGCCACGCCAGACGCCGTCGTCCGCAAGTAAGCGTAAGGCCGCCACCGCGAGCGGCACCACGAGCAAAGCGGCGCGGTCGACACAGTCTCAACCCAAGCGCGCCCCCCATGACACCGCAGCCACCCGTGCCTCCGGGGACGACTTGGCCTCCAGCAGTCAGGCCACGGGACCGCCACCAGAAACCAATGACGCACTGGCACAAATCGCCCAGCAGCTAACGTGTCTGGCGCGCGTATGGCGAATATGTACTCGTTTAAATCAGTGAAAATTGGAGGCCAAAGGCATATCATGATGCAGATCAGCGCTAATGGTAGCATTGATGACTGTCTGCAAATATAAAATATAGAAATTTCATTGATATCATAAGCAATTGCTGTAACGGGCACATGTATTCAAATAAATGTGTAGGCCAATATTTTGTGTTTCAAATAGATAACTTTTAAGATGGAACTGAAAATATCTGATAGATAGAATCTCAACTGGGCAAGCTTAGGATGCAAGACACGTACTGACACAGGTTTGAATTTGCATAAGTCTCTTAACCATGCCCAGCCATGAAGCATTTACAACTCCCCTTGAGCCAGTCCCACTACCACTGTATGGATCATAAAATTGGCCTCTCCTCCAACTTTGTCCACAAGGCAGCTAGGGCGCACACATGTGGCAAGTAGTGTTTGCGTAGAGACAGATGAGGGTCCGGAAGCCATAAAGTAGGAAAGGTTCCTGTTATAAAAGACCCATGTACCCACAGCCTTGTGACGACTTCGACGCGTCCTCGCCCTCCCTGACACCAGACCCACGCCTGTGAAAGTAGCCTTGTGACGACTTCGACGCGTCCTCGCCCTCTCTGACAACCGACCGACTTCTGTGAAACTAACATGGTGACGACGTGAACGCGTCCTCGCCCTCCCTGACACCAGACCCACGCCTGTGAAAGTAGCCTTGTGACGACTTCGACGCGTTCTCCCCCTCCCTGACAACAGACCGACGCCCGTGAAACTAACATTATGACGACGTGAACGCGTCCTCGCCCTCCCTGACAACCGACCGACGCCTGTGAAACTAACCTTGTCAGTGACAATGTGGACGCGTCCTCGCCCTTCTAGGCAACCGACCGACGTCTGTCAAACTAAACTTTGTGACGATGTGGATCGACGCGTCCTCGCCCTCCCTGATAACCGACCGACGCCTGTCAAACCAACCTTGTGACGATGTGGACGCGTCCTCGCCCTCTGGCAAGCAATCGGCATTTTTTTATAATGAAAGTACAGACTCTACAGTTACCATGCTGGTCGTTGCGTCCCAGCCCTGCCTGGCAACCAGTCTGCTCGAGGCCTTAGAGATAATATAAGACGGCCAAATTATTTTTAAGTCTTTTACTGTGGTTACAATCTTACATACAGTGAAGCGCCTTCGATCATTATGCATTATAGCTTTTTTATTACACTTTGCCGTTGAAAATTATTCCTAATTGTTATTAGTTTAACCAGATTTTGAAGTTGGAACAGTTGATTGAATCTAATAATTGAGCATGTGCCACTCAGTAAGAATTCATTTCACATGGCCGGATCCAGGGGTGGGGGCGGGGGGGGGGGAGTCAAGGTGGTCGAGACCCGCTCCCTATTTGAGAAAGAATGCTGTTTTCAAATGTACAATTTTGGCCATCAAATGTCTGGACCCCTATTTTTCTAGTGCCCCCGACCCCCCCCCCCCTCCCCCCTCTCCGATTGTAAAACAATTTGGTACCCCACTTGGTCGAAATAAAGTTCAGATCCTACCCCCTCCGCCTCCGGTCGCATATTTTTACTGCCCTCCTCCCCCCGCTATTCAATTATATATGTATCTGTATACTTTGCTGAATTTATAACATTGATTAGTAAGGCATTATGTTTTGCAACAAATTGTTATACAAAAATTAATGGAAATATGTCTTTGCCCGGAAAGTAAGGTTGATCGTCTGTTAAAACAACAGTGACAATTCTAAGATTATGCGTCATGGTGTACTCACCATGTACCATGGTATACTGTGGTACATTATGTCTCGGTACCATGGTACACTGGCGATGTACCATGCTGTACCATGGTAAACCATAGTATACCATGGTGTACCATGGTAAACTTTTATATGGGACGTACGCCAGATGGCAAAACAATTTAATACAGAGAAAACCAGGGCAACTTCCTGTTATCGCTGCATATAAGACCTACGGAAGGGAAATCTACACCACCAGACGGCGCTACATGCGAAGGTTTCCTCGTTGTTATCTCAAAAATGTGATAGAGATCTGATAGAAGATACGTCCCTGTAAAGATGTCGCTTTGAACGGACTGATCAAGCGTCCGTCCATCTCTCTCGGCAAACCAATGACGTTTGTGTGTCAAGTAATCGCTTAGGGGCAGGGATGCAAGGCGTTGGGGGTGGGGGTGGCGGGGGGGGGGGTATACGCGTAATGTGCGGGTGCGGGTGGGATCGTTGACATATAGGGTTTTCCAAATATCTTGTAAGGAAACAGTTAAAACTACGGAGATTATCTGGGTTCCTTAAAGTGTATCCAACATAGGCCTTCTATAGAATAAGTAAACAAGCAAAGGTGACAATTAATTATTTTTGTGCGGAAGTTCGTTAACGGGGTATGTAGGTCACAGGTCACATTTCACGTCAATTCATCAGGTCAAGGTTGTTGTAGTGGACCGAAGACATAATCCGAATTTTACATTTTACGTCATCTCACCCTACGGGTGACGCAATCTCGGTTTCCCTCTCTGGAGTCAGGGCACAAGTCCTGCGTTTTGTTTGGTGACAGACTGTTCTTTTAGTGCTATAAAAGACAGTGAATCGATTTCAATAAATTTTTTGAGTGGAAGGTGCATCGAGTGGCAAAGGAGAAACCGAGTTGCTATGACATGAAGGACCCTTGGCCAGGGACGCCGGGGTTTCCAAGATCTTGTATAAACACACTTCTGAGAAGAAGAAAAAAAGCACCCAGCGCCCTAAGTTGGTCTCGCCCCTCCCTATAGCTTTAGTAAGGTAGTTAACCACGCCCCCCCACCAAGGTATGCGGTGCAACTGGTCTACATTCTAGTTCAAACTGACGCCCAGTTTCTGTTGACAAACCGTAAATGTCCCTATAAGAGAATTGGTTACATTTTGTGTTTCCGATTTCAAAACAAGGCATGGTATGGGGTATGGGGAGCTATACGTGTAAGATCCGTTGTTTCATAATTTGATTGTGGTACCCCAAGGTGTGGAGCGATAAGTGAGAGTGATGATAGGAGGATTTTCAGGTTGAGTTCGTCGGCAGAAGCAAGGCATATATGGCCGGAGGGGGGGGGGGAGGGGGTGCACTATTATACAAATGTGGTGGGGGTGGGGGGGGGGGCGGCTGGGGTCCCTGGGTGCCTGAGAGAGCCGACATTTTTGAAGCCAAAATGAAAGGATACTTACAATAGAATGGACATTTGCGAAGATATAAAAGACAGAACTTGCGACAGGGCTGTTGGGCGAATCTGAAAAAGAGTATGGTGTGGAGGGACAACACTATTTTAGGGTTTGACGAGGATTGTATTTATTTTGTATCCACCCCGTTTATTAGTACGAAGGCATGATTTGTTTCCAATAGGAAAAGAGGACAATTTGACAAAATTTTGAGCCACACCACCCCCAGTAGTAAGTAAGTAATCTTGATAAATACGTTCCCAGGCTATTCCTACGCCGCAGAGACCATGCACTATGGGACGCGAAACGAACTCTTGCTTACTCTACCATATTTAGATATATATAGATATATGCAAATCATTCATTCATACCTACAAACATTTTACAGATACCTGCCAGGAGATACCGGCACAGATATAAATGATTTGCAGATATCTTTACATTACCAAAATAGCTATACATTTTATTAATATCTGTTTTTTTGGTAGATATCTGCATATTTTTTAAGGCTTTTGTATACTTGGACGATATCTGAATATCTTTGTATGCATCTGTATATCGTCATAGATATCTATATATCTTAGTAGACATCTGTATATCGTTATAGATATCTCTATATCGTTATAGATATCTATATATCTATGTAGACATCTGCATACATTTCTAGACATCTGATTATGTTTGGAGACATCTCTCTCTCTATATGGATAATGTCTTCGTAGAGAGCTGCAAATGAGGGGTTCGGCAGTTTCCGCGTGTCATACACCACTCGCGGGACCAAGAAGGATCCTGGCACTGTTGGGCAGCCTCCCAAGCGCGCCTATTTAATGCAGCAAAATACCCAGTGTACCACATTGAGGAAGTAACGTAGAACAAACCTGTTCCTTTGTTCATCAGATACCATGTGTTATTTTGCTAACGATAGGTCCGCGAGTACGCGCAGACATAGAGGAGGAAGCAGCCGACATATTTAGATATATGCAAATCGAAGGAGTATGGTGACACTCTCTAAGACATGGCTTCCGTCTCCACTGACATTCCGTGAAGAGGCTCATGCGTCCTAACCAGCTAGCCATCAACTAAGCGATGGGGGTGCCCCCGATGCCCCCCCCCCCCCCCCGCGCCATCCGTTAAAGCACGACGACCTTCTTGTATGGACTGAAGGTTTTTACGACATTTTGTTATTTGTAACTATGTTCCAGCCAAGTGTTGCTGGAACTCAATGGCAAAACGCACGATCCCGCCCCCACAAAAATGCAGCAACAGAAACCCAACAAAAACCTGGTGTATCACTCATTTGCTATTTGATATATATCAACAAAATAGTATATATTATAAACACTTTTTATAAATATGTATATAATTATATACTTTATCTATTATATCTGAATATATATATATATGATCGCTCAGGCGGTACAACTTGACATGGCTGTATATATATATATAATATAAAAACCATAAAAGCGGCCCCCCAACAGCAGTATCTCCCACCCCCGCCCCAACCCCGCTCTAGCTGTTTGGTATATACTGTCGATATAGGCGTGTATTGTAACAGCGCCCTCCCCCCCTCACCCCCTGACTACCACTGTAGCTTGTCCTTGCGAAATCCTTCTTCGGCAAGTGAGTTTTTTCACCGTCGGTATGAGTAGCTCCCGCCCCCGCAACCGCCCCGCCCCCCGCCCCCGCTTCCACTACCGGCCCCGCTCTCCCCACTACACCCCTACCCGTCAACACCACCGCCCCCTCCCCCCCTCCCGCCCCCTACCGTCGCTAACCGAGCACAACAATCAAAAGGCGTGTCTGTGTTCAGATGCATGTAATATATATGTATTACAAAGTTTTGTAGAGTGGTTTGACGCGAGCAGATGACATAAAATCGACACTCATAAAAAGCGCGAATCTAATGCACGAACCTTTACGAAAATTATATATGGTCAGCCCGCGGGGGCGTTATGATATCACTTTTCATTGTTAATAGACCAATCCCGTTAGAAAAATGCTCATCCTGATTGTGCTGTCACTTCGTATGAATCATGTAAGAATATATAGCGCTCAGATCGAATTTCTAGTGCGCACATTTTATTTCGTTGAACCGTCACGAATGTGGTGCGAACAACAAAGGTTCAGGTAAGTGTTGGAAGGGAGGGGGGGGGGGGTACTTGATACGAGGGGTATGTTTTTGCTATTGATCCGATCTACTCCGCAGCTTTATCCAGGCCCGCTTAGTTTATTCTTTTGTTCCCAGCAAATCTATGGACATTGTCGTGTGCCCCTAGAATGACGCGGTAACTTCAGGGTCGTCCTCTGCAAATTTAGTGTTGGATTAGCATTGACGCATATCCCTCACGACCCCAACCCTAACCTACCAGCGTGTTGTGGAAAGGGTCAAGTTTACTGGGGTAGTGTTGGATTACATGTAAAACTTGATAAATATCATAGTTCTTTTATGAAAAATAGCCGCTCCATCTCGGTAAGCAATGTCCGCTATCTCGGGTATTACTGGGCGTATGTTTGTATAATAGTGCGGCTCCTCCCGGGGCTCGCAAACAAAAAACTGCAAGGAGGGGGTGGGGTCGACAAAAAAAAGGAGATGGGCGGCCCCCCGCCCCTTGTCCTTGCTATCTTTGACTGATAGCAACTCTAATAACTTAAATTTTTAAATGTGCAAGTGGCAAGGTTAAAGCAATGTGTTTTTCAATTATTTGTATTTATTATTTATTAAACCCAAAGCAAGCATGACAATACAGTTGATACACAAGGCATACATGGCAATGCCAAGAATACATTCAGCATTTTTACCCATCCATTACATCATTAAAGAAACGATTATCTTAAGTTACCCCATTTACTTATGAATCGATCACTTGTCGGACTCGTATCCATGTATAAACTTAAACTATTTTGTGATCCCAAAACCAATGTCCTACACTTTGTATTTTTTCTTTGTTCATAGATATATTCTACTTTGATATACATGCTTCAACATTAACAAGGCCCCGCTTTCATCCAGAAGATCCATAACCAAAAAAACAGTCTTTTTTAACCAGTTGCGCGTTATAATTAAGTACATTCTTATTTGTAACATAACTGGAATTCCAGAAAGTGAACTTGAAACACATATCAATGAGATGTACGGCTATTATATATTTTTCCTCACTAACAACACATATCACAATACGTTATTTATACCTTTAGCCAGGTTGGTCGCTGACTTTGTATCCAGACTCCATAGCAGAGTATTATTTTCCATACTCAAAATAGACCGCCCCTTGTTTTAGCTATCTATATCAGATGACAACTCTCTAAACTTAATCTTTAAATACTTGTGCGAGTGGCAAGGTAGTAGTACAAAGCCAAAAGTAAGTAGTTCTGTGTTATTTACACAATGTAATTAAATTCAATTGTTCACATTCAATGATCCAGGGACATCTTAGCGGTATCGCAGCACTGTGCCGAACATCTCAAAAATTGCAATATTTTTTCATTCATAATGCCATGATTTAATGACCTATATTATTCCTTTTAATTATGACGTCACGGAAAAAGTACGCTAATTATACCATTCAATCATTATGCCATGGATTAACTACTTATCGAAGGTCTGTATGTGACGTCACACACAGCGCGCTCTCACCTCTAGCGAATCCGCTTTCGGGTACATGACACTTCACCGCCACAGATACAGAACATGACAAGCTCTTTGTAATGGAGAGAAACGCCGAGGAAACTAGCGTCTTTCGATTCAAAACTAGTATATGATTATGAAGGTACACCCCCAAACATTTACTCCATAGATTTTCAACTCTAACAGTGCATTCATATCCAAAACATCACAGTTTGAATCCAGTTTGAGGTCCAAAGTAAAGTATAGGGACCCGTACAGACCTATTACGCCATTTTATGACTACGTCACTGCATATTTACATAAATCATCTGCATATTTACATAAATCCATTGCCTGCCTATGTTTAACCATTACACCGGAACCTGCATCTACGTCACCTGACGCAAAAATGACGGCTTTGATCGTTCAGAGTTGATGGCCGTGTTTTTACAGGTTTGGTGACTAAAACGTGCCACACTTAGGAAACTATAAGCCACATAGTTTGCACAACCACCCGGACTGCTTCAATATTTACTCTCCTGTGTGTATAATATGTTCATTTTACGAAAGTATTTACTCAGAAGCTGGCATTTAAATAAACACCGCCCTAATATTATCATACAATGTTCAGCATTTCATCATTTCATTTGAGTCATTTACGTCTCCGCATGCTCTCCTTGTCTGTCTACATGTCTATTAGATGCGCCTGATCTTCTGACACGTCCGCTTGCTCATCAAAATATCGGTTGTGACAGTCGTTCGGGGGTATGTCCAACTGTGGCTCTGGTCCGATCTTCTTAACAGGCAGAGAGTAGAAGAGATTTTCCCAGAAGAGTTTGGCGTCGGCCTCGATATACGTGAACCGCCTGAGGTAATCCTTGAGTGAAGGATTCTGCTCCTGGACCGGAATCGGCTCCTTCAGGATCGTGATCAGCCGATGTTTGTTCTCCAGGAGGTCGTTGTTCAGAGCCGTCGTGAACTCCCACATGCACATGTCACTGGCGGCAAAGTCACGTGATAACACGCAGAGAGTCCGCTTACTCCGTTCCACAGCCAAGGCGACGTTTTCCGTGACGGACTGACCACCAATGAAGTCTCTCCTGTGGAAAAATATTCGATACCCCTTTTCTTCCAGAACTCGAATCAGATTCGCCACCCAGTCTTCGTCCTCGTGTGCGCAAGAGACGAAGACGTCGAAGTCTTTATTCTCTCCCTGACACTCATCATAGTTGAATGGGTGCCACTTAAGCCTGGCGAAGACGCGCACTCTCATGTAGTAAGCGACAGACAGAGATGTTGTCAGGACAACCACCACACTCCCGATGACGCTCACAGTTATTGTAATGATACGGACAATCTTGTCCTGTACTGGGTCTGAACAAAACTCTTCATCAGGGACAGTCGTCAGACTTCGTCCTTGTAGTCTCGCTGGTGTACTACAAAGAATGGCATTGACGTTGCCAATCTTCCCAGTCATGTTCAGAATCCAAGATTTAAACCAGGTGTGTTCACAGTCGCAGTGCCATGGGTTCTGGTGAAGCGTCATGTTTCGCAGGTTCTTGAACTCCATCGATGTGATTTCCTGGGGCAGCGTGGACAGTTTGTTATTGTCAAGGTGAATATATGACATTGACGTCATGTGCTTTAGTACATTAATATTCAGTGAACTTACGTAATTATGACTAAAATCTGCAGTGTCGATAATATCGAAGTATGGTCGCCAAGATATGTCCGTTATTGCATTGTTCGCCACGCGCAGTATATGTTTAAATGTGTTGTCATAGCGCCCAACCAGTTTGGAAGGTATTGCAGGTGGTATACTTAACAAGCCGCGATTCTGACAGTTGATGTTGACAGTCAGGTCTGCTGGTCGCTCGATGCAATCGCAACCGGAAGTACAGTTTTCAGTCACGTGACAAACAAATTCATTGTATGGTATGCTCATGATGCTGTCCTTGAATGTTACAATATTGTCACAATGCAAGTCGTTCCACCTTGGATTGTAATGCGAGAACTTTATGAGTTTAACTGCGAGAAAGTCCACACAGTCGCACTGCAAGGGGTTCTTTCGAAAGTCTACATGGTGTTTCTCGGTTCGAAAGAGTGATATAAGATCCAGTGTCGTTCGCACACCGACCGCACGACTACAATCAGTCATGTATTTGATCCTATTGTAACGAAAATCCAACGAGAAGGATACTGTTGCTCTATAGTTATACATCCATTGTAAGTCATTGGTGAATGTTTCGATCTTATTGTGCGATAAATCAATGTGAATAAATCCAGGAACTTGACACGTTAAGAAAATGGGCCACACGTCGATGTCTTGGATGCTGTTGTTTGATAACAACACTTCTTCGATCACTTTAAACCCGGTGAGCGCTGTTGGACTAATCGTCTCAATGCGATTATTTCGTAGACTAAGTGACGATAATCGGTCGATTCCTCGAAAGGTGCTGTCATCAATAAAGGTGATATGATTATTATCAGCACTCAAATGACGCAGGGTTTGTAGACATTGAAACTGACCGTCCCCCAGGGTCTTCAGCGAGTTATTGTCGAGAATTAAAGTCGATATGTTATGCAAATTGCAGAGGGCTAAGTTTCCTAGGTTGGTGATCGGGGAATGAGTCACATTCAAAGTTGAGATCGAGGCCCATTTTTTGTTCAACAGCATGTTGAGGGATATTTCAAATTCGTTCTCTGGCACTGACGCTCCATAGCAGCTGACGACCAGCTCGCTGAGGTTTATCAGACAACAGGAGCAACCTGCCACACAGAGGGGGTTGACGAAGCATAATTCACTTGGTTGGGCGGCTGACTCTCCCCGAGACAGAACACACTGCAAGGCAATAACTAGTGTCACCATCGATGCCATTGTAGCCGCCATTGCGCACCGTGCTAATGGATTCCAAGCTGGTTTGCAAATATTTCAGGGTTCTTTTCAGATGATATCAGCGCTCACTGCTGAGTACTGCTTGAGAATGCAGCCTGCAAATAAATATATAAACCGGTCATATAATGATATACTTCCAAAACTCTGCTCAATATTTTGTGCAACAAATGGCTTCGCCGACATCTTGAGCAGAAACAGATAAATGGCGCGTAGCATTCAGAGTCAGCTTTTTGTGTCATGTTCAACGTTTATTCAAAAATAAATTTCCCGCGAGGATGGCAGGACAAGATTTTTTAAAAACCTGTGTTATATTATATCTTCTCTATTTGACTACATAGATGACGACATAGAAAGTTTAACTGTCTGCAAAATAAGTAGTCGAGCTATAATATCCAGATTGCCGTCCTAATTATCATATTTCTGGATAATGTCTCCAGCTATAACACAATGCAATGATTATTTATTGGAGTGTCTTTGTATAGGGATATCAAGAACTGATAACAAAATATTCCTTTACCCAGTTAAAAACGACACTTGCTCATTAAACATAAAACGGAGTGAGATAATTAACATTAACCTCGATGACCACAAATATCTACAGAACGAGCAATACGTGAAGACTGACGTTTTCTCACCTGCTAATATTTTTAATAAAAATGTTATTATAAAGTGACTAGATTTTCTCAACTTAGGCGTACTGTGATTAATAAGCGGACAAGAACCGCTGTATATAGCGGTTATAGCTACGCACTGGTGCGTTCGTCCGCGGTAAGTAAGTCACATGTATCACTTACATTATAATTGTAGGACCCACCACATGAGGGTGACCTAATGACCTAGTGCTCGTAAGCGGGCTGAGTGGCAGATAAACCGGTCGTGGGTTTGCGCCCTTGGAACCTGCATCTGGGGCGTGTTTCAGGCGACCACATTTCTTTTCGCGGGAGGTTTCATGACCCAAATGATTATCGCCTTCATGTGTTAACAAGCGGCATAAGACACCAACCTTTATGGTCGTCGGTCCTCAGCTCCGGTCTCAACAACACCCCCTTTGACTGTATGGTGAGGAGTGTTCTGCCAAGTGGTCTGTTGCATAAGTATGATTAATACAGATATAAACATTAACTTCGTATATACTTTCTCGCATAGTCTATTCAGGCGTCGAGACTTTGCCGTGGATCGCCCGGGGTAAATCGCTTGGTTACGACTGTCACAACCCTCACTCGCTCCTATCAAGCCTTTCAACGCTGCTCATCCGTGTCGACATAGATACAGCGACGAACGCCATTGGTTCTCACCAACGCCAGGTCGCAAAAAGTTAACTGCGGAGAAAAACCGGGTGAACGCAGGCCTACATTGGGCAACTTCCTATTAACGCTGCTGCTAGTCGTCACACAAGTGAGTCATAGCTTTATAAAATATATGTATGTACATATATGTCGATCGTTTTGTGGAATACAAATAGCAAAAGCAGCAGGGGCATAATGATGGCAGTCACGGTCGGTTGCCTCTCCGGTTGACGCTGGGATAGACGGTGTACACAGAAACGTTAGACGTAAAACTAAACCAACCGACAGATTTAGCAGTGACGACAATGTGGCACTCAAACCCTGGATTTCCTAAGTCAATGGTGTATAGAAACAGACAGGAAGTGCGTGTGTGTGATGTGTGGGGGGGGGCTTGGGTGGGCGTTGCTAGGATCAGTATAAAAGCTAACGAAGCAACTTACGCAAGTTACGCCCAAAAGGTACCTTTCCGCCATAGCTTCCTCAGCTCGTAGTGGGTGTGTCTCCACGTAATATTTACTGAGTGTGCTTTCTGGCAGACGGGGACCCCCATTTGTTAGGAAGAACGCCGTCTGAGGCGGCGTGGATCCTCCCCGCACTCGGTCGCCAGTTGTCAATAACGCCCCCCCCCCCTCCCCCCCTGGGTCTTAAAAAAATTCGCCCATCCTTCGGTCTTAATTTTGTTTAAATCCCCCCCCCCCGGTCACAAGTTTAGACCCCCCCTTTTTAAATTCCTGGATCCGCACCTGTTGCCTGTTGCTTGTCGCATTAATTAAGCTAAACATGTTCTAATCAGCAGAATGTTTTAACCTGCACTAAGGGACGGACCATTTGACATCCAGGGGGGCACTATGGTTTTGGTGGAGGGTTAAAAATGTTTTAGGGTTCGACGAGGGCTGAATTTTTTTGTGGCCATGGAGAAGTCAGACTATTTTGTTTGTTCTTGTGATGGCTCGATTTGGTTATTTCTGATATGCAAAATTGTTCCCTTTAAAAATAAGAGGGTATACTATTTTTTTCCAATAGAAATAGAGGACAATTCATTTTTTGGTAACAGGTGAAGCAAGATCTTGTTTTAGGGAAAGTTCAGAACCAGTAGATCAATGGCCCGTACGTAAGTAATCTTTATACATACGGTCCCAGGCTATTCATACGCCGCAGAGACACCATGCACTATGGACGCGAAAGCGAACTCTTGTTAGATAACTACCTGTCATCATTAAATATATGCAAATCATTCATTTATACCTGCAAAACAACTGACAGATACTTCTCACGAGATACCTGCACATATCTGCAGACCAGCAAATATTCCGGTCTTACATTAAAACCTGGGTTTCAAAATGGCCGCCAAAATGTGAAAAATACTTTCGATTCATGCACACGTCCTTATGAGAACAAAAATGTCTCTGGTCTAATCTAGTGATAATTTAGTTTTTGCTAAATTGTTTCATGTATTGGCCCAATGGAAGGCAATATTGTCGACCCGGCCACGCTGACAACTGGGACTATACGTGAATGGCACCCCGTAATGCGCCCCATGCCGTCAAGCAGCCCCTATTATCACTCACATTCAGTGACTCTGAATATGCCACAACATAGATTCGTGGATTGGCTTTCCACCCCTCCCCCCACCCTCCTAACCAAACATAATGAAATGTTGATGTTGTAGGCCACCTTTGTGCATCTATGACGCTAAATGTGGCCAATAAACCTTGGTAAAATGAAATATGTTTAAATAAAACGTGCTATCCGCTTTATCTCTACATGTATCTCACTATGTTCCCATCGATCGTGTCAAAATCAATGTTCTTAAAGCTTCTATAAAAGGCCTCAACTTAGTCAAATGTAAACGAATTTGTCGCCGGCAATATTCGCACCGCTATATATATCTAAGTTAATATAATGCGTTTGATGCCAAATCAGAGTTGTATGGGACTAAACCTGATGGATAAAACATCATTTTGTTTAAATCATTCAGGCGTTATGATCCAAAACACCAATCTATACATCCAACACCGCCAGAAGAAAGGCAGGACAAGGCCGCTCGTCGGCGAGTTCGAGGCGTAATATGTACCTCAGACAAACATCACCCAATAAAAACCACATGCTACGAACGGGTCAATACAATGTCCCCCGTTGGCTTGTCGGGGACCCAATGTTTATTACCCGTGCCATTGATCAGACAGTCGGCTCCAATGCCCCCTCGATTGTCACCCAGACGACATTTGACACCGAGCCATCCAGCCCTTTCTCCGCACGCCTACGCACTCATGTATTCATACGCGAGGAGGCAAACACAGCGATCAGTAATTGCACGGAAAGGCTGTTCAAGCGGCATTGATGAAGCGTCGTTCATTCGGGTTTCAACGCATATCGTGGGGAAATATGACATCGTCAAAGCTACAAAGAAAACCGGAATAACTGCGCACTCCAACGTTGTGTACATACCGCGGAATAGCTTTAATTAGACCTGGATGTAAGCAGATACAAATGAGGCCAGATCCGATACATAAAACTTTGACACCCAATTAGTCAGAGGAACCAGACGGTCGTTAATCATAACATGTTGTCGTTTATGTTAAATAGTCATCAAATGACACCTAGTCACCTATGTTGACTAGGTTAACAAAGAAATTGTTATTGAGGAACAACAAGGGGCTGTGTTGTAGCCAGAGGGCTTTGTATCGTAACAACAACGTCATGAATCATGGGAATAAGGTTATGATTCATGGCAGCCAGGTTATGAGGGGTAGCAACAAGGTTATGAATGGTATCAACAAAGTTATGAAACCGGCAAACGGCTGGTTAGGGTCAGCCAACGCTCGTTGCAGAGCTTGCCAGAGAACATCTTTATGTTGAGCAAGAGGAATATGCGTAGACAATGCCTGCTTTCCAATCGCCAAATAAAACGAGGTAAATCAGCCTTATATTTAAGACGAAAATTGAAGTGTGATGACCGGTCTAATCGAGATCCGAAGGGTGCAATAGGAATCCCTACAGTGTAGGTACTACATGCACTTTGTAGGTACATCAAATGTATAGTGTAGGGACATTGTAAGCATACACTGCTTATCATAGACACCCAATGTTTATTGTAGGTACTTTGCAAGTTGATTTTAATTCTACATGGCTCTGTACAATTTCGAACTCTCAGCGGTAAATATAACCGCTTAGTAGCTTTTGGAAGATGAGCTTTTGTGCTATGACCATGTATCTAGTAGACATTATCTGGTAGAAATTATCTAGTAGAAATTATCCAGGAGAAATTATCTAGCAGAAATTATCTAATACAAATTATCTAGGAGAAATTATCTAGTAAAATTATCTAATAGAAATTATCTAGTAGAAGTTATCTAGTAGAAATTATCTAGTAGAAGTTATCTAGGAGAAATGATGTAGTAAAAATAAAAAAGAGTCGCTTTCGAACGTTCAACTTCCCCGCGCTCTAGCGCCTTTACGTTGCGCACAGCGGATTTGAGCCGATACCAGATTCCTTATATACTACAACACTTCTGTCTATCTGAACATCTCTGAATAATCTACAGCCCACCACTCGACATTCGGTGTGATCAACACCTTTACCTTTTGACCTAGGTTGCTAAAAACCGGTAAACTTGAAGATAACACCTATGATAAACGCGTGGCTTATACGTTTTTTGGCCCATGTGTAACTTGACAATGTCATATCTGTCCCCATTGGGTGATTTGTGCGTCGCCATGGAAACAGAAACTATAAGCACGATGGCATTCATCTTCCACATGATACATGTGGCCAACCCCTTGAAGACCTGTGCCTATAGACCTGTGCCTAGAGACCTGTGCCTATAGACCTGTGCCTATAGACCTGTGCCTATAGACCTGTGCCTATAGACCTGTGCCTATAGACCTGTGCCTATAGACCTGTGCCTATAGACATGTGCCTATAGACCTATGCCTATAGACCTGTGCTTATAGACCTGTGCCTATAGACCTGTGCCTATAGACCTGTGCCTATAGACCTGTGCCTATAGACCTGTGCCTATAGACCTGTGCCTATAGACCTGTGCCTATAGACCTGTGCCTATAGACCTGTGCCTATAGACCTGTGCCTATAGACCTGTGCCTATAGACATGTGCCTATAGACCTGTGCCTATTCGCGTGATGCTTGATGTATTTTAACTGCACAAAAAGTGGAAGGAAGCTAAATTTGTATTTTTCATAATTGAATCTTCCGTTGCCTTGGAAACGAGTCAGGTGGTCCGATCGGCAAGATTTGTGGCGCAGTCAATATAGCCGACGGACTTGATGTCTGTGTAACATTGCGTCGCTGTATCATGTGACCATGAGATTTGACATAGGGTAGCGGTAGTCTTAAGTGTCTTTGTGTATTTTGGTAACGACAAGAATACTCTCTGTACTCATTTCAAGACAGAAGTGTTGCATTTGTGACAAGCTGTAGCGCGAAAATTATTTGTCCTACGTCAAATTTGAAGCCAAATAGTTCGAAACATTGTGAGGATCTGAGTATTGTACCACTAGTTCGGTGTCTATATCTTTACTTTTAGGGAATTTACGCTGAAAATGTGATTTGGACGTCTGGCGTCGCCGTTACCTTGACCTTCGACCGATTTTTCCCGTTAAAGAAGTCACCTTGAGTTTTATCCTAACTGTTAACAACGTTTGCTAACGTTAACTGCAAGTGTTCGAGAGTTATCACCGAGACAGACTCAGATTCACGCACACATACACATACACAAACGACAACAAATGAGTCGTCCTAAAATAATACGTTTACACTGTAAAAATTAGTCTGGGATGACAATAAAATGCCATGTTTTCAGATGTCTACAAGTTGGATGTCACACTGTGAAGCCACCAGGGTTTTCAGGGTAAAGCCAAAGTTGCCAAGGTTAAGGATGTCATAAGCGCCAATATAACGTTACATGTTAAGCATAAATATCAAGCAGTATGATATCGTAATACCTATTGTGCCCTTAAATAGGCTGTTGATCTAGATACGATATTGCTATGATGGCTAACACATGCGATTATTTCGGCGTAGCAGTCACCGTAGGCAAAATCACCAATTTGGGGTTGGGGTTGGTGTTGGGGTTAGGGTTGGGCTCGGGATCGGTTGGGAGTGGGAGTGGGAGTGGGAGTGGGAGTGGGAGTGGGAGTGGGAGTGGGAGTGGGAGTGGGAGTGGGAGTGGGAGTGGGAGTGGGAGTGGGAGTGGGAGTGGGAGTGGTAACAGTATATATATATTTTTTTTCTCATAATAATGCTGTACACACAACTGTTTAATCACTCAGATATTATTACGCTATGAAATGTATTCCATTTATAATTACGATCTCAAATGCTATGTACGAAGACACAATATGCGAAGACACACGAGGACAGGTTCACTAGGGAAAAGAAAACACCCAGATTGTGTTGTATCATGATGACCAGTGACGTATGTTTCAGGTGTGGATTTGATGAGCATGCGTGTTCACGATCGCAAGCTACTGCGCCGTGCACAGACTGTAGCAGTGGTCACAGCGGTCACTTCCCTGCCGATCCGGCAACGATTCCGAAGTACACATAGTTTGAAAGTTTTCGCGGCTCTGAAGGCCATCATGGTACTTTACGACCCCACATCCTCCCCCCTCACTCTTTATATCAGCCCCCCCACTCTCTCTCTCTCTCTCCCTTTCTCTCTCTATGTTTCCCACCCCAATGCCATCTCTCTCCCCCCCCCTCTCCCGCCCCCTCTGCCACCTATACCTATCAAATAGGCCATCTGTACATGTATACATAAAGGTCCTAGACGCGATCAGCCCGTTATAAATACCGTGCAGATAAGATTCGACAAGCAGACGACATTCGACTAGCACACGACACTCGGCCGGGCTCTTCGCGGGCTTTCTTCCTTCACTGCCCATGGCGAACCTGTCGGCGCAGATCGCTTGCTAATCGCCCCAAGATGACACGGTTTTCACCTTCCATTGAGGGCGTGATAATGGTGTCCAGCCGACCACGGTCCACAGTTGGTTCACGGTCTGGCAGCTCGAGTGACTAATACCCATCGATTCGCCCCCGCTACCATACATATACTAATTGGCTGTCCAGCACTCAGCACGTGAAGACGTTTTATAACGGCATGGACTGAACAACACACACCAGTGTCACCTTGGTAGATCTTTATCGCAGCTGGTAGAATCATCAACTTAAATTTGTGGGAAATATGTGCGCCACGCGAGTAGGGCTTGGTATATAGGCCTACATATTCAGCACAAGGAAGAAGCATGAACCGGTAAGTGAAGCTTCCTTCGTTTTGGGAGGTCTATAAGATATATTCATCACGTCATTGAAAAACAGGCAACGCCGCTTATATAAATGCATGTGATGCACCTTCCGTCTTGTTTCAGGCTGACCGCTTGTTGACTGTTGTTGAATGGTCCTGCATGGTTATCATATGCGTCATGTTCGTTCTTCTTTGCTGCTGGCATGGTGAGCGGGTGGGAAACGTTTTCTTGTAAACATGCAATCTATACAATAACTCTTAATACTCTAACTATGGGATTCGCATTAAGAAATTCATTAAATAGAGAGCAAAAAGGGATCAAAACCTGGATTGGCGTGGTTATAAGAAAGAAATGACACAAATGTGGGGCATGTGCTGCTGAACGCCAAATTTTCGCTTTGATCATTGATGTGAAGATCAGAAAATTCACGAACAGCTATTGATTACACATCTTATAACTACTTTACGCGCGAACTATGTGTATAAAAGCACGTGTCTGTACGTTTAGTTATTTGTCACCATGCTGGACGTACCCTTCTCTTCATTTCCTTTTTGAATTCCGTACACCGTCTAGTAGAGTGCTGACATCTACCGGCCGCGTCATTCAAAATTAGCCTTCCGCATAGGGGTAAGCATTTGTTATTTGTGACGCATGGTTGATTCCTTTACTAGAAGACGTCGCTGTTCCCTGGGGTATCTGCGGTATTCGGCAGTCCTGATCATCCTCTAGTCATTGATTGCCCCGTATTTAGCGCTAACATATTCGGCTTTATTTTGTGGAAAACATGTGCGCAAATATCTTGTTTCACTGTGGCCTCTTTGTATAGGTGAGTATTAACAGTGTTTACTTTTAGAACACAATTGTCACTATAGCGACCACATTGGGCTTATATATGCGTGTCATCCAGACATGAGTTGGTTGAGAATAATACTGTAACCTATGAAGGTCATTGCGGGTGACTGGCGATAATCACGTGTAGAGCGGAGCCACGTGCCGGGGCATAGAGGAAAGGCATGGGCTCTTTGTAAAGACGAACGTAGACATTCGCGCAGTGGGATGTGAGCCCCCGAACTCCGGCACCACGGCTGATCTGGCAGAGCTCATTCAGCACAGCCGAGCGCGCCAACCACTAGAGGCCGTATTTATTAACCATACGCAGCTCACCCACGAACAACGCCTTTCTGTCATAGCCGCTTTGGTATGTGTTTGTCGGAGTCATGATCTAGAAATTGTGATTAATATAATTGTGACACCAGAGACTTGCCTAATCTAAGTATGATTTATGAATACCGACCCAGGCCATTTCCGCAGCTCTTCGAATAAAAATGTAGGTCTTGCAATATTGGGTTCTACATCGAGCGAAGACTGGAAGTTGATTGACCACCTGGCGGCAGGGTGACCAATTACTGACAAGGCAAGAAGATCCCCAATTTTCCCGGTTACTTCGCCTACGGCCACCCCCCCGCCCCCCAATTACGCTTGTAGTTTTTGGAAGGGGAAGGCGAGGGAAGGGGGAGGGGCTAACACTGCACGACACCGGAGCCCTGCTTCCCACACTTTCATCATTGCCTCTTGATTCGATTACACAAATATAAGCACTCAAGACAAAATAATAGAGTTTAAAGGTAAGAAAAGCAATTTGAAATGATTTATTTAGTCATTTTACTGATGATATTTTTGTAGTATTTATTAAATAGTATAGTAAATAGTCTTTATTACAATGAATTTATGAGGTGCGGCAGCGTTAAAGAAATGTATAAAATTACAAGGGAATATGGATGTTTTCACATGTATTATATCATCACATCAACAACGTGTTCTTGCTTTTTGTAGAATAAATGCTAAGAAGACATGTTCTAATAGTGCTAAAAGGAAAGCCCTTTGATCTGATTAACATTACAAGTCATTGCATTGGTGACGAAAAAAACAAAACAGGTAGTAGCGTTTCGCCATGTTGACAAGCCAGATTTGAAACATTCTTATGACGTCATCCTTTTTTGCAACTGTTTATCCTCATCTACCATTCAACAGTTAATCAGTAAACTAGGAATTAAATAACTAAATTGGTGGTTCTCCTGATAATGACTGTTTCGAAGACCGTGGGAGTTTATAAGTAGGAGAAAACACTAGAAAGTTGATGATTTCGTTGTGCAGAATCCACTCGGCTAATGCCGTCTGTATTCGAAAGAACGAATCAAGATTTTCTCGTGCTTTCTCCTTATCATAAATTGGGCCATATAAACGCTTGGCGCTTGCGTGCTCATAAAAGAAAGCTAAATCAACAGCGTTCTAAAGAGTGGAGCGTTGTATAGCAATAAGTCTATTGCAACAGTACTGTACACACACTTCTAAATTGCGAAACCCCGTCTGCAATCATGTAAAGTTACACGTAGGCCAAGGTGATTCGTGTTTTTCTCCCCGTTTTAATCTCATCAATTCCTCTTCATAGTCAGTGTCTCCGTGCGTCGTACTTGTTGTTCATATTTCCTCATATGCCGCTCATGCCTGATAATAATAATAATAATAATACTAATAATAATGTTTATTAAGTACCTGATGGAGCCTGTGGAGACTCCCATAACAAATATATATATATATATATATATATATATATATATATATATATCCCCGTACGGCATTCAACAACACTTACCAATAACCCCTCCCTCCCCCACTTCCCCACCCCAACCCCGCTCTAACAGTTTGGTACGTATATTGTCGATATCGGTGTCTGTCTGACCCCCCGCTCCCCCTCAGCCCCTCACTCCCTCACCCCCTGACAATAACTTCAGCTTGTCCTTGCAAAATCTTGCGATTTATTTTTATTTTACTACATTGCGAATTTCTTATGAATAACTGACTGTACCTGATAGTTAAAGGCAAGCTGCAGACGCGAGCCGTCAATTCTGTATGTATAGACATTGTCTGGCGGTGGAGATCGAGTGCGGGATTGTCCGTTTCTTTCTTCACGGAACAGGATTCGTGTGAATTGACTCGTAGCCCCCCCCACCCCACCACTCCCCTACCATGTAGCATATTCACGATAGCACGAGGAAATAGTTGTTGTGGTAAGTCTACTACTGTCGATATATATGTGTGTGCGTCTTGCACCCCCCCCCCCCGCACCTTCACAAAGTGAAGTGTCTTGTGTTAGACCGCAGTAAACAGTATAGGGTCATATATCAGATGTCTTCGAGCGGAAACTGAAAAACACTTTATCTCCGCAGCTCTGGTTATTTGGATGAAAGCTTAGTCATTGTATTGGGTAGCGCAATATATACATATTCACGAGATTTTCCACCAACTTGCCACTTATATCAGGCTATTCGGTTCTAAATGGATACTGACAAATCACTGACAAAAACAAGATTATTCCAGCTGATGCCCCGTGTGTTCTACAGAGCGAATCAAACAGTTTCTCGTGCTTTCTCCTTACCATAAAGTGCGCCATATCAACGCGGAGCGCTTGGATGCGGATAAAAACGATAACTCAAATATTAGCTTTCTAAGGAGCGGGATGTTGTATAGCAATATAAGCCTTATGCAACAATACAGTACACAGTTCCAAATTGTGAAACCCCGCCTGCAGTCATGTAAATGTACACGTCGGGTAAGACGAGTTTTTCTGCCCGTTTTAATCTTATCAAACTTCCTCTTGATAGTAAGTGTCTTCGTGCGTCGTACGTGTTGTCCATATGTCCTCATATACCGCTCATGCCGGATGGGGCCTGTGGAGACCCTTATAATATATAAATATATATATATATATATAGTTTTTCTCTATATGATTAGCCATCGCTATGCGGCTCACCAACACCAATAACCCCCCTCCCCAACCCCAACTCCACTGTAGCTGTTTGGTATGGATACCATCCGTATCGGTGTCTATATTACCTACTCAACTCACCCCCAGACAACCACTTCACCAGGTATTTGCAAAATCCTTCTGCGGCAAGTGGCTATTTTTAATACATTGCTAATTTTTTATGAATAACTGACTACGCCTGATGCAATCGAGGCAAGATGCAATCGAGAACTGTCAATTGTGGCGTCTTGTATATATAGACATTGTCCGGTGGTGCGAGATTATTCGTTTCTTTGTGCACGGAACTGGATTCGTGTGAAGTGACTCGAACAATTTACGCCCCCCACGACCCCCCTACCATATAGCATATTCACGATAGCACGAGAAAAGACCTTGTTGTGGTAAGGTTTGTCTACTGTCGATATATATGTGTGCGTCTTGCCGTCCCCCACCCCCATCCCCCACCGGCCTGAAGTGAAGTGTTTGTTTACTTTTGTGTTTGACTGCAGTAAACAGTATAGGGTCATATTTCTAGTGTCTTCGAGTGGGAACTGAAAAACACTTCTCCGCAGCTCTGGGTAATTTGGATGAAAGCTTAGTCATTGTATTTGGTAGCGCACAATATATATGAACCGGATTCCCCAGCGTGCCACTTGTATCAGGCTACTCGGTTCTACATGGATACTGACAAATCCCTGACAAAAACAAGATTGTTCCAGCCAGTTATGCCGACCAGGTAAGTTCTGGAAAATTGGTAGCAATAGGTTTGATTGCTCAACCTGTGTGTATACTCGAAATAAGACAGTGACTACGGGATCTGATCAAGACATCACGAGACAGGAATACTTATGTTCTATGTCAATGCTATAGCATCAACGGCCTGTACGTGCTGCCTACCTTCCGGTTGTTTGCCGTCAATCGCTTCATGTGAGGGGTTTTTCATGTCGTATGCTTATGGACCGAGCAGGCGAGGAGACTGCTGCTCTGTTTGTCGCCGAAATGTAATTATCGATGATTCGCCTCAAAATACAATTGTTCCAACGATCGGATCGGACGGACCACATGCATTGTGGAGGGATAAATGTCTTATCTTTAACTATTTTTTGATTTTATAGTTAGCAATGCCTGGACTGGTCGCATATGATACAGTTGTTCCCGCCATTAACACCGATTCACCTCCGGGCCTGGCGATAGGACTACGCCGAACGGAACCAGCCTAGTTCATCACTTTTCAATCAGCCGCCATCTTCTTTCGAATGCCCAGTGTAGTTTAGAATGGTTTACAATTGACATGCGCGCGCACCCGGCCTGGGCGAAATAACTCTCGGGAGGTATACCTCTGTAATGCGTGTTCAGTTCACCTTGGGGATATATACTCTGGCTACCAAAGAGCGCATTTCTTTGGGACAGGTTCGGTATCCCGCCAGAGACCCAGAACATGTGACAGGGAACTTTCGGGTGTGCCGATAGGGTTATGCCTATTCCAATGAAATGCACACACCGTTCACATCCGGTGCACGTAGGAGCACTGGAACCAACCTACTCTCACTACCTTTCTATCAGCCGCCATCTTCTTCCGAATGTCCTGTGCTCTTTTGAACGGGGCACATCGGCATACGGAATGCATGCGCAAGGAAGTGTCGGGAGGTAGACCGATGCGTAATGTGCGTATTCGCGTTACCGCAGGGATATAACGAGCTACCAAAAAAATATGCCCAAAGAAATGCACGCAGTATTTTCGCCCTTTACCTTGAGCTTGGAGCCCTGATTGGGGTTGCCACCTGGCGAATACCTTATGCAACGCGAATGGTACATTGCGTGTAGACAGCGACAAGAAAAACGGCTGCGTTATGCATAACCGGTTTTCGTTTGGAAAACGAAAAATGAAAAACGGCTGTTCGTTTCTCGCTTTTCTTAATCTTGTTTCTCAAATCTTATTTCTCAGGTGAGCTACACGGTCACAGTTTACACTTTTTTTCCCGTTTCTTCTGCTCATTTGATTTGTTTGTATATTTCAGGCCAGTCAGCAGACGAGCCACTAGCGCCGTGACGCGGGGCGCCATGGAAACCGCCGAGCGGCGTGTTATCCGCCGTCGCCGTGGTTACCTTGCTGACACGCTGCATGTGGATGATCGCTTTCTGTTAGCCTTGGTAAAGGCTGAGCTCATCGACATGTCGCAGAAGCAACTTCTAGATGTGAGTTACATTCTTTCACTTTCGCACAATCATTAAGGCTACAATTATGGGATGGACCATTTCATTATCTGGGGGGTAGGGTAGGGGAGAAGATATTTGTTGGGGGTGGGGGGGGGGGGCAGAGAGTTTTATTGAAGGTGCTCAGGCAAGATTTTTCTTTGTTTCTAGCACACTTTAGACTTTCTTTAAATGTGAAGGACAAATTTTAAAACGCCCATAGCCCCGCCCTATACCTGTGCAAGATAAAGAAGCCCATGCTTTTGTTTTTTTTAGCAAGTACTCCTGAATATGTGGCACCTCTCTACATTGATGCTTCCCCTTGTCGCGATATATTTACCTACAAAAATTAAAGTCTCTCAGTACTTAACCAGTCACTTAGTCAATAATCCCCCCCCCCAGCCCCTCCCCCTATTCGTCTCAGCCCGCTACTGGCATCCGCACTTTCTGATACTCTCTCGTTGTTAATAGGGCGAGAGGACATCCCAAGCGCGGACGCTCAAGCTCGTTGACATAGTCTGCTCCACGCCAACGGACGACGCCTTCGACACTTTGTGCCTCGTTCTGACCGAGTGCGGCTACAAGTGGGTGGCCAACAACATGGAGGCCGACCTACGCATAGAGCGCGGTGTCGTGCAGGTGGATGAAGCGATCGCGCAGGAAGCCGGCGTACTTGTACATAGGTCAGGCCAAAACGAAGTTTGCGATATTTTTTTTATTTCTATATATAACACTACGAAGTATACATTTTTCATGTCAGTAGAATGTTAGCTGTTTTGGAATGATAATAGCATATTAATAACATAAATATTTTATGTATGTTGTAATATTAAAGTAATCATACTAAGGGTAATTTGATAGAACTAATAATATACATATCTTATTCACAATCATGATACACATATGAGCAAGTAAAGGCGGAATGAGCAGTTGGGCTGCAAAATGGAGCCCGTCTGCACAATATTAATAATTTGTTACGGATTTAAGATGAGCAAGATGAAGAAATTATTAAACGAATTTATGGTATCTTGCAGGAAATTTGGGGCCAGCAAGAGGTTTTCCGAAGGTGAGAAGCGTGAAATACAGGAGCTACTTGCCGTCAAGCTGCAGGTCGCGATAGACGAGATGGCACGAGATTTGGACAAGCTCGAGACTCAAATGCGGGCGGACCGTGCAGAATATAGCACCAAAGACCAACAGACGCGAAGTATCGCCGCCATGTTGCGAGACTTCGTCAAGAGGAACGAGAGCAGGTTAACGACGCATGCACACGGCATGACGACTACTTCAGAGGCCCTTCAACTCTGTGTCGAGGAAGGCAACCAGGACCTAGTGACGAAACTTAGCGACAATTTAAGCCGCGTGATCAAGCGATTGGAAATCGTTGTAGCTCACCGCGAAAATTTGATTGACGAACGAGGCCGTTGCGCGCGTATTTTAGGCGTGAGCGAAACGTCGTCATCTGACTTGGCAGAAATACTGGCGTCTCGTCTCCATGGTAATGGGAAAGCTGATTGTAAAAACTCGGCAAACAAGGCCGCCAATGATGTCGTTATAGAAAAAGACCGTTTAATCCGACGTCTCAACACGAAAATTGGCAAACTGGAGGATGAAATAGATGAGCTGGAAGACAAGCTGCGAGAGAGGCATGGCGACCAAGGACCGGAAGCAAGAAATGGGGAAGTGATCGCCGAACTTATTCAGTTGCCTGAAGAAAACGCTGCTTCGCCCCGGAAAGAGAAAACAAAGGCTAAAAAGAAAGTTAACCGTGTCCTGAAATCAGAATCGCGATAATACAACACACTGGCAGAATATGTATATTTACAAAGTTCCCCCTCTTCCAGAAACTCTTCGCATTTGTTGTAATGAATGAAAGTTTGGGCTCAAACTATTTGTGTAGCAATATATTGCACGCAAAGATAAGGGCATGTTGAGAACTTTTGGCCAGTTTGATGCATCTCGTGTCATCAAGTTTGACATTAAGGTGTACTACGTTATAAAAATGGGGACATCGCTGCCGTTTTGTACCTTTAACTTACAAATAGACACAAAAACACGATTATGTGCAAATAGTTGTCAATATGTTCAGCAACTTGGTGAAAAAATATCATATTTAGGTGTAACCATTGCAGTATGAGCGGCTTTCATTTACCCGCGGAATACATCAAGAAGCGAAGCATATTCACATACCTCAATTGCATTGGTTGTGATTGCTGCAACACATGGATAATTTCAAATATATATAGTTTATATAGGTGCTTAGATATATAGTTTTATATTTGAAAACCAGTTTTTGATCATACTAGTTCATGTTTTCCAAAGCCTTCTACGATAAAATATACAGTAGGTTATGCCGGTCTTACGGGTTTAAAAGATGTGCCCATGCGTCAGCAATGTATTCACAATTCATGCATGTCCAGCTCTTGGGTTAATACTTACATCTTTATTTTGTACTTCTGTGGCCCCGATTTTTCTGACGTTATTTAAAGATAGAGTATGCACGTTAGTGACCTTTCGAACCATCTGATAACAACATAACAGGTACCGAAATTTCCACTCCAAATCCAAAATTTGAACAAGTTCATATATAAACTGTCACCCCTATAAATATGTGCGCACATTATATCTTCCTTTTTCCTCTACAAGTTGCATTCATAATCAGCGTACGAGGGAAAAGGCACAGTACAACTCCCTACCGGACGAGTACAAATGCATATACATGAATCCATTTCATCTTTAAATATCAAAGCTCATGATTACATGTAGAGTGGTATACAGATATGTATGTATTTAGTATTATGTACTTTAGTGAATTACATTCGGACTTAATCACAGCATTATAACACAGAAGTTTAAAACAGAATTCGAAGGTTCACTGTCGGTTTCAGTGTAATATCAAAGAGTGTAATACACTCTTTGGTAATATCCCGTTGTAGCTAACAAGCCATACATAGTTGAAAACGCTTTCACCCGATGCACGATATATCGATAATTCATCGGTTGTCAAAGCAGAAAGACACAATGAGCACAATGTGTCACGAACATAAGTTTAAAATGAATAGCTACCATGAAGCATGGGGATACAAATTACATTGAAGGGGGTTGCGTGATAATTAAAAAAAAAAGCCGCCTTTCTGCATATCCCAGAACAACAAAACAGAATAATATTTCTATAAGAAACACATAGCGATATAAACGCCGACTGGAAAATCGAGTGGCTTAGAGAAATACTCTTCTCCAACGCGACATCTCAGGGACATGGTGTCGCCACATTATTCCCCAATTATATAGCTTCATATCAAAAGTTGTTCGGATGTCAAATACGAATGGGTAAATATCACCATTGGCAGCGATACTTATTTCCTGCTCAATATCTACGCTCGCAGAAAAGACTCCAAAATCACAACTTCAGTTTTGAACTGAAATAGGAGGTCTAATAATAGGTTATGGCGTTCGAAATACACATATAATTGGAGGACATTTCAATTGAAGCTTAAACCCAAAAGTTGGCAAGAACAGCGGTAAAATAGAATAGCCTAGAGAATACACGAAGTGGCTCTTAGAATTGATGAAAGTTTATAAGTTAAGAGATACTTGGCGCGCCCGAAAGTCCCACTGCTCAGCGATTCACCCACAAGCAAAAAACGAAGTCGGAAATAGTGTTTCGAAATAGTGTGGGCCCTCCTTTGATGTCCACTCCACTGTCAGATGAGGCGTTGACCGACGCCGAAAGTACTCATTATCAATATCAAGAAAAAAACGGCATTTGCCTTCTTTAAACACTCCATGGTTCTTTTGTAGTGGTTACTACTGTTAAACCCAAGGACCTGAAATGAAGGATAAGTAATAATTCACATAGTAACATGGTACTGGTGTCTATTTTCGTATATAATATTATTAATGTTTTGACATAAACTAATTAGAAACTTGGGTCATGGCGTCCGGTTTATGTCTTTCATCTGTGATTTTCTGGACTAGAGAAAACAGGGACCCGGTTGAATACACTAACAACCCCACAAACGAGTGAAAGTGATTTCACCTAATATCAACCTTTACCGTAATATCAAGCCATGCCATTATCACAAAGTAACGTAGGTGCCGGTTCGAGTGTGGTTGTCTAATTGACTTCCAGAAATATGAACACGGAGCCCATCGTTTGCTAATGTCGACAATAACGATTTTTACACTGATGTAAGCTTAATCACTAGCTTGTGAACAGTTTCATAGGCGCAGGGGCATGAACGCTATGACACCAATGAAGCACAGGTAATTGGACTTCAATATCACATCAATGAATCCGAAGCAATTGGATTTTAATATCACACTAATGAAGCACAGACAATTGGACTTTGATATCACAGTAATGAAGGGCAGGCAATTTGACTTTAATATCACACCAGTGAAGCACAGGTAATTGGACTTCAATATCACACCAATGAAACACAGCCAATTTGCCTTTAATATCACACCAATCCAATACAGGCAATTGGACTTTATTATCACACCAATGAACCCCAAGCAGTTGGATTTTAATATCATACCAATAAGGCACAGTCAATTGGACTTTAATATCACACCAATGAAGCACAGGCAATTGGACGTTAATATCACACCAGTGAAGCACAGGAAATTGGACTTTATTATCACACCAATGAACCCCAAGCAATATTGGATTTAAATATCACACCAATGAAGCACAGGCAAATGGACTTCTGCGAGCGAGGATTTTTTTGTCCTTGATATTCGTGCAAAATTTGAGTAGAAAAGGTTTAAACGCAGCACTGAGCGATAATATGATCTCGTAACCGTATAAACAACATGCAGCGACCACAGCAGGTACAGTGATAGTGATACTTTCAATGTAAAATTGTAGAGAGCATTAATTAGCTTGCCTGCATGCTCCCAATATGATGTTAAATCTTTGAAATTTGACTTTTTTCGAGAAACAGTAAAAGTAATAAACCTAATAAGCTTAGTAGGGGAACGTGGGGCAAAATGGGGACGCGGGGCATAACGGGGTGGGGTGATATCTTCATAGCCTGGCGCAATACGTTTATACCAGCAACTTACGTCATTTGGCACTTGTGACACTAAACGGGAAATCGGTAGGAAACAACCTGCGAGTATAAACCAAGATTTGTTATTTTTCTCAGTTTTGATCTAATTTCTCAGCTCGTCTCGATGGTATATGACAAAACATGCTTGCAACTTGATCTTGAAGTCCCAAGGGCACGGGGAACAGTTTTTATTCACTAACTGAACCTAGCGACGACCGAATGGTCAATAAGTCCTATTTTAATTGCTTTACGTTAAACAATGGCCCCATGTTGCCCAAATCTGACCCCAAATCGCCCCATCCATGGGGTAAAACGGGGCAAAGTTTTAACAAAATGTGGTAACTCTTGCCACTGTTTTACTGATCACAGTTACCTAAAACGCTTAGCGTCCCCATTTGCCCCCACTTTCCCCTAGAACTTTACCGTTTGTGAGCTAGTCAGATCCCATTAAAGTTCGGCTAACAATAAAACGAGGAAGTCTGCGGAAGTTGAGGAAGGCTCCGAAAAGGGTTTCTGTGGGAGAGACGGTGGCCGTTACATATATATAATTAATGTGAGCTGAAAGGCTTACATGTTTGAAAGCCGTAAACGAAAATCCAAGTTATTTAGTATCCATTTAACCGAGATATATCCACTTCTGTCGAGGGCTGTTATTCGAATGACCGATATCGCCTGTTGCGGCCTGCGGAAGTCTCGTCTCAAATTAAACGCGGTCCGCACCCAACTTTGATACTTCGCAGAGTCTAGTGTGGCTGGACCAGTCAAGCCCGGGCAGGAGTTGGCATGGGTAGGGGGGGGTGGGGGTTGGATTAAGTGCGGGCGGGTTGAGGGTACGGGGGTGAGGGGTGTAGATGACTCGACGCAGCGAGGGCGTGAATAACGTGAATAACACATTGGCTAATTGCTGTCTAGACCGGGTGACCGAAGTGTCATGTTTCACATCAAAAGCTCTCACAAGTAACATATTAATATCACTCGTTTCTCATGTTGCTAGTTTCTATTGGTGTTCAAAGACGTGTCGGTCTGCTTAATGTCTGTTCTAAAATTGAGTCATCAACTCCCGCCTTCTTACATCCTCGCGCCGAAACCGAACGAAACAACGAAACCGAAAGGAGTATGAGTGATTAATAATAACACTGTTTCGGTTTTTTTAAATATTAATAATGTTACAGGGTAAATGCAACCAAACATACGCTATAGCAGACACGCTATTTAAAGGGGGTAAATAGATTAAATAGTTTAAATCAAAAGATGTATTATATATATATATTCTTTAGAGGTATGTGGCCAGAATATTTTTGCTATGATATATAAAATATATATACTACCGCTAATAAGTGGCTCTCGATCATACATGCTGGGTACCTGCATGGAGTATCAGAGCTCAACACGCGCCAGCTATTTATGCCACTACATGTATATATTGATATAGAGTAAGGGCTACTTATAAACACTTCTATTGAAACATATTTTATTGACACTATTATTGTCACATTTATGTGCAATATCATTACTTTATAATTGATAATAATTTAGCTGATGCTATAGGACAACTGTATTAACTGTAAAATATTTCTACAACTTTCCTATGCATCATACCTGAAACCGTCTATTCACTATCTATAGCTGATAGGTCTTGATTACCTTTAACTATTGATTAATGATTTTGTTATATTGTAACGGAAATTGCCTTCTTCTGAATAACCAGAATGTGTAACGGAATCGCCGTTTCCAAGCGTATAGGGGCGAGCACTGAAAACGCCAAACGAGTGGATTCTAATCTTAATCTTTATTCAGTGACACACATCAGTTCGCTTAATTACGTCAGGATCTAGCCGCACAACCGCCAACTCGGGGAAACTCACCCTCGTCGGTATAACTCACACACCATACACACCGCCAACCTGGGGAAAACTCACCTTCGTCGGGATAACATACACACTCACTGATGATGGCTTAATAATATACTGGCAGTAGTACTTACACTTATTTACATGGTTTCACTGGTTTCCATAGTTACTAAGGCTAAGGTAAATAAGCGTTTTTTTAATACTACCCCTCCTCACACTCTCGTATAGCTACGGCTACCACCGCCCACTAACAGTGCAACCACAAGAACAGACCCGGACCCCAGGAATGTCACGTCAGTTGTAGATCCGGTCGTCCCGGCAGAGCAGTAAATTATAACGCCCCCTTTTAGGTCATTACACTTTCATAAATAAATCTGACCCTTTGGTACTCGGTACAACGCCCTAGGAATGCAACATCTAGAGTAGACTTGTACTGTACTGGGAAAAACTCATTAAACACCCAGGATCGTATTGAAATCTGTTTGGCCAGCTCCAGGAATGAACATCTGTAGTAGGCCAAACCAAGTAGAGATTAAACAGTCCCCCGGAAAATCAGGACTTTTAATGTTTATACTGACGATATCCTAGCATTTTTGCCATAGACGGGAAAACCAACGTCAGTACTATTTGGTGGATCTGGTGACTAAGAAGGCCTTGATAATTGTGGTCAAATTTTCTCAAGCGGAGGAGTGTAACGTTAAACATGATTTTCCCAGAAGAGTTTGGCGTCGGCCTCGATATACGTTAACCGGCTGAGGTAATCCTTGAGTGAAGAATCCTGCTCCTCGACCGGAATCGGCTCCTTCAGGATCGTGTTCAGCTGATGTTTGTTCTCCAGGAGGTCGATGTTCAGAGCTGTCGTCAACTGCCACATGCAAGTGTTGCTGGCGGCGAAGTCACGTGATAGAACGAGCCAATAATGTTTTTCCTGTGGAAAAGTGTTCGATACCCGTGCACGCCATGGCAACTAGGTTATTTCATTGCCTGCGATTTAGTATGGCAAAAGAAACAGCACAACAGCGCGCTCTTTTCAACTACAAAAAATTCAGACATAAGCAACAGTGAACTGATACTGAGCTAGGCATATATATATGACTATCTGGAGTGATGACCAATGGAAGTCCCCGCCCCCACCCTCCCTCTCCCAACCTACGTGGTCGGAGGGGGGTGGGGGGAGGAGGGGGGGCGGTCGTGTTCTCAAGTAACGAAGAATATTTTTTTTGATTCTACGATGAATTACAATGGATAGAGGCGGACACATGCAATAAAAGAGCGATTTCCCAATTGAAGGTTATTTGATATTAAAATTCCCAGTTCACGATTAACGAAAATCCTTGATCACGACGGTCGGCTACTATCCTATTCCATTCCCATTCCCAGTTCGCGAAAAATTATTTACCTCAGCCCCAGCTCACGTTGGAATAAAAAGCCCATTCCCGGATAACGGAAAGACCCCTTGCCCCCCCCCCCCTCCTCCCCCCGCACGTGGAGAAGACGGTCTACTTCCAGGTCAATGTCGTTTTTTGCCCTTTTCAGTTGAATCTATGTACGGCAGAGCGCATGTGCCTGAACGATTAAACAAGATTCGATAATGCGTTCAGCGAATTTATGACAGAAAACTAAGGAGGAAACTTGCTATATGAGCAGCTTTAATGTACCCGCGGAATATATCCAGTCAAAAGTATACATGATAACTGCATTTGTTGCGATTATTTTAAAACACGGATCATTTCACATATATACATTGACAGCGCAGGTATATTTTTCAAACTGTACACATGGTTTAAAAACAAAATTATATATGAAATGCTTTTCAAAGTATCCTGCGATAAAACAACGATATGTTTCCCGTGGTTTTTGTATCCTATCTTTCTATAGATGTCATCAATTCATTCACAATTCATGTATCAATTTATTTATATCTGTATTCAATGACATGTCCTGAGAAAACATGCCTTCACTGTGTGTGCGCAGGGGCGGATCAAGGAATTTGAAAAGGCGGGGGAAGGGGGGGGGGGGGGCGTCCGAAATTGCGTCAGAGCGGGAGGCTCTGAACAAAATTGCGATCAGGGGTCCACCAATGCTTTGACGACCGGGGGATCTATCCATTTTTTGACGACCGGATGAGGCGGAAGGGGTCAACGCCGCCTGATATAGCGTTCGTCCTCAAAAAGTGTGTGTGTGTGTGGGGGGGGGGGGGGGGTAACTGCATCATCTGAAAATATTCACACCAGGAACGTATTGATGGGCCTAAAAATATACAGAACTACTATTATTATGATACATTGACATGACACCCACAACCAGATAATAATAACAAAAACATCATGGTATTCCTAGTATTGGTACATCCAGGTGACGGCTTGGGTAGAGTAGCGGATAGTGCAGTGGACATGGAGGGATAACATTTGATTCACATACCGAAATGCACTTTACAACAGACCGTTCCATTTATTACTGCATTACAGTATCTAATTATCTGCAATAATTAGCTCAGTAGCTGCAATACAGTATTTAATTAAATTCATTAACGAACAGAGTATAGCATTACATTATTTAATTAACTTCATTAATTAACCCAGGACTGAGTTACAGTATTTAATTAACTTCGTTAATTAACTCAGTACTGCATTGCAGTATTTAATTAACGTCCTTACGACGCCCTCAATGAACACATATTAGATGAAATTAAGACACTTAAATCAATTCGAAAGCGGACAGGACACAGATTAAGGCAATCCGTGTTGGCCAAAAGGAGTTCATCACATCAAATTGCGACTTAACCGTGACATTAGTCGGCCACGAAAATAGTTTTTTGGATCTCGCTATGTAATTAATAAAATATCGACATTTCACCATTCTCATTCACGTCTGCACATTCTCTCCTTGTTTGGCTACATGGCCAAAAGAGGCCCCTGATCTTCAAGGTCACCAGGCACATCCGCCTCGTTGTCGTTCGCCGGTATGTCCATCTGTGGCGGTCGTCCAATTTTCTTAACCGGCAGAGAGTAGAAGAGATTTTCCCAGAAGAGTTTGGCGTCGGCCTCGATATACGTGAACCGCCTGAGGTAATCCTTGAGTGAAGGATTCTGCTCCTCGACCGGAATCAGCTCCTTCAGGATCGTGATCAGCCGATGTTTGTTTTCCAGGAGGTCGATGTTCAGAGCCGTCGTGAACTCCCACATGCATATGCCACTGGCGGCAAAGTCACGTGATAACACACACAGAGTCCGCTTACTCCGTTCCACGGCCAAGGCGACGTTTTCCGTGATGGACTGACCACCAATGAAGTCTCTCCTGTGGAAAAGTGTTCGATACCCTTTTTCTTCCAGAACCCGTATCAGATCCGCCACCCACTCTTCGTCCTCGGTGGCGTATGAGATGAATACGTCGGTGTCTTTATTCTCTCCTCGACACTCATCGTAGTTGAATGGGTGCCACTTGAGCCTGGCGAAGACGCGCACTCTCATGTAGTAAGCGACAGACAGATATATTGATACGACAACCACCACACTCCCGATGACGCTCACAGTTATTGTAATAATCCGCACAATCTTGTCATGTACTGGGTCTGTGCAAAACTCCGCGTCAGGGACAGTCGTCAGACTTCGTCCTTGTAGTCTCGCTGGAGTATTGCAAAGAATAGCATTGATGTTACCAATCTTGCCAGTCATGTTGAGAATCCACGACTTAAACCAGGTGTGTTCACAGTCGCAGTGCCAAGGGTTCTGGTGAAGAGTCATATTCTGCAGGTTCGTGAACACCATCGATGTTATTTCCTGGGGCAGCGTGGTCAGTTTGTTGTTGTTAAGGTAAATATGTGACATCAGAGTCCATTGTTGCAGAACGTCTTTGTCCAGGAGTGTTATTTCGTTTCGACTAAAATCTCCAACATCCAGAACACGAAAATATGTTCGATGCGAAACCCGTTTTATAGCATTGTTTGCCAACTGTAGTGTATACTTGAACGTATAATCATAAAAACCAACTGTTTGAGTTGGAATTGTGGACGGTAGATCTGTAAGTTGCAAATTCTGACAGTTGATGGTGACAGTCGTATCGACGGGCCGCTCGATACAGTCGCAACCGGAAGTACAATTGTCACTGACGTGACACACCATATCTGCTAAAGACATATGAGTGGGTGTGTTTTGAATACCTACATTTACGCACCTAATCTGGGTAATCCATGCTGAATAAGGCACGTATTTGAGCAACTTATACACATTAAAATCCATGCAGTCGCAGTGCAGGGGGTTGTGCCGAAAGTCAATTTTATTATGTAACACAGTAAAAAGTGACCATAAGGCGATATCAGACAGCAGACCCCAGCCTGCTCTCCACTCACTGATATGGCCTATGTTATTGTGACGCAAATTCCAGGTATAATGTTGTGGTTTGGACAATGGACTGTACCGCCAGTTTAAATTGTTCGTGAATAATCCGATATCGTTGTCAGAAATATCAATATCAAGCTGTGTATGAATTCGCACAGCAAGGTAAAGAGGCCAAATGTCGAGACTCGCCAGTCGGTTATTTGACATATCGATTCTGCTGATAGCATTGAAGCCAGTGAAAGCCACGGGATCGATGTGCTCCATGTTGTTGTATTGTAAGCTCAAGTCAAATAACCCATCGAGTCCCTTAAATGTGTCTTCAGCGATGACCTTGATATCGTTATGGTCTGCGCTCAAGTGGCGTAAGTTGTGGAGACACTGCAACAGACCATCACCGAGGCTCCCCAGCGAGTTGTTGTCCAGGTTTAAAGTCTCCAGCTTTTGCAGTTTACAAAGCTGTAGTGTTTCCAGATTGGTGATGCCGGAGTTCTGGATGATAAGGGTCGATATGTTTGGGCTTCTGTCAAACATCAATGACAATGATTTACCGAAATCCTTGACATATGGGGTTCGGCTACATTTGACGATGAAGTGGGTGGAGTCGTTCAGGACACAGCTGCAGGATGTAGGACACATGACATCCGGTGTGCGCCCCCCATTGACGTCCACTACAGTGTCAGATGAGGCTTTGACCGACGCCGAGAATACCAATGTCTGAATCATGATCAATATCAAGAAAATGGAGCATTTTGCCTTGTGGGAAGTCTGCATTTTGTCTGACGTCTGTCTGTTTTGTCTCTCCATGTTTCTTTTGTAGTGGCCAATAACCTGAAATATAGCATGTGTTTTACTTCAACGATTAGCATGGTTACAGGTGTAGATATTCATAGATTCTACCATAATAAATTGTCATAAGCTTACTATGATATCGTCCAAACGCTACCATATCAATGAATGCACTGACTCCTGAAGGTGATCACAATGAAAGTATAGACGCCTATAGTTGAACACAATGAAAGGTTTAGACCCTTTTATTTTATTTTTGTTATTGATTTAAATAAACATGATACAATCACCAGACAGAGACAACACATTATATAAACATCACAGTGAGACAAATAAAATCACATAACAATCACAAAACAGAACAAAAAAGAACAACCACAGAGGACAAATCTCTTCCAGATTTCACACAACGCAGCCAATTTACTTATTTATCTATTTGTCTGCGAAAACTAGATTGATAAAATTTTTCAAAAACCTTATGAAACCTTCAAATATTAATTTCTGCCCCTTATTCCTGATCTTTCGAATGAACATCTTGGCAGTCACCAGAGTGATGTTTACCCAATCTGTAGCCTCCATTGGACCCATAGAATACTAGGGATTTACTGATCAGGACTTGCAGCTGTTTATATTCAAACCAATGTTCCAACGCGTTCCAAAACTGTTGTACTTCTACACAATTCCAAAATAAATGCACACAATTTTCAATATCCTTACCGCAAAAAGTATAGGCATCCGTTTGAATTTTCCATATTCTAAGCCAATAATTATTTACGAGACAGTCGTACAAAAATATATATTGAAAAACCCTACTCGCCGTGGCTGTTAACAATTGAAAGGTCCGTTTATAGATACTTGAATAGTCTAGATCTCTCTCTGTGTGCTTACAACATCTAGGTTTGACTACATTTCCCCCAACTAAATTATCTCTGATACAATAATAAATAATCTTACTACCCGTCTTTTCCAGTCTATGAACCTTGTAAACAAATTATGAAATATCTCGCACCTCTTCATCTTGTAACTCATTCTTTACGGCGTATTGTGCTGCTTGCGCTATAGCAAACCATGGTCTGTTTCCAATACCCCTTTCTTTCATTTTGTTGAATGGCAAAGGCACCTTTGAATGATCAAACAGGTCTGTCATTTTGTGAATACCTACCTCATATAAATTTCTATTATACCATACACTTTGATCCATAATATTTTGCTTAGATCTATTTTTCTGTAACATTGGCCATGCCCTCATTATTTTTCGATAAAACGGATATATTCCTAATCTTTTAAACCAACAGAGGTCAAAATTACAAGAAAACCAAATATTTAGTATCGGACTTAGCCTCTTAATCTGACAATTCCCAAGTGTTTTCCATGCGCTTTCCTCTCCAAAATAATATCGTTTTATCCACTGGATGCGAGAGGTTAGTATGTCTGATTTAAGATGGGGCGCTAATATCCCTCCATGTTTTTTACCGATGTCTGTCTTTTTGAACGCTCATGCTTTCCATTCCAGATAAAGAAAACGAGTAGCATATTTACATCTTTGTCAAATTGCTGTGAATGGGTTAACATTGACATAGAATAATGAAAATTTTACAAAATGTACTACTTCACTATTTGCATTTTACCTAATGGTGTTAAACCTCTTCCCTTCCAGCTGTTAATTGTGCGTTTTACTTTGGCTAGCTTTGCTTTTATATTGAGATCTTCGTTTGGAACTGATCACAAGGAAAGTACAGACGCCTGGAGGCGAGCATAAAGAAAGTACAAGCGTTTTGACGTTATCAAAATGAAAGTACAAGCGTTTTGTCGTGATCACAATGGAAGTTCCACAATAAGATATCAAGGGTTCAGTACAAAAACAAGGGTTGCGTGTCCCGTTGCATCAACTTAGGCAGTAAACATTGGCTGATGAATATCCTCTATGCCCCAAATAAATCATTCTGTTTGATTCCTATACATGTTGCCTATTAAAGGCCACTTACCAAAATGGTTGCCAGCCACTATATTGTCAATCATGGGCAGAATATATCCTTCTTACAGACTGTTATGGCACACAGCAATGTCATATATGTCATTTTTATATCAGACAGCTAGAATCCAGTTTAATACGTCACTGTTTCGCGGTCTCACTGTTGATGTGGATTATATGCCTACGGTCATGTTTGCTCCGTATCCTTTCGATGCACGCCACCTAATTTCACTTAGCTGCCGACAGCGGGGCTAGATATAGTGCGCACGCCTTTAAACATGAGGTAATGATTCGTGCGGAGAAAATGGCGCACTTCCTGGTCGGTATTTGTAGGCTACCTCAACGAATATCTGCAGGGCTCGTAAAGTCGATATGGCCGCGTCCAAGTAGTTCGTCCCGCTCCATGCTAATGTCCTATTCGAACTTACGGACCCTCATCACGAAGGGTTTTCGAGGGTTCTTTAGGTTGAATTTTGCATGGTCACTGTTTCAAAATAATGCTGGCTCACTAGACATGCTAGAAGGCGGCATGAAAGTGCCCCCTGTTTTTGCTGCTTACCGTCTCTTATCGAGGGGTTAAGGTACTCAAAAACGCCTTACCTCTTATAAATCACCTATTTATTATAATTACGTATGCGTCTGATAAAGCGTAGCTGCCCCCTTGACGTTGCACGTTTGTGGCTTTAGTTAGTGTTCTTTGATAGGCCCTCTTCAAGTTATGGCGGTCGTATATTCCTGCCTGTTTTACGACATCCGTGTTCTCTCTGTATACCGCAGCATGACGTGCACGATAATATATGACTGATAAAACAATAATGAGTGAAAAAGTAGCATGGTATGGGTCTTTAAAGCGGCGTTGAGAGATGGGTCAAAAATCTTGATAACGGTAGTCTTGTGCACAGTTATGGGCGTCATCACATCAATAAAAACACACATTTGGATGTTATCACAATGAAGGCACTGACATCTGAGTCATCACATTGATGAAAACACTCGTTTTGGGCGCTATCACAATGAAAGCACGGCGCTCTGGGCACCATCACATCAATGAAAGCACACATTTGGACGCTATCACAATGAAAGTACAGAAATATGGGCATCATCACATCAATAAAAACACACATTTGGACGCTATCACAATGAGGGCACGGAGGTCTGACCCGCATCACATCAATGAAAGCACACATTTGAACCTTATCACCTTAAAAGCACGGAAGTCTGGGCTTTATCGTGACATCTTTATCATGGTCTTGGGGCAAGCAATGGTAGCAAGCATTGTGAGCTTTACTGCCATCCACATTGCAATATAGTGTTGGCACTTGGGGGTGAATGCAGAATGTTGACTCTTTAAACGTTGACTCTGTAGCGTGTCGCCATTAACACCTTTCAGATCCCTGTTCTTCTATGATCGTAATAAATAACTTATTTTCACCTAATGTTATCTGTTTCATGCTAATTATTAATGGTGACTTACCAAAATGCTTGCAAGCCAATATATTGCCACTCACGGGCAACATATCCTTTCATACAATCTGCCATGCCATCAACTAAGAGAAACCTATCTCGCTTCATGCAACTAAGGTCCCTGGTGACACGTAACTGTTTTCGTATGTAGCTCAGCGGTGAATTGCTGCTTAGTGTAAATGGGTGATGGACATATGGTCATGTTTGTTCCGGTCCCGCTTTCCCTGTAAAGATATCATAGATGCGTCTATACAGCATAGCGAAGTGGCAGTATGGGTAGCGCGTATTTGTTTGCTGCAATTGCTTTCTTTAGTGATATAGGCACCTAGGAATTAAGGTTTCGAACGGAAGAACACCTGAGTGCTTATCTTTCGACACGAGCAGTTATAAGGCTACTTCCGGCCGGGTCGAAGTCGTAAGGGTGGGGAAGGGGGGGTGGGGGGGGGGGCAGTGGCTAGTGTCGATTTCTCCCAGCGTTTCGCATCGTTTGTTGGCTACGTTCAATGTCATTTAAAAAGAAAATGCCACTGTCTTGATGTCGCTTTTTTCAGGTCCTCATTGTCGGAATGCGGAGTCAATGTCGAACCCGCTTTTTCAAATAAGCCAATGTCGCTTGTCGCCATTTACCCCTTCCAGATCCCTAGTCGTGTCACGGTCTGTTGACCCATACCACACCAAGGCCAACCTATTATTCTTCGAACGTTCTCACGGAGACTACCAAGGAACACAGAAACGGAATGGCGGGCGTGTGTGTGTTTGGGGGGACGCGGCACGGGGGGGGGGGGGGGGGTGCGCCAACAACACGTAAGTGAACTGGACCAAGAAAGAGCCCCTGATGATGAAATGGGTTTGGACGCCGGCAGTTGGGCGTCTCAATGCAAACTGTGAGTCATCTCAAGTGCGGCCCTGCTCCGCCCACCGCTGTACCGTTCTCGTTTCGGCCCCCTGGTTTTTACGCCCCACCCGCGGTATCAAGATTTTCGGAACCCACCCAAAGTGAACCGCCATACGTCAATCGAGGCTTACAAGTACGCTGCCGGCCATTTTACCGAATCACGAATTGAGTAGCGAAGAATCACTGGGCGTTCTCGGCGTAGATGTCATATCGTTGTGTGAGAGGAGCATTGTTTGCTAAAGGATTGCAGGGCGGTGAAAATGACCAGGGGTGTCCACCACTCTTTTACGACCGCATCTCAGATGGCCTTGATGTTGCATTAACTTGGCGACTGATAAGGAGCAAAAAACTAAGCCAACCTTGTCCCATTAATGTCGAGCAGCGCGCCATTTTGCCAGAGCAAGTAACTATATCGTGTCCCTTCGTGTGGGGCCGCCTTACGTTATAACTGGAAGTTATCGCGCAAGTTATCTTCACAGGGGAGGTGGAGTGGAGAGAAAACGCGTGGAACGAGAGATTCCGGGTTGCGGTCGAATTTACAGATGAATTGCGGCAATTCCAAGCCGCGCAGTAGACCACGATCTTAGTGTTTCATGGGAAAATAGCATCCAAACCTATTAATATATCTCTTGCAACGATTGTCTCCGTAAAAAAGCCATGATTGGAGATACAATCGCAGCTATTTAGATTCGCGATGATGACGCGCTCTTGTTTTGCTCACACAGTTGACGTCATTTCCAGCAACGGTGGGGATAGTTGGCGTGAAGCTCGGGTGTCTCTTTCTGGGTGAGTGGAGGAGGAGTGGGGGGGGCTGTATGCGATAGGATTGCCGATTTGAGAAACGTCTCCTTGTCTACTGCTTCAGATAACGCCTCCAAGAATTTCCATAATGAGCAGAGCATAAATGTTTAGTAGGGGGTTTGGGTCTTTAAAATGGGGGGAGGGTGTTGTGGTTGAAGAGTCGACGTTGTCGGGAATGTTGTAGTACATGACCGCGTTATGACTGCTTCGGTTTATTGGGCACTCGCTAGGTGGCGCTTCATTGCGGAATTGGGTTTCTGCATTAGAATTGATAGACCCTCTTTGTTTGGTTGCCTTGGGGCGGAAGGTTTGAACCGTCACTTGGATTTTGACACACGGACTAGAATGAAGTACCAGTACCACACCTCTGGTCTTTGTCTGTTGACTTCCAAGTCGTTTAGATATTATCTTTGTTTTTTTATGGTATGTTTCTATTGGTCTTCCCATAGGTCCTTTAATTGGCTCTACCAGTTCAGTTATCAGCATAGAATCTATGCATAGACTTCCTTTATAAGACACAACTATAAGTGAGCACAACACTAATATGATTGACAGGAAATAGGATCAAAGGGTGTCACATGAACCGGTCGTGAACGACTGTAAACTCGGCGTGTGTCGTGTGATGTTATAAGGTCGGGCCGAAGAGGGAGACAGTGGGTGGGTGTAGGAGTAGCCTAGGGTTTTTTATATGGCAAGTCAAAGTGGACTATAATGCAGTATTTGCACATATATCTAAGTATTTGCACATATCATCAAATATTTAAACATATCTCCAAATATTTGAACATATCTCCATATATTTAAATATATAAGCAAATGAGTTTAACATATCTCTAAATCATTTAAAGATATCTTTAATTCATTTAAAGACACCTCTAAATTGCCGTGCTTATGCTCAGTATTTGCATACATCTCTAAATTAATTAAAGACCCCCATCAAGAAAACCACACTTCAGGTCGAGAACGGATGAAGGAGTCAAAAACATTTCGGAACTATTATTTGATGTGACATAGATTGATACTGGTTGCCATTAAAATCTAAAAATGCAGAACAAAAATTGATTTTAGTCCTGAAAAAATCTGCCAGGCGCCACCCGCTCTCGACCTTAACCAAACGCTTTTTCAGTTTCTTAATAAACCTACCACAAATTCTAAAGATGATCACTCATGACTGAATACCTGATGGTGTCCCGATGAATTAAAGATGACAGTCAAATTAGAGGTATCTTTAATTCGAATTACTGTTATCTTTAATTCATTTGATAATGTCTTTAAATAAGATATGAGTAATTCGAACTATAGATAAGATTAATTAGAATAAAATCGGGCATTAAAAGTAAGAATTCAAAGTGACAGTCTATTTTTAAGAGTCAATGAAATAGCACTGAACTATCTCTGCTTTCGAGTGAAAAGTAACAAGATGTCGTCTAAAGTGAAGCGCAACGAAACCGGATTTACTTCAACCCCGAACGAAATTCAAAATGTTTGGGCAGCGGCGCATTATCAAACCAAATTTTTCATATAGACGAATTAAAAAGAATCATACTTGATATTTCGAAGGTAACAAACATTCAGCTTCAGGCACTTTCTATCTCGATAGTAGTCAAACTTTCCGGAAACCGCTACAGCGCCTATTTGTGTTTCAGTCTCTGCCTTCGACTCACTCCGCAAGGGCTCCATTATATCTCTGTTGTCGCCTAACTAATGAAAGCATTTTCACACTCGCTCGCGAACAGTGCTCAGTGCTTCAGACCTGCTCACAGACTACCCATTTCTACAGTTTTGATCACTCCAAATTACTCTCCCTGAAAAATCATAAAGGACGGGTGCACTTATCGTTGGCGTTATGACGGTCTTTGCTTCTAATTATCCTCATTGTCCGTTTCGTGATTCCAAGCCCCGCGCAAGCTCTGTCAGTAACTCGATTTAATGAAAACAATAATTTAGCTATCTTCTTTTCCTTTTCGAAAAATGCTAAAGCGTTTCGAATGAGCTGTTGCGCGTCCATTGCGTTTGCCATTGAGTTTGAAAAATATCGTCTGCTACATAAACATTCGCCAGATGGCGCTACTTCACACCACACCATTTTTGTGGGTTGGTTCTCGCATTCGCTGGGACAAACCGGGAACTAGCTCCCAACCCTGTCAGGACGGATATCACTCACCTGAACAAATATTGCTCTGTCCCCTTTTCTTGTGCCTGATATTAGACTCTTCCATGGGCTTATTTATTTCAACCGATGAAAACGCAGTAATATGACCTTTACCTTACGACGTCATAAAAACGCGGCTGCCAACAAACTTTCGTCTGCCATTCTTCAAACTGGTGACTATATTGTTGTGCTTTTATTGAACGAGATACACGTACAAGTAAGTTAAAATCTGACGGGTCTCGTGTAGTGGATTACTTAAATGCATAGAACATGCCTGCAAATTGTGCAAATAAAAATAAAAAAATTTACGAAAACGAGGCGGCCGATACTAAACGCGCCGACTATAGTCACCAATATTGACTAGGTTAACAAACAAGTCGTTAAGGGGAGCAACAAGGGTCTGTATAGTAGCAACATGGGTCTGTAATACAAGTTGGCAACAAGGTCATGATTCATGGCAGGGTTATGAATGACAGCAAGTAGGTTATGAATAGTAGCAACACGGTTATGACTCATGGCAACAGGGTTATGGATCATGGCAGCAAGGTTATGGATCATGGCAGCAACAAGGTTATGAATAGTAGAAACAAAGTTATTAATGGTAGCAGGTAGATGATGAATGGTAGTAACACGGTTATGATTCATGGCAGCCATGTTATAAATGGTAGAATAATAATATTATAATAATGTTTATTAAGTACTTTAGGCACAACGCCCATGGTACATATGTACAGTTTTCGGTTCAAAATGCATATAGATAACGTGCAAATACAAATATATACAAGTCTATATCAACTACAGCGATGATAAAAATGCCTCTCTTATGTTGAATGCTTCGTAAACAAAACTGGCTAAAGTCATAACAACGTTGTCGTTTTTACTGCTAAAGAGTCTGTTAAAATTTTCTGAAGAGGGGTACCGTGTATATACTTTTGGCAGTCTATTATCCCGACTTGATGCATATAATGGACACACCAGAGTAAAATGATATTCGTCTTCCACAAGATATTTCCGATGTTTAAAACAGAATTTGCAATACCTATCTTGTGGCTCTATATTACAATGCCTACCCCTTTCAATTTCTAAGCTATGAGCCGAGCACCTCAACCTGGCTAGTGCCCTTCTGTGACTGATAACGTTAACACACCTCAGATATAATTCAGGCTCTAGTAAAGACTTAAATTGAGCTAGTGTTATAAGTTTGCTGGGGCTATCCATATCAGATTGCCATTCTTGTTGGGAAGTGTCTCTTAATCTCTGTTTTACTTCATTCATGAAGACATTTACATTTCCAACATCTTGAGATATCCAACAAATACCAAATCCTAACTTAAACAATATATCTCTAACATGTGTAGCCCAAGTCGATCTGCCGACTCTATCAAGGTTGTAAATCATGATATAACAGGCTCTGGGTAGCCTAGATTCATCCATGTATATAAGTTTGCACCAGTATTTCAATAATCTTTCTACACAGACTACTCTAATTGGATGGACTTAACGTTTCGTTCGATGAAACACAACGCTCTTCTTCATAATATCCCTGAGGCCGACCCAGCAACGGGGGCAGAGAACTGTGAAGGTATTGTAATGTCTTACCTTTCTAAGAATGGATTTCATGACCCAATCCCTCCAATAGATAGGGCTCACCGCCTTGGTCGCCAGCCCCCTGGCGGCTCGAACCCCAGACCAAGACCCATTGTAGTCCGCTTCGCAACTCAGAAAGGGGCTGATATGGTGCTGCAGTTTGGCCGTTCGCTGGCCCGGGGAAGCCCGGGCAACAACCGAGGGAAAATCACACCGCAGTATCCGAATGACATGATGGAAAAACGGAGGATAAACAGCGAAACGGTTGCCGAGTGCAAAAAAAAGGCAGCTCAGTCACCGGTCAACGTCAAAATGACCAAGGAAAAGCTATGGATTAACGGCGATCTGTACCGCGACCCCCTTCCAAAGCCCTCTATCAAGGATATCCTGCATGTCCCGGTCGCTGAGCGAGAGCAGCTTCTCCAGAACAAACAAGAGACGTGTGTGTCTCGCACTGTGAGCGGCCCAGGTGTCTCCATGACAGCCACCCGTATCCCTGTCAAGTCCATGGCCGATGTCCGTGAAGCCTACAGACGCCTGATGCTGGAGCTAGCCAGGCAGGAGGCGTCCCATGTTGCTGCCGCGTACCGCCTGGGAGATCCAGAGAAGCCCGCCGACCTGAAGGAAGGCTGGCAGGACGACGGCGCACATGGAGCCGGCAGACATCTGCGCTACCTGATGAGGCGTCACCAGCAGATCAACGTGGTCATATTCTTGTCGGTATCAACGGTCAGTCCTCAACTGGGGCACACGGGTTTCAAACTAATTGAATCCTCATTAAGCGACCTGGTCATTAAACCATGATTTATACAAATGCTCTTAAACTATCTCCATTAATCATTGTGGCTTTATCATTCATTATTTATAAAGGCAATGTACGTTGTGGCATTGTAATTGTTTGTATCTCGTAAGCCACGGTTGTTTAAAACAGGACCGAGTCAAAGCACCCTCGTTATCCGTTTAAAGCTACCGAGTCACATTGTGAGAACCACGCTTCATTGGCGTCTCTGTATCGGGGTATGCTTCGACTTTCGTGCGGGGAGTGTGTGTGTGAGTTTGTGTACAAGCGCGTTAAACTCTGGTATGTGTTTGCATACTTTTTCGATAGTCTTTCTTCTGCCAATAACCGTGAACGCGTGACCACTTGACAAACACCAGTGGTGTGTATATACTTTACAATGTATTCGAGCTTAATTCTCTGCCGTTGTCAATTTTTCTCCCTGTTGGAGTTTATTGTTACTGGTTCGTCCTTCTTGTTTAATTTCGTTAAACTGCTCAACCGCTCGATTGTAAGTACACATTCATTCACAGCAACTTCAGGATGGCATGTACATTTCTTTAAATGCTTAATGTTACATAAAGAGGCAAGGTGTTTCATTTCACCAGCGGTACTGGTGACTGCGTATAATGGAGGACATTTTGAGCATATTTACAATGACAGAATCAGCGAGTTCCAAAGAGGGTGAGACGACCCCCGCAGTTGGAAATTCACACGGCACTTGGGCCGGCAAATCTCACTCTACCTCGCTAAAGATATGTCACGCCAATGTAAACGGACTTGGTGAAGATGAATTGTTATATATACGGAATAACTACAGCTTTAATTATGATATAATGTGCATTACCGAAACTCACCTTATTTCTGAATCGGAGCTGGATTTGAATTTACCCGGGTATCAGCAAGTCTATCGTAGGGACCGTAACTCAGGTACATGGGGAGGTGTGCTTATTTGGTGAGCGACTGTCTTGTTGCAAAGAGATTGCCTGATCTGGAGGACGTGGAAATAGAAGGTATATGGTTGGAATGTAGGGCCAACGCAGAACAGTTTCTGGTGTGCTGTGTATATCGTCCACCGAGTGCTAAAGTTGTATTCTGGGAAAAGCTCCAAACCTGTTTAGACAATGCTAAGCTCATGTCAACACACGACATAGTAATAGTAGGTGACATGAATGCCGACGAAACAACCGACCCGTATAATCACTTACACATGCAGAGCTTGGCAAATAGTAGTAGGCTCACGATTCATGTGGATACCCCAACAAGAATTACTCCCACTTGCAAGTCTATTTTGGACCAAATATTAAGTAGCCGACCAGATCTAGTTTCAGATGTTGAGGTGCTTACGCCCATAACTACTAGTGACCATTGTGCTGTTTGTTGTAGCCTCAATTTCAAAGTTACCAGAAACGGAACATATAAACGGCTAGTGTGGAACTATAACAAAGCAAATTTTACCGGGTTTAGATCAGCTCTAGCTTCACACGACTGGGACCAATGTGTCGCCACTAACGATCCCGATTCAGCTTGCGAAATATGGACTTCAGAGTTTTTAGAAATCTGTAGGACATATATACCCAACCGTTTTGTTACAATTCGCCCGGATGACAAACCCTTCTACAATAACAACCTGCGAAGGGAAAAACGGAAATTAGATCGTTCAAACAAAAGTGCTAAGAAAACTAACTACGAATCAGACTGGGCAACCTACCGCAATCAAAGAAATCAATATGTATCAAATGTTCGCGAGGCAAAGTCTGTGTATGACATGGGTCTGGACGAATCGCTTAACAATAGTTCCAAAATAACTCAAAAACAATGGTAAAAAACTGCTAAAGGTAAAAGAAAGTACCGGTTATCCGGCATTGTTAGATCCAGATGGCAATAGTATCTCCGATAACACAGGCAAGGCCCAACTGCTTAACGATTATTTTCTCAGCCTATCATCACGTGTGGGGTCGATATCAGATAGCCCCGAGCAGACCGAATGCAATCTCCATCCAGGTCTTTGCCAGCTAGCCGTAACTAAAGACGATGTTCGGGACCTAATTCATAACTTGGACTCAAATAAAGCTGCGGGGTATGATGGAATTAGTCCGAGGATGCTAAAAGAAGCTGGTAACGCCATAGCTGAACCCTTATCAAAACTCTTTGCCTTGTGTCTCGATCAATGCACGATGCCTCGACTTTGGAAAATGGCTAACGTAGTGCCAATACATAAAAAAGGTCTGCGTTCCCAGGTCAACAACTATCGGCCAGTTTCTCTCTTAAGTTGCGTAGGGAAACTGCTAGAACGTGTGATTTTCAAGCACACTTTTAATTACCTACGTGATAATAACATCCTGAATAGATTCCAGTCAGGTTTCATCCCGGGGCACAGTACCGTTCACCAGCTTGTTGAGATATACCATTTATTTTGTGAAGCCTTAGACAAGAAAAAAAAGGTAAAGGTAGTTTTCTGTGAGATTTCGAAGGCTTTCGACACGGTATGGCACGACGGTCTCCTGAGTAAACTGCGTAGCATCGGAATCGATGGTCAACTATTTAACTGGTTTAGTAATTACACGTGTGATAGGCAGCCGAGAGTTGTTGTTGATGCAGCTTACTCAGAGTGGGGCTCAATTACTGCAGGGGTACCCCAAGGTTCGGTATTGGGACCTCTTCTGTTTCTAGTCTACATTAATGACTTAGCCAACGATCTTGAATGTAATATTAGACTTTTCGCTGATGATACCACTATATTTGTTGCCACAGATGATTTATGTGAGGCACACGGTATGTTAATGCGAGACTTATCAAAAATTGAAGAGTGGGCCAAAAAGTGGTTTTTAGACTTTAATGCAACTAAGACTAATGTCATGAACATTACGAATAAGCTCAACCTCGATCCTACGCAACTCAGTATGGGTGGAAATAGTCTTGCAAACGTATCAGAGCACAAACACTTGGGTCTTAATATTGACTCCAAGCTTTCTTGGTCCCCGCATATCAATGAAATATACAGCAAATCTATGAGAAGAGTTGATATTCTGTCTAGACTCAGTTTCAGACTTAGTCGTGGAACACTTGAAACAATGTATTTTTCTTTCATCAGACCTGTACTCGAATATGCATGTGTTGTATGGGCCGGGTGTTCTCAGTATGAGTCTGACAAACTAGAATCGGTACAGATAAGGGCTGGACGCATTGTAAGTGGTGCAATCAAATGCGCAAGCCGCACTCAGGTGTACAAAGAGTTGGGTTGGGAAACCTTGTCACAAAGGAGGGACAGATTTAAACTCATTCTGTTTCACAAATTTTTTTATAACCAGGCACCTTCCTATGTGTGTAGCTTACTTCCTATGTCCGTGCCCGACCGCACTCAATATGGTTTACGTAGTGCTAGCCCACTTAATATTACGCAAATAAATACAAGGTTGTCAACATTTTACAAATCATTTCTACCTAGCGCAATACGAATGTGGAACGAATTACCAGTCTCTTTACGCAGCTTGCACGACCCAAAAGCGTTTAAAGTAGCAATTTTAAATATTCATAAAACGGTGTCCGGGAATGCAACTGATAACCGCAAATTGTATTACTTTGGAAACAGAAGAGTCAATGTATTGCACGCGCGTATTCGCATGAACTGTAGCGCACTGAACTCTCACTTGTTTAACATGAGTCTTGTAGACAGCCCGAGTTGTCGCTGCGGAGCCGAGAACGAGGACTGCGTTCATTTTTTCCTCGGGTGCCCACTCTATACGAACTTTAGAGATATTTTATTTCGCAAAATCCATGTTCTATCCTCAGTGTCAATTGGCATCATTCTTTTTGGTAATCCGTCTCTATCAATGGACGATGACCGTTGTATATTTCAAGCAGTTCACGACTTCGATGTAGCCTCCAAACGTTTCCCTTAAATATCACGTATCTTAATGTTATGCCTGAATGTATTAATTATCTAATTTCTACTACATTGTGGTTTACGCAACTGTTATGTATATATGTATGTATGAGCAATTGATTCAAGTTCAGCAAGAGGAATTTACATAGGCAGTGTGCCTGTTTTCCAATTGCCAATAAAATATGTTTAAACTATTCTAATTGGATGTCTTCCACACTCGCCCCTTACAGCCACGCTAGAGGTGTAACTCGGGAGCTGCAGAACTCTCCTACAAAAATTATTCTGAACATTTTCTATACACCAATGAGTACTGTATCCCCATACTTCGCTACCATAAGTTAGGATTGGCACAACCATTTTGTCAAAAAACATCCAGAGCATATCAATATCGAAAAAATTGGTACATTTTGACACTTGTAATATAACCGATACTGCTTTGTTTGCCTGAGTAGCAATATTCTGCTGAGCTTTAGTCCAACATAGCCGACTAGAGAAAATAATGCCCAAGTATTTGTAATAAGATATGACCTCAATTTCCTTTCCATGGAAATACCACTTTTCATTTGATTTTAAGATGGTAGAAACAAGGTTACGAATGCTTGCAACAAAGTTATAAAACCAGCAAACAGCCGGTCAAGGTGAACCACGCTCGTTGCAGAACTTACCAGAAAACTTGTTTATGTTGAGCAAGAGGAATATGGGTAGACAATGCCTGCTTTCCACTTGCCAAACAAAACTAGGCAAATCCGCCTGGTAACTGATATTTCAGACAAAAATTGAAGTGTGATTACACGTATAATCGAAATCCGAGGGGTTCAATAGGAAGCCCTACATTGTAGATACTAAATGCACTTTGTATGCACATTATAGACATTCAATGTATATTGTAGGGGTCCAATGTTTATTGTAGATTTCACTTCTACATGGCTCTACTTGGAGATAACATCTATGATAAACGCGTTGTTCATAGGGTTTTTTTCGCGTATGAGTAACTTGACAATGTCATATGTTTCAACATTGGGTGATTTGTGCGTCGCCATGGTAACCGAAACTATCAGCACGATGGCATACATCTTCCACATGATACATGTGGCCAACCCCTTGATGACCTGTGCCTATTCGCGTCAAGCCAGTTGTATTTAAACTGCACGGAAATGGGAGAAAGCTAAATTTGTATTTTTCATAATGGGATCTCCCTCTCTCTCTCTCTGTGTTGCCAGTTTAACTGAACTATAACATCGCACGGAAAGCTAGTAGGTAGGCATATATAAAACGTACCATAGGGGAAATCTATAACACCAGACGGTGCTACTTGCTGAGTTTTCCTCGTTGTTATGTCGCATATCTAATACAGATTTGATAGAAGATACATCTCTGTAAAGTTGCCGCTTCTTAACTGATTTGCACTGATTAAGTGTTCACCGTTCTCGGCCAGACCGATGACGTATGTATGTGACGAAATCGGTTGAGGAAGCAGGGGTGCTGGGAGGGGGGGGGGGGGGGGGTGGAGGGCGGAGGTACATGGTCGGGTGCGGGTAAGGGTTGGGTGTTGACGTGTGTGGTTTTCCAAATATCTTGCAAGGAAACAGTTAAAACCCCCGATGAACGTAGATTGCTAAGGTTCCTTAAAGCATATCCAGCATAGATCTATAATAGGTAAACAAGCAATGGCGATTATGTTGGGGGCGGGGAAGGGGGAGTGGGAGTGAGAAACCGATTGAGGAAGAGAGATAAGACTAGAGATAATGTCTAGTCTTGGCTTGGAGAGAAGTTATAGTCTCTATTAAAATGTTGTCTTCGTGTATTTTAGACGCCGCTTCCACCGTCGGTATGAGTATGTTAGTCCCCCCCCCCCCGGCGGCAACCGCTCCTGCCCCCGCACCCTTGAGGCGTGTCTATGTTCAGATACTTTCTAGACGTGTAGAGTGATTTGACGCAAGCAGACGACATGAAATCGACACTAATAAAAGGCGCGAATCTAATGCACGAACTTTACGAAAATGGTTATTTTGTCTGGCCTTCGTGTGGTCTGCCCGCGGGGGCGTTATAATATCACCTGATTGTTAATATATCAATCGCGTTAGAAAAACCCTCTTGGTGACTGTCTTGTCACTTCATGTGAATGATGTAGTGCCCTGACCGAATTTCTGTGCTCATTTTATTTCGTTCAATCCTGACGAATGTTGTGCACACAACAAACTTAAAGGGAACCGCCAGCCCGGCCTCTAACGCTGTTTTACTGATTCATATAATACCCAATTGTCTATCCTCCAAATTACAGATTTTTTCGTCCTATCTATAGCTCACAATAAAATTTAGAAGTGACCGCCGGGCACGATTTTGCCGCATACCCTTTTTGAAGGTGTGTCCGCGATTGACCAATCAGGAGGCGATACTCTAATTTATTCAAACTGGAAATTGCGCCTATTGTGTGAGCAAAACAAGAGCCCGTGATCATCGTTAATATAAAGAGCTGCGATTCTAACCCAAATCATGGCATTGTTGCGGAGTCAATCGTCGCAAGACGTATATCAATTTGTTATGGATGGTACTTTTCCATGAAACATAAGATCGTGGTCTACTGCGCGGCTTTGAACTACCGCTGTTCATCTCTAAATCGCGGCCCTGGTCTCTCTTTCCGCGAGTGATAACATAAGGCGGTGCCACATGAATAGTCACATTACGCGTCACTGCTCCTGGCAAAATGGCGCGCTGCTTGACATTGTAGGGGGCGAGTTGCCTTAATTTTTTTCTCCTTACCAGTCGGCCGAAACGAAGCGTTAACACTCGACAATTTAATTTTAAGATGTAAACTTTCGGTGCAGATCGCGATTAAATTAGGTTGGACACCCGCTTTAAGATTCATACAAGTTTTATTGCATTGGAAGGGGGAGGAGCGGGGTACTTAATATTTTATTGCTTAGTTTGAGAGTGTTCGCGAGAAAAAAAAAACTTTTCTACATCAAAAAATTGACCTGCAGGATATCTTATTGCAATTGATACGATCTACTTCGCATTTCCATGCAGGCCGTTTTTTTTTTTTTTCACGACATTGTTGCGTGCTCCTAAGATGAGACCATAACTTTAGAATCGTCTTCTGCAAGTTTTTTTTACGAAAAATAGACGCTCCATCGCGGTAACTTATTCATACGAAATGTCCGCTATCTTAGGCATTACTGGGCGTAATAGTGCGGCTTCCCCGGGTGGTCGGTAGAAAATGGAAGAAGAGGGTGGGGTCGGCAACAACAAAAAAGGAGAGGGGCGGGCCCACCTATCCTTGCGATCTTTGACTGATAACAACTCACTAAACTTAAAGTTTAAATGTGGAAGTGGAAAGGTTGTTGAAAAAGAATAAGCCAAACAACAAGTCGTTCTGTGCTCTTGACACAATGTTTTTTTAATTTGTTTTTATTTAACCCAAAGCAAGCAATACAATACAGTTAATATAGAAGGCATACATACAATGGCAAAGGCATATTCAGCAGGTTTACACATTCATTACATTAATAAAGAATCATTTATCTTAAGTTGCCAAATTGGCACATGAATCGATCACTTGTCGGCTCCAATTTTCTCCTGTCTATTTTGCTTTCTACAGCATATACTTCCTTCAAAAGGTTTATAAATACTTGACGCTCGTTTTACATTTATATATAATAATAATATACATACAATGCTTGGCGAGATAGTAGATAAGATCTATAAGCCTATGTTCCTCTTTGTAATTTCCCAGGAGTACGTTTATCTTATTAAAAACGGACTCGTATCCATTTATAAAGTTAAACTATTTTGTACACTTTGCTAAAAACGTTTGTACTATTTGACAATCCCAAAACCAATGTTCTACACTTTGTATTTTTCTTTGCGGAAGGTGCAAAGTCGACATGACGTGATGTTACATAACTCTCTGACATAATGCTACATAACTGTCTGACGTAATGTTACATAACTTTCAGACGTAAGGTTACATAACAAAAATTTCTGCCAGGCGTTTATCTGTTTTGGTTGTAGAAATTTGCAATGTACAAAGCCTGACCTCGTGTCATCGTTCACATACTCGATATCAAAAAGAGAAAATCGAATTTTTTTATAGATATATTCTACTTTAATACAAATGCCACAAACAATAACCGGGCCCCGTTTTCATCCAGAAGATCCAAAACCTAAAAGCAGTCTTTCTAACCAGTTGCGCGTCATAAGTAAGTACATTTTTATTTGTAGCATAACTGGAATTCCAGAAAGTGTACTTGAAAGACATTTTAATGATGTGGCTATTAGGTATGTTTCCACACTGACAACACATACTATAATACGTTATTTATACCTTTAGCCAGGTTTGTCGCTGACTTTGGATCCAAACTCCATAGCAGAGTATTATTTTCCATACTCCGCGCCCTGTATTAGATATCTATATTTGATGACAACTCTCTCAACTAAATTTTTAAATACTTATGCAAGTGGTAAAGTATTACTCTTTAGATACAGCCAAAAAGCAAGTAGTGCTCTGTTCTTTACAAAATGTAACTAAATTCAATTGTTCGCATTGATGTCCAGGGACATCATAACAGCATCGCCGCACTGTACCGAACACTCAGCAATTACAATATTTTTTTCATTCATAATGCCATGAATAATTGACCAATATGATTCCATTTAATTAAAATGTCACGGAAAAAGTACGCTAATTATTCCATTCAATCGTAATGCCATGAATTAACTACTTATAGAAGGTCTGTAAGTGACGTCACAGACAGCGCGCGCTCACCTAGCGAATCCGGTTTTGGGTACATGACACTTCAACGCCCCATGTACAAAACATGGGAAGCTCTTTGCACAATGGCGTGAAACGCACAGAAAATCAGCTTTTTTCGATTCCAAACTAGTATAAATATGAAGGTACACACCCAAACATTTACCCCATATGGGTTTCAACTCCACGCAAGAAATGAAATAAATTTGGCCTGTATGCCGCTTTTTTGTTGCACAATGGGGCCAAAGTAGGCCAAACTACAACTGTTCGATTGCAAACAGGTGCACCAAGATGACCTTTTTCTACTTAAGGGACTGAATAGGTGCTTGTGGCAAGTCAAAGTTTGATCGATGTGTCAAACGATCGAGATATACGGGTAAACGACTATGTAGAGCTGACTTACCGGTTCAAACATTTCATACGCAGTGTCATCGGCCGCCAGCAAAGTGAAGTGGCGCTCTGGACGCTACTGTGGTCAGATATAGTTTAGGCCTAGGGCGCCGTCAACATATGCACAAAGTTATGACGTTTCGCTAGAGGCGCAAGATTTGAATCCTATGGAGGGAACATTCCTGAAGTTGAAGTGTTTTGGATATTATAGATACACCGGAACCTGCATCTAATTAGCGCAAAAATTACGGCTTTGATCGTTCTGAATTGATGGCTTTTTTGTACAGGTTTCGTGACTAAAATGTAGCCACGTTAATTAATTAATGTGGGTAATATATTTACCAAGAAGCCGGCATTTAAAGGAACACCTCTCTAATCTTACAATGTTCAGCATTTCATCATTTCATTTAAGCCATTTTCGTCTCCGCATGTGAGATGTGCCTGATCTGTTGGGTCACCAGGCACGTCCGCTTCCTCATCAAACGATCTGTTGTGACAGTCGTTCGTGGGCATGTCCAACTGTGGCTTCGATCCGATCTTGTTAACAGGCAGAGAGTAGAAGAGATTGTCCCAATAGAGTTTGGCGTCGGCCTCGATATACGTGAACCGCCTGAGGTAATCCTTGAGTGAAGGATCCTGCTCCTCGACCGGAATCGGCTCCTTCAGGATCGTGATCAGCCGATGTTTGTTCTCCAGGAGGTCGATGTTCAGAGCTGTCGTGAACTCCCACATGCACATGTCACTGGCGGCAAAGTCACGTGATAACACGCACAGAGTTCGCTTACTCCGTGTCACAGCCAAGGCAACGTTTTCTGTGATGGACTGACCACCAATGAAGTCTCTCCTGTGAAAAAGTGTTCGATACCCTTTTTCTTCCAGAACTCGAATCAGATCCGCCACCCAGTCTTCGTCCTCATGGGCGCAAGAGACGAAGACGTCGGTGTCTTTATTCTCTCCTCGACACTCATCGTAGTTGAATGGGTGCCAATTGAGCCTGGAAAAGACGCGCACTCTCATGTAGTAAGCCACAGACAGAGGTGTTGTCACGACAAACACCACACTCGCGATGACGCTCACAGTTATTGTAATCATCCGGACAATCTTGTCCTGTACTGGGTCTGAACAAAACTCCTCATCAGGGACAGTCGTCACACTTCGTCCTTGTAGTCTCGCTGGAGTACTACAAAGAATGGCATTGACGTTACCAATCTTGCCAGTCATGTTGAGAATCCAAGACTTAAACCAAGTGTGTTCACAGTTGCAGTGCCAAGGGTTCTGGTGAAGCGTCATGTTCCGTAGGTTCTTGAACTCCATCGATGTGATCTCCTCAGGAAGCGTGGTCAGTTTGTTATTGTCCAGGTGAATACATGACATAGACGTCATGTGCTTTAGTACATTAATATTCAGTGATCTTACGTAATTATGACTAAAATCCGCAGTGTGGATCATGTCGAAGTATGGTCGCCAAGATATGTCCTTTATTGCATTGTTCGCCACGCGCAGTATATATTTAAATGTGTAGTCATAGCGCCCAACCAGTTTGGAAGGTATTGCAGGTGGTATATTTAACAAGCCGCGATTCTGACAGTTGATGTTGACAGTCAGATCTGCTGGTCGCTCGATGCAATCGCAACCGGAAGTACAGTTTTCAGTCACGTGACACACAAATTCATTGTATGGTATGCTCATGATGATGATGTTGAATGTTACAGTATCGTCACAATACAATTCGTCCCACCTTACATCGTAATGTGCGAACTTAATAAGTTTAATTATGAGAAAGTCTACACAGTCGCACTGCAAGGGGTTCTCTCGAAAGTCAAATTTGTGTTGCTCGGATCGACAGAGTGATATAAAGTCCAGTGTCGTTCGCACACCGACCGCACGACTAAAATCAGTCATGTATTTGATCCTATTATAACTAAGATCCAACGAGAATGATACTGTTGCTCTATAGTTATACATCCATTGTAAGTCATTGGTGAATGTTTTGATCTCATTGTGCGATAAATCAATGTGAATAAATCCAGAAACTTGACAAATCAAGAACAAGGGCCACACGTCGATGTCTTGCATACTGTTGTGTGATAACAACACTACTTCGATCACTTTAAACCCGGTGAGCGCTGTTGGACTAATCGTCTCAATGCGATTATTTCGTAGACTAAGTGACGATAATCGGTCCATTCCTCGAAAGGTGCTGTCAGCAATGGAGGTGATATGATTATTATCAGCACTCAAATGGCGCAGGGTTTGTAGACACTCAAACTGACCATCACCCAGGGTCTTCAGCGAGTTATCGTCCAGAATTAAAGTCGATATGTTATGCAAATTGCAGAGGGCTAAGTTGCCTAGGTTGGTGATCGGGGAGTGAGTCACATTCAAAATTGAGATCGAGGCCCATTTTGTCTTTAACAGAATGTTGAGGGATATTTCAAATTCGTTCTCTTGCACTGACGCTCCATAGCAGCTGACGACTAGCTCGCTGGGGTTTATCAGACAACAGGAGCAACCTGCCAGACGGAGAGGGTTGACGAAGCATAAGTCATTTGGTTTGGCGGCTGACTCTCCTTGTGAAAAAACACACTGCAAGGCAATAACCAGTGTCACCATCGATGCCATTGTAGCCGCCATTGCGCACCGTGCTAGAGGCTTTCAAGCCAGTTTAAAAATAGGGTTCTTTTCAGATGATATCAGCGCTCACTGCTGAGTACTGCTTGAAAATGCAACCTGGAAATAAATAGATAAACCGGTCATATAATGATATATTTCGAAAACTATGCTCAATGTTTTGTACAACAAATGGCTTCAAAAATACACATCAATGGTGTATAGAATGTTGAGACATATTTTGTTCAATGTTTGCATTTCCACGAGGATGGCATAGCAGGACAAGAATTAAAAAATCATGTTTTATTATATATCTTCTCAATTGGACTACATAGATGACGACATAGAAAGTGTAACCGTCAACTGAATAAGTAGTAAAGCTATTAAGAGTCCTATAATATCCAGACTGCAATCCTAATTGTCATATATCTGGATAATGCCTCTAGCTATAACACAATGCAATGATTATTTATTGGATTATCGTTGTATAGGAACAACAGTTACTGATAATTAAATATGTCATGACCATGGTAAACATGACACCTGCCTATTTAACATACAACGGAGTGAGATAGTCCCAATTAGCCTCGATTACCACAAACAAGTCAAGAACAAGCAATAAATTAAGATTGAAATTTTCTCACCTGCTAATATTTAAATACAAACATGTTATTATAAGTTTATTATAAGATTTTCTCAACTCATGCGTACTGTGATTAATAAGCGGACAAAAACGATGTTTACCCGTCATAGATGCACACTGTGGCGTTCGTCCGCAGTAAGTAAGTCACATGTATTACTTACATTATAATTGTAGGTCCCACCACATGAGGGTGACCTAATGACCTAGGGCTCGTAATCGGGCTGAGTGGCAGATAAACCGGTCGTGGGTTCGCGCCCTTGGAACCTGCATCTGGGGCGTGTTTCAGGCGACCACAATTCTTTTCGCGGGAGGTATCATGGCCCAAATGATTATAGCCTTCATATGTTAACAAGCGGCATAAGACACCAACCTTTATGATCGCCGGCCCTCAGCTGACTTTGCCGCGGATCGCCCGGGGTAGATCGCTGGATTACGGCTGTCACAACCCTCACTCGCTCTTATCAAGGCTTTCAGCACTGCTCATCCGTATCGACGAACGTCATTGGTTCTCGCCAACGCCATATCGCAAAAAAGTTAACTTCGGAGAAAACCAGGGTAAATGCAGGACTATATTGGGCAACTTCCTGTTATCACTGCAGCTGCATCTGCAGAAACGTCAGACGTAAAACTCTTAGACGTAGAAGCCTGGTTGAAGTTTGCCGACAAGTTTTGCAGTCACGACACTCTGGCACTCTAACCCTGGATTCCCTAAGTCAATAGTATACAGATGGCGCCGCAGACAGGAAGTGTGCGTTTTTAGATGGGGCGGGGGCGAATGCTGGGGAGGAGTGGAGGGGGGGGGGGCATTTTCAATTGTATATGGTCAATTGTGTATAGAACGTTGTCGCTGGCAAGCAGCCTGGCAAGCAGCCAGGTTGAAGTCTGCCGACAAGTCTTGCCGTCACGACACTGGCTCTCGAACCCTGAATTCCCTAAGTCAATAGTATATAGATCGTTGTCGCTGGCAAGTGCAGACAGGAAGTGTGCGGTTTTAGATGGGGTGGGGGCGAATGCTGGGGAGGAGTGGAGGGGGGAGGGGGGGGGCTTGGGGTGGGCTTGGGGGGGGGGGGGGGGCTTGGGAGCGGTGTAAAAGCTAACGAAGCGACGATATTTTATATTGAGATCTTCGTTTGGACCTGATCGCAATGAAAGTACAGACGCTTGGAGGCGAGCACAATGAAAGTACAGACGCCTGGTGGCGAGCACAACGAAAGTACAGACGCCGGGAGGCAAGCACAATGAAAGTACAGACGCCCACGGTGAGCCGCCTGGAGGCAAGCACAACGAAAGTACAGACGCCTGGAGGCAAGCACAATGAAAGTACAGACGCCTGGAGGCGAGCACAATGAAAGTACAGACGCTTGGAGGCGAGCACAATGAACGTACAGACGCCTGGAGGCGAGCACAATGAAAGTACAGACGCCTGGAGGCGAGCACAATGAAAGTACAGACGCCTGGAGGCGAGTACAATGAAAGTACAGACGCCTGGAGGCGAGTACAATGAAAGTACAATCGTTTTGTCGCGATCACAATAAAAGTTCCACAATAGGATAAGAAGGGTTCAGTACAAAAACAAGGAGTGCGTGTCCCCTTGCATCAACTTAGGCACTACACATTGGCTGATGAATGTCCTCTATGCCCCAAATAAATCATTCAGTTTGATTCCTATACATGTTGCTTAATAAAGGCCCCTTACCAAAATGGTTGCCAGCCGCTATATTGTCAAGCATGGGCAGAATATATTCTTCTTACAACCTGGTATGGCACAAAGCAATGTCATATATGTCATTCTTATATCAGACTGGAATCCATTTACTATTAACTCCACAAGAAGCAACGTATTTTTACATAAACGAAATGACAGGAAGGCGAGGCAGTTGAGACCCGCACTACGAATTGTGACCTACAATACCCATATTTTCAGTTTTGCGTGACAGAGAGTTATTTAAACTGCAAAATACAACAAACATAGTAGATGAATTTATAAGGAATCTTTACATTCGGAAGCTCTTTTTCTGTTTTCCGACTGTCGATCAGCGCAATGTATTTGCATGGCGAGCCAGATGGGTCACAGGTTTGACGGACTTTTTCATACATGGTCCGATATTCGCAATGCAATCGATTGTTGACGCGTTTCATCCTGATCATATGAATAAAATATGTATGTGGGAGGGGAAGGGACTGGGAGGGGAGGGTTAAATGACTTTTTTTCAACCACGACGACCAATATTGTATATTTCATCTCTGTCAATCTAAAATTTTATTGGTACAGATGGTACTCAGCAGGAAGGGGGAAGGGGTGGGGTGGGGGTTAGGGGGTGTAAGGAGTTAGGAGAGGGGATATACTCTAATTTAGGGGAGGCGAGAATGAGATAGTAGGGAGGGCAGACACTCCAAGTTGGGATGGTACCCAAAGTTATTGGAGGAAGACACCCCAAGTTGGGGCGGTATCCCAAGTTAGGGGAGAGGAGACATTCAAATTTCGGGTAATGCCGAACGAGAGATAGGGGAGGGAAGACACTTCAAATTTGGGTTCTGCCCCAAGCTAGGAGAGGGGTGGCACCTCAAGTTAAGGGAGGGGACACACCCTAAGTTATGGAAGGGGAGACACCCTAAGTTAGGAAAGGGAAGACACCAAGAGTTTGGGTGGTAGCCTAAGTTAGGGGGTAGGTTCAATATTCAATATTCGGGTGATATACCAAGATGGGGGAGGGTAGACACCCCAATTGATGAGTGGTGCCCCAAGTGAACACCCAACCCCCGTTTTCAAATTCCTAGATCCGCCACCACTACGTTTAGGAAGGGTGGCGCGCAAGTTCTGGCACATTTTAGTACCCCAAGCTCGGGTAGTACCCCAAGTTTGGGCAGGGGAGAGACCCCAAGATAGGGTTGGTACCACACGTTGGGGGAGGAGAGATACCCCAAGTTATGAAAGGGAAGACAGGAGTTTTGACAGGAGACGCACCCCAAGTTAGAGGAGGGGAGACATCCTAACCTAGGCGAGGGGAGGCACCTCAGATTGGGGCAGGAGAGACACCATGCATTAGGAAAAGGGGAGCGACCCAACTGGGGTGATACACCAAGTTAGGAAAGGGGAGACACCCCAAGTTAAAAGAGGGGAAATACCCCAAAATAAAGGAGGCAAGACACCCCAAGTATAGGTGATGCTTCAAGTTTGGGGAGGGGAGACACCCTTAATTAGGAGAGGGAAGACATCCCAGTTTTCTAACGTGTACTGCAAGTGTAGAGAGGGGAAAGGCAAGTTATAGAGGGGGGTGGGGGGGGGGGCACCCCGAATTAGGGCAGAGACGACACCCCAGGTTGGGGACGGGATACATCCAATATGTGGGGAGGGAAGACACCCAGTATTTGGAAGGCATCACGTTTGGCGATAGGACAGGCCTTAACTTATGGGAAGGGAGACGCTCCAAGTTGGACAACCCGAACTTGGGGTGGTACCGCAAGTTAGAGTGGTACCCCAAGTTAGGTTGGTATCCTAAATTACGGGAACGTAGACACCATAAGTTATGGTAGGGACACACCATGTTAGGCGGAAGGTGGAGGGGGGTGCGGGGGAGGGGGGCTGAAAGAGGGCATCGTGTTCCCTGATAACAAAGAATAAATACAAAGGAAAGGGCGGATGCAAGTTATAGATTGGCGATTTGCTGATTCACCGTTATTTCATATTAAAATTCTCATTTCACGACTAATTAACATTCTTGATCACGACGGTCGCTTTCTACCTCATTCCCAGTTCACGAAGAATTATTTTCATCATTCTTAGTTCAAGGTCAAGATCAAATGAAAAGGCCATTGCCGAGGAACATAAATACCTCCCCTCCCTCCCCGCGATGTTGGGGGTGAGGCACACCTCATTTGCCTATAACGTTTCACTTAATGAAAGTGAAACGTTGCAGATAGAGCCTCCTCATTTTTTACCCTGCCTATCTAGAACGGCACGGTGGTAGATCTGTTCAAAGACAAAGACAAAGATATAGTCGATTAAATTGTGGAAATCGGACAATTTATAGAAAAGTTACAGTCGGTCACACTTGAGACCCACCCGGCGCGCTGTGCAAATGCACGGTGTCGATAGACAGCCGCAAAATCTGTTGATGGGTCCCCCATTAAAACATATGTGGAAATTCAAATATTAAAGATATTGTATTTTTGTCTGTTGCATTTGGTAGATGAAATAACACTCCATTACATATAGCAGGGGTAGGCTACGAAGATCTAAATTCATAGTAGGGGTCTCAATTACAAAGCTTTTCTGCCACTTCGTGTAAAGTCAAACACGTAATCCATGCTGGTGTTTCGGGGGAGGGTAAACTACGTCCGTAAAAAATATGTTCCAATGAATAGATGCTGGTAGATTTTGGAAATGATATTACTAGATACATAAGGAATGAGACAAAACAGGTTTGATTACTATTGCAATTTGTTTCGGGTTGACCCCTGATTCTGCACAGGCTGCCCGGACTATACTGTTTTGCGGATTATGGGCCTACGGTCATGTTTGCCCGTATCCTTTCGCATCCTTTCAACGCACTCTTCCTGTCACTTAGCTGCCGACAGCTAGGCTAGATATAGTGCGCACGCCCGCAAATGCGACGTAATGATCCGTGCCGAGGAAATGGCGCCCTTCCCGGTCGGTATTTGTAGGCCCTCGTCAAGAAGGGTTTTCGAGGGTTCCTTCGGTTGAATTTTGCATGGTCACCCTTTCAAAATGTTGGCTCACTAGACACGCTAGAAGGCGGCATAAAAGTGCCCTCAGGTTTTGCTGTTTACCGTCTCTTATCGAGGGGTTGAGGTACTCAGAAAACGCCTTACCTGTTATAAATCACCTATTTTTTTATAATTAACCGTGATAAAGATATCATAGCTACGTCGGTATGGGTAGCGTATATTCGCTGCAGGTGGCCAGACCACTCATTGCGAGCTGGACACTAAAGAAGGCTTGCCTACAGTACCTAGGCGTTGTATTTCCCTTTATGTCGTGTTGAACGAGTCTTCATGGTATTTAACTCATGTCACTTGCACAACGGACAAATTAACATAGTGTAACAATTAGATTTAAATCAGGTTAGGTCCACAGTAATTCTATTTGTGTCATGTAGTAATATGAATTAAATAATGTTTGATATGTGCACGGTACCGATTCAAATAGTGTTCTAGTCGAGTTACTACGTACTCTAGCGGTGGAACGGCTTCTATCTGGGGCACATGGCGAAATTCGGTGTTTACTCCGACATAAACTGAACCAGAGCAAGCCAGGAAACGAAAGTAAACAACGAGTTGCATAAATTCATCAGCGCCCTTCATCTTTGCTTGTAATTGATGTTATCGGGTTTTTATTGAGTTGAACTAATATATCCTGAACACAAATCAAGTATTGACAACACAATCACATTTGTCAGTTTCTTACATATCTTTTTAGATACCATCCACAGTGCGTAGCTAGGAACTAGGGGCTGTATCATCGATCATATGTAACCCATTTTCTTTCCTATCAGTGCATTGCTTGGTGGTTCAACGACCCAAGCAAAGCTAATAACAATACAACTTGTTCTAGTTCCTCGTGGTGAAGATAGCAAATTTTGACAACCTGTTCTAGTCCACTTCGGAGTCACAGTGTCGCGACGGCGGCTAACGACGAATAAATTGATATGAGAATGATAAAAAAGACGATATCCCGATGCACGGTTATTTCATATTAAAATTCCCAGTTCACGATAAGTGAAAATCCTTACTAACGACCGAAAAGCCCATTTCCGACTGGAATGAAAAGCCTATCCCAGCCCAACTAGACACCGTTTTGCAACACCACTCGTTGCTGCTGCTTGTAGATCTTGTGTTAGAAATAGCATAAAGCAATATATTCTATATTCTTTTTGTACTACCTACCTCTTCCCCATGACAAATTAGTATATTCGGTCATGAATTTAAATCCTGAAGGCTATCCGGAGAAAACCAATTTGGTCACCGGAGCAGAAGTTGGTGGCCGGCGTTATATCCCTGCGCGCCTGTTCGCTGTTTGGTATGCCGTGTGATGTCGACCGCGGCTCGCTAGGACGTCCGCATGTGTTACGTTGCAAAATGTCCGCCCGGCAAATATCGTTGCATTATGTCAGCCCAAAACTCAATTCGTCGTTGCAAAATGTCCGCCCGGCAAATATCGTTGCATTATGTCCTCACAAATCTCAATTCCTCGTTGCAAAATGTCCGCCCGTAAGTCGGTTGGTTCCGTTTTTCAAAACGAAAATGTAAGATTTTAAAGTCTAATCTCGGTGTGTTCTGTTATTATCTAAATTTCATATGTCGGTCTGATTTGTTATGACGGAAAATCTACGATGTTTCCGACATATATCGGTTTGTCTGTTTGTCTACAGGTGTGTGTGTGTGTGTGTGTGCGTCTGCGTGTGACCGACATGGCTCGGTCAAGTTCATTAGCGGGGTATGTAGGTCAAAGCTCAAGGTCACAATATTTTTATTCTGTCCTTCATCATTGGCAAATGGGGCCAATAATTCTGAGAAAGGTTACTGTGGAAATGCTCAAACCTACTTGTGTGAGTGAGCATTGACAGGGAGGAAAGGCAGGGGTGTGGCGGTGGGTTGTGTCGATCTGGGCATGTGTCTCCGGGATATGAACGGTCAATCTGGATCCAAAGGGTCAAATCTGGATCTGAAGGGTCAATCTGGATCTCATAGGTCAAATCCGGATATGTGGGGTCAAACCTGGATATGTCGGATCAATCTGGATCTGAAGGGTCAAATCTGGATTTCAGAAGTCACATCTGGATGTGAGGGATCAAATCTGGATCTTAGGGGTCAATCTAGATCTGAGGGGTCAATCTGGATCTTGGATCTTAAAGGTCAATACAGATAGGTGTCAAATTGGTTCTCAGTAGTAAAATCGGGAGCAGAAGGGTCAATCCGGACCTTAGGGGCCAATACGGGTCCTGAGAGTGAGCTTCAGCTCAGTAGCTTAAGGCGCTTGGCACGAATGATCTCGCTGGAACTGGGAGCCTAATGGCTTAGTTGTCGGGCTAGCGCCAACAGCCGCACGGGAGCTGAAACCGGCTATACGCCACGACAAACACCTGCCATAAAGCGCACCCCCCCCCCCTCCCCCCACACAGACAATGGTACAATATGTTCAATTATGCACCGTACAAGCGGCAGCGAAATGTGGCACCCTTTGCAGCGTCGAGCCGTTGGAAAGAGTACAACGCCGCGAGGCTATAGAGCTGTACAGTTCTTGCGGGTTTTATTTCCGGTTTAGGTTCTTTGAGGACCAACAAAAAAACACGTGTTCTTGGAACGAGTGCGCATCACGCTGGTGCCTTGCTGCAACTGCGTGACTCGCACTCATTGTAGTCAACGTTTTAGTGTTGGGAACCGGCCGGCTGCGCGGTTTGTGCGTGAATAATCGAGTGGGTGTGAAACTATTTTTTTTTGCTTTGGTCCAGGCATGGTTAACTATAAAATCATAATATAATTAAAGATAAGACATTTATCTCTCCATAATGCATGTGGTCTGTTCGATGAGACTGTTGGAAGCGTTGTATTTTGAGCTAAATCATCGATGTTTACAGTTCTACGACAAACGGAGCACCATTGTCCTCACCTGCTCAGTCCATATAAGGAACGTTGTTACGTAACCATAGATACCGCGCGCAGACACGCGCGTCATGATGATTATTACGTCGTACGACATGGAAAACCCCGCGCAGCACGTTAGATCGCCTGACACTGACAGTCACTCATGAGACAACCGCATTCTGGTTTATCAACTGCCTAACCGCTCATACATTACATAAATCTACTCGGATGGTTATAATTCGGATATGCACATAACTTCAGTGGTTATTTGTGCTTCCAGGGACAGCTTTAGCCGATCTGGTGTGTGAGGCGAGTGAAGGCAAACAACCGGCAGGTAGGCAGCGCGTACAGGCCGTTGATGCTGGGCATTGACGTAGAGCATAGGTATCCCCGTCTCGTGGGGTCTCGATAAGATCCCGAAGTGACTGTACAGCCCTACTATCTGTATATTTTCCTTCCTCTGAAGTAACCTTGCATGCGCTAGTGCTCAAAACACGGCTGCGTGGTTGACTCCTATATGCTTCCCGTTACGTCATCATGGTAGTTATGGTAAGCCGTTCGCCGATAAGCGATTCCACGTTGTGACATGCGTCCATTTGTTCTTCCCGATGCATGGACCGCGATAAATGTGGCCCTTCATCCAATCCAGGTGTCACAATACATGAATTACCGTTCCAATTGTGTTGCCCTGTCACTATCAAAAGGCTTGTAACATGATTATAGGTTTAATTCCACGGCATATGTTGCCTTCATTGTGGATTATCTTAATCTACAACGTGCGCGATGTACATTTTCAAGGAGATATATGTCAAGAATAAGACTTTATTACGCTTATTACGAGACTTGCTAAGCGTCTCCATTTGACATGCCGAAATGGAATGGGAAAACCCCCTGTCTAGCACTCGTAACATCACATGGACCTCGTGGGAACCTATAATACCATGAAATGCAAAATGTAAATGGGACTAATACCCCAAATATCCAGATTTAACCTCTCAGATCCAGATTGACCCCTCAGATCCAGATATCTCCCAGATCCAGATTGAACCTACAGATCCAGATTTGACCCAACATATCCAGATTTGACCCATGAGATCCAGATTGACCCATGATATCCAGATAGACCCATGGGATCTGAGACCACATATCCGGATTTGACACATGAGATCCAGATATACCCCTCAGATCCAGATTTACCCCTCAGATCCAGATTGACACCTAAGATCCAGATTGACCCTACAGATCCAGATTTGACCCCACATACCCAGATTTGACCTCTCAGATCCAGATTGACCCCTCAGATCCAGATATCTCGCAGATCCAGATTGAACCGACAGATCCAGATTTGACCCCACATATCCAGATTTGACCCATGAGATCCAGATTGACCCATGAAATCTGGCACCACATATCCGGATTTGACACATAAGATCCCGATTTATCCCTCAGATCCAGATTGACACGTAAGATTTAGATTGACCCCACATATCCAGATTTGACCCCACATATCCAGATTTGACCCCACATATCCAGATTTGACCTCTTAGATCCAGATTGACCCCTCAGATCCAGATTTGATCTCTCAGATCCAGATTTGATCTCTCAGATCCAGATTTGATCCCTCAGATCCAGATTTGATCTCTCAGATCCAGATTGACCCTACAGATCCAAATTTGACCCCACATATCCAGATTTGACCCATGAGATCCAGATTGACCCATGAGATCCAGATTGACCCTTCAGCTCCAGCTTTGACTTCTTAGATCAATATTTGACCCATCAGATCCAGATTGACCCCTCAGATCCAGATTTGCCCTCTTAGATCCAGATTCGATCCTTCAGATATAGATGTAACCTCTTAAGTCCAGATTTTGACCCTTCAGATCCAGATGTGACCCTTCAGATCCAGATTGACCCATCAGATTTAGATTGACCCCTCAGATCCAGATTGACCCTAAGATCCAGATTTGACCCCTCAGATCCAGATTGATCCGACAGATGGTTTGACCTCACATATCTGGATTTGACCTATGATATCCAGATTGACCCTTCGGATCCAGATTTGACCGCTTAAATCCAGATTGAACCATCAGATCCCGATTCACCCCTCAGTTCCAGATTGACCCTTCAGATCCACATTTAACCTCTTAGATCCAGATTTGACCCATTAGATCCAGATTGACCCATCAGATGTACATTGACCCATCAGATCCAGATTGACTCTTTATATCGAGATTTAAACCTCAGACCCAGATGTGACCCCTCAGACCCAGATGTGACCCCTCAGATCCAGATTTGACCCCTTGGATCCAGATTGACCGTTCCTATCCCGGAGACACATGCCCAGATCGACACAGCCCACCGCCACACCCCTGTCTTTTCTCACCGTCAATGCTCACTCACACAAGCAGGTTTGAGCAGTCCCCACAGTAACCTTCCTCAGAATTATTGGCCCCATCTGCCAATGATTAAGGACAGAATAAAAATATTGTGACCTTGAGCTTTGACATACATACCCCGCTAATGAACTTGACCGAGCCATGTCGATCACACGCAGACGCACACACACACACACACACACCTGTAGACAAACAGACAAACCGATATATGACGGAAACATCGTAGATTTTCCGTCATAACAAATCAGACCGACATATGAAATTTAGATAATAACAGAACACATGGAGATTAGACTTTAAAATCTTATATTTTCGTTTTGAAAAACAGGACCAACCGACTTACGGGCGGACATTTTGCAACGACGAATTGAGTTTTGGGCGGACATAATGCAACGATATTTGCCGGGCGGACATTTTGCAACGACGAATTGAGTTTTGGGCGGACATAATGCCACGATATTTGCCGGGCGGACATTTTGCAACGTAACACGCATGCGATATAAATAAACCGCGCAGTTTTGTGTTGGATATGTTTTACAGACTCTCAGAACATATATGCATCATAATATTGAGATACTTTTAGTCCTAGATTTCAAAATGTAATAATCTGAGATGACGCATGTAAGCATATTTAAAAGCTTTAAACTCACAGTGAATTACCTAAACTACACACTACATAAACTGTCAAGTTAGCCTCAAACAACGTTGACAAGGGGCTAAAGATCGAATGTATTTACTATATGCCAAAATAAGAACACAACAGCTACTTTTCAACGGATACCGACAATCTAAATTGCGAATATTTCCTGTCTTGGTTACCTAATCAGGTGGCAACTAATATTTTATGACACTACTTTCGGGGTTTATGAACCACATTTGCGCGCAAATAGAAACCTTTCAATAATCGAATGTCATCAAAACGTTGTCCCCTACCTTGACTTTTGACCCAAGTGGTCGAGGCTGCTCAGATGGACTCCGTTGTAAACCGACTAGAGAGCATTGTTTGGATCGGTACCGTGTATGTTGATTCAACATTCTGCGCTTAATTTTTCACGTGACCAATGCGTATTTGACGCGGTGACATACGTTACCAACGTTTCAAGTAGCTTGATTTGACAGTTTAAGGCTTTAATTTACAGCCAATATATTAGTTCAGAATTGACGCAGTGAGTTGGATCAGGTTGTCAAGACCGTTGATATCGGTCGAATCTTGATTGAGAGAGAAGGTCCGTATGTGCCACCCATAACCTATTCTCATTCGTATCGATTTTCTACCCCTTGGGTGATTTGGGCGGTAGCCGATAGGATTGCTCATTTGGGAAACGCCTCCTTGTCTTTTGCGTTATATTTCGCCTCTTAGAATTGCCAATATTTATACGGATTATAATTTGCAGAACGTAAGTGGTTGGTAGGGGGTTTGGTTCTTTTAAATGGGGGAGAGTTTTGTAGTTGCCGAGTCTGGGTTGCCGGGGAATGTTGTATTACATGACCGCGTTATGACTGCTTCAGTTTATTGGGCACTCCCTCGGTGATGTCGGTGGCGCTTCATTGGGAAAGTTGGTTTCTACATTAGAATTTAGAGACCCTCTTTGTTTCGTTGCTTTGGGGCGGAAGGTTTTAACCGTAACTTGGATTTTTTGACAGACGGAGTTGAAGGAACTTGCAATAGCACACCTCAGGTCTTTGTCTGTTGACTTCCAAGTCGTTTAGATATTTGTTATTTATTGTCTGTTTCTATTGGTCTTACCATAGGTCCTTTAAGTGGCTGTACCAGCTCGGTTATCAGCATATAGAATCTAGGCTTAGCCTCCCCATATTTTTATCATTATGGCATCTTCGCATAACGGCATCTTGACCGCCATCACCTGATTACCAGGTCGAGGACGACACTAAAACAAAGTACAGGCCTTGTGCGAAGGCCGCCCTCCAAACAAGGGTCGACTGTACTTCGTTTGAAGGGCGCACCCAACAGACTTCTGTTTCCGTACAGTGATGTTATCCTTCTCATTTAATACGCGTGCCACCACTGTGGTGGAAATAACGGGCTTCCCTCGCTCACAAGAAACTGAAAAAAACGGGGCAATTTTACATTCCCGATCGTCATTTTCTTGATTTTTTCTTGACGAGTCGTCGGGCAGATGTGGGCCGATATAATTTAGTCAGATGACCTATTATGTTTACAGAACAGTTTGTTACAATACCATACAATGTCAGCTACTGATGTAGTGGACTGGAGCCGTATTCATAATCGCCACATAGGCTACGCCACTAGACGTAGCGCTAAGTGGAAGATTTGTCGACCGATTATCGGGTTCAAAATTCATAAGTAGTCACCCAAGTCGCCCCTGACAACCACAATAGACCGCTCCAGATACCCCAGGCGACATCTATCGTCAAAAAAATACACTGCTTGTTACGGGTTAGAAAACCTATTCTTGCGTGCGTTTACCCTGCATACCTATTGAGTTGGTTCAGGTGCCAGGCTTCAACGTTTCTTTGACAGGGGAAGGTTTGTTCTATGGCATTTTTATTTACAGAACAAACACACAAATATTTTATAAGTACGTTAAAGAACTCGCTGTCGTGCCCAAAGAAAGAATTCGACGCTATCGCGTCTCGTGCTTTATAATGGCGAATGCACTGTCGTTTTTGACTGGTTCATCAATAACACAAACACACCGAATTATGCCTCTGTTTAACTGAATTTACCGCATAACACTTGCCAACACATGCAAGTCCAGGCCAAATACAATTCATGCATGTTAATTGCCGATCTCCGGTGCCTGTGACCAAACAATTCCCACGAGACAAGAGATAACAGGTTAATCTAATGTACCGATGTAGTGTGTCATAACCCGGGACCCGACACAAACGAGAAGATCTGTAAAAATCTGACTACGGCGCAAGTGCAATGTTTTTCGTTGACAAAACTGGTGGCGCATACTCTCTATACCTGGGCGGCGATTGATTAATAACAGCAAAGTCAATCGCCGAACACGGATACCATAACTACAAGTAGAGCGCACACGGTACAAGGTACAAAGTTGGTCTCACGTATGTTATCAACATTATATTCAACCTTACATTTGCATTCTGTAATCACTTCATGCATTAGATAGACGTATGAACACGGGTTAAAATCACCTATATCAGTGTGTCAGATGCACCCATAGCCGTTGCTATTATTAACTCAAGGAGGGAAGGAGGAGGGGGGGGGAGGGTGGTGGTGACGCCACAGGGTTATCTCTTGCTTGCCTTCCTTAATCAGCCTGTAGGGCGACACCCCATATATGACTCGCAGTAATCGTTACTGCACTTTATACCCACAGACGCATTGCCGAAGCAAGACGTTTCCCTGTTCATCACGTAACGATATTTCAGTGCACTGATTGCCAGCTCGCGATCGCGCTGGTGCTCAACTCTGCCGGCAAAAACTACTCACCTCTGCCGGATACTGCTCACCTCTGCCGGACATTGCTCACCTCTGGCGGACACTGCTTACCTCTCGGACACTGCTCACTTTTGCCGGACACTGCTCATCACTGCCGGACACTGCTCACCTCTGCCGAATACTGCTCAACTCAAGTGGCAGGCAATAACGTGAACGTGAACACCTGAGATCATCACCACAGAGTTACCATTTTCGCGATCCCGACTGATCTACAGCGCCATTCAGGCGAGATCCAGGACGCCCAGTGGATACGATGGTGGTCAGCAGTCGTTCCGGGCGTATAGTCTTCATTGGGCTGTTCTGTCTGGCAGCTCTGTCCATAATTTTCTTTTACCATTATAACCTCAACTTCACCTCCGATGTCATTCAAGACCAAGTGAGTTATGCTGTGGAAAATGCGATCGGCCAATGTCAACGTCAATCACCTGTGGATATCCCACAGTGCCTACAGACGATAATGGACAAGGTATCGGGGAGGCTGGGCGAATGGACAGCTTTGAGGACCCTTCCTAAAGTGTCCTCGGGGCAAGCATCTCTACCTAGTCGTCTAATACAGTGGACTAATCGGACCTACAGAGATACTAACTGCAGCGTGACTCTTGTCACTCAGCTCAACCACAACGAGACGAAACCTAGTGTAACAACAGCGGAAGTGCAAAAACAACTTCCGGTATGCACCAAGGGCATTTTGAAGGATTTTCTCCGACAGGCAGGAGATTTCCCAGGTGAAGGTCATTGGACGGGCACGAAGGATGACCCGACTTTTCATCCTTCCTTCTGTCACTTTCCAACCAACAGAACAGCCGAAGACATATTAAATCCCGAGCACGGTGTCAAGATGAGCCGGAACGGTGCTCCCGTGAAAATAGCCGTGATGGGAGATTCAAACGGCGCTCGTTTTGCTGAAGCTATCGTGAAAGTCTTGCGCAGAATGTCATTCACTTGCACGCGATATCGTCAAGAAACGAAACAGTCTAAATCGGGCAACGTCCGTGACGCGACATATTTCCAGGTTACAGCTGTCCCCATCACAGTGCTCGGCGGTTTACCGTCCTTGTTCCGCGGGGCCCGGGACGTCAGTTTTACCACGCGATGTGTACATACGCCAGCCCTGAGTCATAACCCGGGACCCGGCACGGAAGAGAAGACACGTAAAACCCTGATCACAGTGCAAGTGGAATATATTTCTTTGACAAAACTGGTGGAGAATACGCTCTATATCTCGAAGCCATTGAATAGAGGATATTTTAGGAAGGATCTCTTTTCCACGTTCACGGAGTTCGTGCTGGGTCACTACTTCCGGCAGCATGGTTACCCGGATGTGCTGGCCGTGTACGCGCCCTTCCACCACGAGAAGTGGCATTCCTCCATCGGCGAGGCGGCGCTGGACATCGCCTACGTCGACGGACTCATGGACCTCTTCCTTCCTGCCTCCAGCGAAGTCTTCTGGATTCCCGACGGCCAGGAGTGCGTCGCTAAGATGCCTAAGTACGTTCCCAGAATAATACGCGATAATATGACGACCAACGAGCGGTTGCATACTTTTAACAGACTTCTCTATGAAGTACTGAGCGTCAAGCTGCGTGATGTTGACAGCGGTGTGTATGGATTTTTCGATCTCGCCAAAATCTCGTGCCCAGTTACGTGTCAGTGGCACGTAGATGGATCACATATGTCTCTAGCGTGGTACGATATAGTTAGTGATTATTTTTTACAGATTGCGTTGATGTCTTAGCCTTGTTGAACCAAGTATATGCAACGGGCTGAGGGGTTTGAGATATAACCTTTCGATCAGGCAGGGATTGACAGTTTAGGAGTTTATTCTGAAGGAAGGCACCACAAGATTACAAACTTATAATAACCAGTTGGTACAATGTATAATTAACCCGGCTAGTAAACCACATGGCCATTGCCATCATTAATCCTGTGATCATAAAATTAAGTTATTCGTATTCACAGCTCCTATAAGTAAGCACTTGAGGTGGCTCCATAATTCCACATCTGATCTAAGTGAGTCATTGCGTAAATGCAAATACAGTGAAAGGACCTGTTGTGAAAATAAGTCAGATTTCCCCACGATTAGGGCCTCTTATTATGGACGGTGTGGCAATAAATGTCATGAATCGTTACCACTAGCAAGATCAGACTGCCAGGTACAGTTCTGGGTATATTTTACTTCTGATCGCGTATGAGAAATAACCGATTTATATAGGGCTATCTTGCTTTCCATGAAAAAGGACAACTTAAAAAAGGAAAACTACAGGCCGGTAAATGTGTCCTATATTTCCAAAATATATGAAAAAACATTGTGTGACCAGCTGATGTCCTTCATGGAACCCAGGTTATCACCCCGACTATCTGGGTTTAGAAAGAGATACGACTGTCACAGCCTACTGAACAACTTAAATAAGGAAAACTACAGGCCGGTAAATGTGTCCTCCTGTATTTCCAAGATATATGAAAAACATTGCTTATGTCATTTATGGAACCCAGGTTATCACCCAGACTATCTGGGTTTAGAAATCCTGCTGATGCGCTTCGTTGAAGACTCCAAAAATGCATTAGATAATAAGTTATGGGAGCTATGCTAATGGACCTCTCCAAACATTCGATTGTCTTTCAACAGATTATTAATTACCAAGACAAACGCTTATGGCATAAGTAAACAATCGTGTACGCTAGTTGCAAGCTATCTTACCGAGGGTAAACCTAGGACATAATCGGAGCGAGTGGACTTAAGAAAGGAGCACCACAGGAATTTGTTCGGTCCACATTTGCATAATATATGCCGATAAGTATAATTATGGTGATGATAACACTACGGCGGCGCAAGGTAAGGACTCAAGGTAACTCTAGAAAAGGCATCATCTGAGATAGCAACGTGGTTCAACGATAATTACACGAAAGCCAACCCAAGTAAGTACCAAGCCATCGAGTTTGCAAAGAGAAGCAAATTAGGTCAGCACAGATCGTTTTCGATTTCTGGAAGAGAACTGGCAGCGGAACAGGAAATAACATTACTAGGTATTCAACTGGACGCTAGGTTAACTTTCTGCAACCATATATCAAGTTTGTGCAAAAATCCTGGAAACCGCTTCAATGTATTAACTAGAGTTTCTAAATCAATGGATGTTGATAGCAAACTTACGTTATTTCATTCTTTCATCCTTTCGTGTCTTCATTCCTGTCCCGTTGCATGGCAGTTTTGTGATATAAATACAAGAGCGTGCATAGAGGTATGTTTTTAATTACTTTAGATCAGATTACGCAGAGTTGAGGAAGACCATTGCTATATGTTAAACGATTGCGCGGCATAGCATTAGAAGTTTACAAGAGTATCAACAAGATTGGGCCCAGTTAACTTCATGACCTGCATAACGAAGAGGAAAGTAATTACATTTAAGAAATGGGCCAACTATATGTATTCCCCGCGTTAAGACAACAGTTTATGGCCATAATTCAGTGAAGTACCCAGGTAGCAAGTCATGGAACATGCTCAACAAGGAAACGAAGTTAGCCATATATACCAAGGAATTTAAAACAACGCTGTCAACCTCAGATGTGTTCTTGTGTCACTGTAATTCGTGCGCGTTATGCAACATAGCTAATGGATAAGGTTTAAAGCGATGCAATGGTTGTTATATTTTCATTGTCATATGTACATATATCTCATCCGCTCATGTCATTTCATCATTGTCGGTCAATATCAATAGCTAATGTTTATGGTTGACTTTTACATACCGACGTTAAATAAAACTTTATCTTACGTTATCTTATCTTACTTATCTTAGCTTCAGGAATATTCGCTTGTTCAGGCATTAGTGGGCGTCCAGGGAACTTCCCTACCAGATTCGGGGATGAATGATTGGCTGTAAATTCAGGCCGTCTTAACCAATTCTGCTCATATCGCATCAGTGGGACAATGAAGGAAAGAGCGGAGCGAAGTCCCCGGGGATAACCCTCCACTCTTTGCGAAAAAAGACACATGGTAATTTTACTGCGTCCATACAGACATGACCACCGCGGTGCTCGAACCACCGATCTACGTGCAGTTTTAGGTTGTCAGGTGGCAAACGTGCCCACTGATGCCTGAGAGAGCGGGCATTTGTGATGAAAGATATCCCCTTATAGAGCGGATACTTTCAAACTTGCGACCGGGGGGAGGGTGGGGGGGGGGGGGAATGAAATGAAAAGGGCGGACACATGCAATAAAAGAGCAATTTCTCAATTGAAAGTTAGTCAATATTAAAATTCTCAGTTTATGATTAATGAAAATCCAATTCACGGTTCACGAAAAATTATTTTCGCCATCCCCAGTTCAAGGCGGAATAAAATTCCCTGATAACAAAAGGACCCCTTGCCCCCAACCCCCCCCCCCTTCTCCCTCCCCCGCACGTGGGGAAGACAGTCTACTTCCAGGCCGATGTCGTTTTTCCGCTTTTCAGTTTAATCTATGTACGGGAGCGCGTATGTATCTTGACGATTGAACTCACAAGATTTGAAAATGCGTTCAGCGAATTTATGAAAAAAAATATAAGTAAGAAACATGCTGTATGAGCAGCTTTAATGTACCCGCGGGATATATCCATTCAATAGTATACATAGGATAACTGCATTTGTTGCGATTGCTTTAACATATGGATCATTTCACATATATATATTGACAGTGCAGATATCGATTTCAAACTGTACACATGGTTTAAAAACAAAATTATATATGACATGCATTTCAAAAGGTCCTGCGATAAAACAAACAATATGTTCCCCGTGGTTTCTGTATCATATATTCCTAGATGTCATCAATTGATTCACAATTCATGTATCAATTCTTGTATATCCCTATTCAATGACATGCACTGAGAAAACATGCCTCTACTGTGTGTCCGCAGGAGCGAATCAAAGGAATTTGAAAAGGTGGGGGGAAAGGAGAGGGGGGGGGCGAAAGTGCGACCGGGGGGTGGAGCTCTGAACAAAATTGGGACCATGGGATCCACCAATGCTTTGACGACCGGGAGATCCATCAATTTTTTTACTACCGGAGGGGGGTGAGGGGAGGGGGACGGAAAGACTCCACGCCGCCTGAGATAGCGTCCTTCCTAAAAAAGTGTGTGTGTGTGTGGGGGGGGGGGCGGGTATCGACGCCTCAGACGGCATAAATTATGTATTGGAAAACGGCATTCTCCCTAAAACAAATGGGGGGGGGGGATCCGGATCCCATGGATACCCTCGCCCCTGGGTACGCCCTCGGTCCGTCCCTGTTTTCTTTGACCTCATTTACAGGTAAACCTGCATAGTAGCAAACCAACTGATAACACTACGATAAATACCGAAATATTGCAAACAAAATATATCATCCATTTTCTTGCATATTTTTTGTTTTACGAATTTGAACAAATATAAATGCGAATGGTTTAATAATTACTTCTTGAATACCTAATTTAAAATAACTGCATCATCTGTAAATATTCACACCAGGAACGTATTGATGGGCCTAAAATATACTGAACTAATATTATCCGGATACATTGCAATGACACCCAAAACCAGATAATAAGAACGGAAGTATCATGTATTTCTGCACACAATGCGAAAAAAACCCATGTGAGTCCAATTTATATTAAATTATTTCAATATTCAAGTTCCATGTTATACTTAGCTATAGGTTTTGTCAATATGGACAGATCTCTAGTAATATACCGTCAAAGCAAATCACTGTGAAAGGAGAGGATCTGAAATAATGATGGCGGCGGCACGGGAGTTAAACGAATTATATAAAGTGAAAGCTTGTGGACAGTAGCGGATAGTGCAGTGAAAATGGAAGGATAACATTTGATTCACATACCAAAAATGAACTTTACAACAGACCGTGCCATTTATTACTGCTTTACTGTATTGAATTAACTCCATTAATTAACTCAGTACTGCATTACATTATTTAATTAACTTCATTAATTAAGTCAGTACTGCATTGCAATATTTAATTAACTTCGTTAATTGACTCAGTACTGTATTACAGTATTTAATTAACTTCGTTAATTAACTCAGTACTGCATTGAAGTATTTAATTAGAGCCCTTATAGCGCCTTCAATGAACTCATATCAGATGAAAACAAGGCACTTAAATCAAGTGGAAAGCAGACAGGACACCGCTTAAGGCAATCCGCGTTGGCCGAAAGTAGTTCATCACATCAAATCGCGACTTAACCCTGACATTATGCGGCCACGGAAAAACTTTTTTTTTTTGCCAAAAGAGGTACCTGATCTTGAAGGTCGCCAGGCACATCCGCCTCGTTGTCGTTCGCCGGTATGTCCATCTGTGGCGGTCGTCCGATTTTCTTAACAGGCAGCGAGTAGAAGAGATTATCCAAGAAGAGTTTGGTGCCAGCCTCGATATACGTGAACCGCCTGAGGTAATCCTTGAGTGCAGGCGTCTGCTCCTCGACCGGAATCGGCTCCTTGAGTATCGTGATCAGCCGATGTTTCTTCTCGTCCAGGTCGATGTACAGAGCCGTCATAAACTCCCATATACACATTCTACTGGCGGCAAAGGCAGTCCGCTTGCCCAAGATGAGCTGACCACCAATGAACTCTGTCCTGTGGAAATGTGTTCGATAACCTTCTTGCTCCAGAATATTAATCAGATACCGCACCCAATCTTCGTCCTCGTGGGCGCAACAGATGAAGACATCAAACTCTTTTGTTCTCTCCCTGACACTCATCATGGTTGAATGGGTGCCACTTAAGCCTGGCGAAGACAAGCACTCTCATATAGTAAGCGACAGACAGAGATGTTGTCACAACAACCACCACACTCCCGCTCATCGTTATTGTAATGATCCGAACAATACTGCAACATACATTCACCGAGACTCCCCAGCGAGTTGTTGTCCAGGTTTAATGTCTCCAGCTTTTGTAGTTTACAAAGCTGCAGCGTTTCCAGATTGGTGATGCCGGAGTTCTGGATGATAAGAGTCGATATGTTTGGGCTTCTGTCAAACATTAATCATTGACATCTTGAGTTCGGCTACAGTTGACTCTGAAGTGGGTGGAATCGTTGAGGACACGCTACCATATCAATGAATGCACTGACGCCTGGAAGTGATCACAATGAAAGTATAGACGCCTGTAGGCGAGCACAATGAAAGTACAAACGTTTGGACGTGATCACAATGAAAGTACAGACGTCTGAAAGCGAGCACAATAAAAGTACAAACGTGTGGACCTCTTGTTATTGTTTTATTTTCATTGATGTAAATAGACATGATACAATCACCAGACAGAGACAATACATCATTTAGCATCACTAGACAGTGAGACAACAACAAAAAATCACAAAACAAACACAAAACAGGACAGAAAACAACCACAAAGGACTAATCTCTTCCAGAAAACTTTTTTTGAATGGCAAAAGCACATTTGAATCATCAGACAGGACTTTTATTTTGTAAATACCTGCCTGATATAAATCTGGACAAATTTTGAATTACAAATTTCTATTATACCATACACTTTGATCCGTAATATTTTGCCTAGATCTATTTTTCTGTAACATTGACCATGCCCTTATTATTTCAAGATAAACCGGATCTATTCCTAATCTTTCAAACCAACAAATGTCAAAATTACAAGAAAACCACATATTTGGTATCGGGCATAGCCTCTTCATCTGATAATTCCTAAGTGTTTTTCGTGAGCTTTCCTCTCCAAAATAATATCGTTTTATTCACTGTATGCGGGAGGTTAGCATGACTGATTTAAGATGGAGCACTAATAGCCCTCTGTGTTTTTTTTATCATTGTGTCCCTTTTTAACCGTTCATGCCTTTTCATTCCAGATACAGGAAAAGAGTAGCCTATTTACATCTTTTTCAAATTGCTGTGAATGGGTTAATATTGACATAGAATATTGAAAATTTGACAGAATGTACGACTTAACTATTTGTATTTTACTTACCTTTAATAGGGTTAAACCTCTTCCCTTTCAGCTGTTAATTGTGCGTTTTGTCGTGATCACAATAAAAGTTCCACAAAAGATATGAAGGGTACAGTACAAAAACAAAGGGGGGGGGGAGGGGGGCGTGTCCCCTTGCATCAACTTAAGCAGTAAACATTGGCTGATGAATGTCCTCTATGCCCCAAATAAATCATCCAGTTTGATTCTTATGCATGTTGCTTAATATAGGCCACTTACCCAAAAACTATATTGTCAATCATGGGCAAAATTTATCCTTTTTACAACCTGCTATGGCACAAAGCAAGTGTCGTGTATGTCATTCTTATATCAGCTGAAATCCAGTTTAATACGTCACTGTTTCGCGGTCTCACTGTGGATGTGGATTATAGGCATATGGTCATGTTGGATCCGTATCCTTTCGCATCCTTTCATCGCACGCGTTCTAATTGCTGTCACTTAGCTGCCGGCAGCTAGGTTAGATATAATGCACACGCCCATAAAAACTTCCCAGTCGGTATTTGTAGGCTCCTCAACGGTGGTCAGCAGGGCTCGTGGATTCGAAACGGCCGGGGTCAAATATTTCGCCCCGCTCCATGCTAATGTCCTATTCAAAATTACTGGGCCTCATCACGAAGGGTTTTTGAGGGTTCTTTATATCTGAATTTGCATGTTCACTGCTTCAAAGTAATGCTGGCTCACTAGAAGGCAGCATAAAAGTGCCCCCTGGTTTTGCTGTGTATCGTCTGTTGAGCGGCTAAGGTACTCATAAAACGCCTTACCTCTTTTAAATCACCTATTTATTATAATTAAGTAGGGGTCTGATAAAGCGACATCGACACAGATAGCTGCCCGTCGTAGCTGCCCCCTTGATGTTGCCCCTTAAATGTGTCTTCGGCTATGACCTTGATATCGTTATGATCTGCGCACAAGTGGCTTAAGTTGTTGAGACACTGCAACAGACCATCACTGAGGCTCCTCGGCGAGTTGTTGTCCAGCTTTGATAAGAGTCGATATGTTGGCGGCTTTAGTTAGTGTTCTCTGATAGGTTCTATTCAAATTATGACGGTCGTATATTCCTGCCTGTTTTACGATATCGGTATTTTCTATGTATACCGCAGCACGACGGGCATGATAATAATGAGTAATCAAATAGCATGGTATAGGTCATTAAAGCGACGTTGAGAGATGGGTCAAAAATCTTGGTAAAGATAGTCTTGTGCATAGGTATGGACGTCATCAAATCAATGAAAACACACATTTGGACGTTATCACAATGAAGGCACAGACATCTGAGCGTCATCACTTCAATGAAAGCCCACATTTGGGCGCTATCAAAATGGAAGCTCGGAAGTCCGGGCGTCATCACATCAATGAAAGCATACACTTTGACGCTATCACAATGAAGGCACAGACATACTAGCGCCATCACATCAATAAAAACACACATTTGGACGCTATCACAATGAAGGCACAGATATATGGGCGTCATCACATCAATACAAACACACATTTGGACGCTATCACAATGAAGGCACAGACATATAGGCGTGATCACAGCAATAAAACACGCATTTGAGCGCTATCTCAATGAAGGCACAGACATATGGGCGTCATCACATCAAAGACACGTCATCACATCAAAGACAGCACAGAAATCTGAGCGTCATCACATCAATAAAAACACACATATGGACGCTATCACAAGGACGGCACAGAGGTATGGGAATCATCACATCAAAACACGCATTTGGGTGCTATCTCAATGACAGCACAGAAATCTAGGCGTCATCACATCAATGAAACACACATATGGACGCTATCACAAGGACGGCACAGAGGCATGGGAGTCATCACATCACTGAAAGCACACATTTGGACCTTATCACCTTGAAAGCACGGAAGTCTGGGCTTTATCGTGACATCTTTATCATGGTCTTTCGCGCAAGCAATGGTAGCAAGCATTGTGAGCTCACTGCCATCCACATTGCAATATAGTGTCGGAACTTGGGGGCAATGCAGAATGTTGACTCTTTAAATATGACTCTGTATCGTGTCGCCACTAACACCTTTCAGATCCCTGTTCTTCTATGATCGTAATAAATAACTTATTTTCACCTAATGTTATCTGTTTTATGCTAATTAATAATGGTCACTTACCAAAATGCTTGCAAGCGACTATGTTGTATTGCCACTCACGGGCAACGTATTCTTTCATGCAATCTGCCTAGACACAAACTAAGTGAAACCCATCTCGCTTCATGCAACTGAGATCCCACGTGATACGGAACTGTTTCCGTATGTAGCTCAGCGGTGAATTACTGCTTGGTGTATGTGGGTGATGGAAATATGGTAATGTTTGTTTCGGTCCCGTTACCCTGGTAAGGATATCATAGATACGTCCATACAGCATAGCAAGATGGCGGTATGGGTAGCGTGTATTCGCTGCAATTGCTTTCTTTAGTGAGATAGGATCTACGAATAAAATTTTGATCAGAAGAACACCTGAGTGCTTATCTTTAGACACGAGCTAAGGCTGCTTCAGACCAGGTCGACGTCGTAAGGGTCTGGAAGGGGGCAGGGGGGGGGGCAATGTCTAGTGTCCATTTTTTTCCCAGCGTTTCGCATCGTTTGTTGGCTACGTTCAGTCATTTTTAAGAAAATGCCACTGTCTTGTCGAAATTTGGGAGTCAATGTCGAATGCCGCCTTTTCAAATATGCCAATGTCGCTTGCCGCCATTTACCCCTTCCAGACCCCTAGTCGTGTCACAGTCTGTTGACCCATACCACACCAAGGACAAAATATTATTCTTCGAACGTTCTCTCGGAGACTACCATCACGAAGGAACACAGAAACGGAATAGCGGGTGTGTGTGTGTGTGTGTGGAGGGGTTTGGGGGGGGGGGGCGTCAACGACACGAAAGTAAACTGGGCCAAGAAAGAGCCCCTGATGATGAAATAGGTTTGGATGCCGGCAGTTGGGCGTCTCAATACAAACTGTGAGTCATCTCAAGTGCGGACCGGCCCAGGCCACCACCGTACCGTTTCTGTCTCGGAACCCGTATATTTTTGGACCCCTGCTTATTACGCCCCAACCGCGGTATCAAGATTTTCGAACCCCACCCAAAGTGCACCGCCATAGGTCAATCAAGGCTTACAAGTACGCTGCCGGCCATTTTACCGAATTACGAATTGAGTAGCGAAGAAATACATCATCTGGCTGTGCTTTCTCAACGTAGATTTCATTTTGTTGTTTGAGAGGAGCATTGTTTGCTAAAGGATTGCAGAATGGTGGAAATGACCAGGGGTGCCAACCTGCTCTCAACAATGTCAAGCAGTGCGCCATTTTGCCCCAGAGAAAGTGACGTATATTGTGACCCTTCGTGTGACGCCATCATACGTTATAACTTAACGTTATATCGCAAGTTGTCTTCAAAGTGGAGGTACCCTTCAGAGAAACGAGAGATCATGGTTGCGGTTTACAGATGAATTGCGGCAGTTCCAAGCCGCGCAGTAGACCACCATCTTAGTGTTTCATGGGAAAATAGCATCCAAACATAATGATATATCTCTTGCAACGATTATTTCCCTAAAAACCCATGATTAGTTACAATCGCAGTTATTTATATTTGCGATGATCACGCGCTCTTGTTTTGCTTACACAGTTGACGTCATTTCCGGCCTGGGTGGGGATAGGTGGCGTGAAGCTCGGATGTATCTGCCTGGTGGGTGTGGGGGTGGGGGGGGGGGCGGCATTAATTCATTTAGAGATATGTTTCATTCATTTAGAGTTATCTTTACTTCATTTAGCGGGGGTTTACTTCATTTAGATATATCCTTAATTCATTTAGAGATATCTTTAATTCATTTAGATATATCTTTAATTCACTTAGAGATATCTTTAATTAATTTAGAGATATCTTTAAATAACTTAATGTTACCTTTAATTTAATTGTAAATTTATTATCTATTTAATTTATTTAAAGATATCTCTAAATGAATTACTGATATGTCTAATCCGAAGTAAAGATATCAGTAATTGTTTTGTTCGCCACCGAAAATAATAAACAGAAGGTTTTACATACCACAACCGGGAAATAAATAGTAAAACCAAGTTGAACTAATTTTCTCCCGATCGAGAAACTATTACCAAGTCAAGATCGGGGTTCGAGGTGGCAATTGGGCTGAGGATTCGCGGTTGGGTTCTATGTGAGGGATTCGATATAGGGGTTTGATGGTGGGAAGTCGTGGTTGTGAGTCTAGGTGGCTTTTCGAGGTAGGGGTTCGTTGTGGTGAGTAAAGATAGGGTGCTGGGGTCGACGTCAGAAACTGGAGGGAGGGGGGGGGGGATGAGTCGAGGTGATATGATCGAAGCGTCGCGGGGTGGGGTTGAGATGGAGAGTCGAAGCAGGCAGTTAAGGTGGAATACTTATCTTCTGGTCTTGGCATTCAAAACTGTTCTAAATGATTTCAATTGGTATCAATATTTAGTACTCGGTTTAAGGAGTTTTTACCTGCTTGGAATTATGTTATACCCATATACAGATCTATTATACACTGCCTCATCCGACATATATGCCGGGTGAGTTTTGAGCTATTCTATGACATGCTTTCCTATAGAAAACCACACTTAAGGTCGAGAGCGGATGGGGGAGTCAACAAATTTCGTCGAGATTTAATTATCGTGTATGGATCTACTTTGGTGGAGGAACTATGATTTTATGTGACATAGATTGATATTGGTTGACATTGGAACTTAAAAATGCAGAACAAACATAGAATTAATAACTCTGCCACAAATTCTAAAGATGATCACTTGTGACTAAATATCTGATGGCGTCCTGATGAACTAAATATAACAGTAAATCAAATATCAGATATCTTTATTTCGAATTACTGTTATATGTAATTCATTTGATGATGCATTTAAATAAATTTCAGTTATCTTTAATTCATTTGAATATATATGTGTAATTCGAATTATAGATAACAATAATTAGAATTAAATCGGGCATTAAAAGTAAGAGTTCAAAGTGACAGTCTATTTTAAGAATCAATAATATAGCACCGAACTTCCGCGTAAAAAGTAACAAGATGGCGTCTAAAGTGAACCGCAACGAACAGTCGGATTTACTTCAACCCCAAACGAAATTCAAAATGTTTGGGCAGCGGCGCATTATCAAACACAATTTTTCATATAGAAGGATTATAAATAATGAAAATTTGATATTTCGAAGGCAAACATTCAGCTTCAGGCATTTCCTATCTGGAGAGTAGTCCAACTATCCGGAAACCGCTACAGCACCCATTTGTGGTAAACTCTCTGCCTTCGTATCACTCCGCAACGGCTCGATTATATCTCTGTTGACGCTACTCCCTCCAAGCACTTTCACACTCGCTCGCCAGGGCGGCGCTGCGCAAATAGATAGGACAAATGTGCTGTTCATTTTTACAAATTTGTGCCGGGGACCCAGCCTAAGCCTAATAATACACGGTATCAGGTAAACAAAGGAAACAGTTCTCCCTCAAATATAATTTTTCATATTGATACAATAAGTATTTCTGTACTAAATACACAGGGCTCGTTATTTCTATGTTTATTCTTGAAAATTTAAGAAAGTACAGCTGAATTGACCGTTTTTCAAGAATCTTGAAATTTGCCTCGGCTGACAGCAGCGGTAAAAGCGTTATAGTCATATTCTGCTTCACGTACATTGTACCTTACATTTACATTTTCTTCGTGCATTAGATATGCGTAAGTATACGCGGCAAAACCACCAACATCAGTGTGTCGTATACGTCCATAACCGTTGCTATTATTAACTCAAGGGGGGAGGGAATGGGGGGGGAGGATCGACACTACTTCACACAGGGTTATCTCTTGCTTGCCTTCCCTAATCAGCTTGTAGGGCGACACCCCATATATGACGTGCGATATCGTTACTGCACGGACCTTTATACCCACAAACGTATTGCCGAAGCAAAACGACTCTCCCTCCACCACAGTACCACCTTCGAGTGTATTGATTGTCAGCTTGCAATGGCGCAGGTGGCTTGTGTTCAACTCTGCTGGCAACCTTACATCTCTGACGGACACTGTTCACCTCTGCCGGACACTGAATACCTCTGCCGGATACTGGTTACCTCTGCCGGACACTGCTCAACTTTGCCGGACACTGCTCAGCTCTGCCGGACACTGCTCAACTCTGACGGACACTGCTCACCTCTGCCGGATACTGGTCACCTCTGCCGGACACTGCTCGCCTCTGATAGACACTGCTCAGCTCTGCCGGACACTGATCACCTCTGCCGGACACTGCTCAACTCAAGTGGCAGGCAATAACGTGAACCACACCTGCGGGATCACCACCACCCACTTACCTTTTTCTCTATCTACATCGCCATTCAGGCGAGATCCAGGACGCACAGTGGATACGATGGTGGTTAACAGGCGTTTCGGACCTATAGCCTTCATTGGGCTGTTCTGTCTGGCAGTTTTGTCCATAATTCTCTTTTACCATTATACCCTCACGTTCACCTCTGACGCCATTCAAGGCCAAGTGAGTTATGCTGTGAAAAATGCGATCGGCCAATGTCAGCGTTCATCATCTATGGATACCTCACGGTGCTTACAGTTGATAATGGACAAGGTATCGGGCAGGCTGGGCGAATGGACAGCTGTGGGGACCCTTCCTAAAGTGTCCTCGGGGTTAGCATCTCTACCTAGTCGTCTAATACAGTGGACTAATCGAACCTACAGAGTTACTAACTGCAGCGTGACTCTTGTCACTCAGCTTAACCACAACGAGACGAAATCTAGTGTAACAGCAGCGGAATGGAAAAAACAACTTCCGGTATGCACCAAGGGCATTTTGAAGGATTTTCTCCGACAGGCAGGAGATTTCCCAGGTGAAGGTCATTGGACAGGCACGAAGGATGACCCGACTTTTCATCCTTCCTTCTGTCACTTTCCAACTAACAGAACAGCCGAAGACATATTAAATCCAGAGCACGGAGTCAAGATGAGCCGGAACGGTGCTCGCGTGAAAATAGCCGTGATGGGAGATTCAAACGGCGCTCGTTTAGCGGAAGCTCTCGTCAAGGACTTGCGCAGAATGTCATTCACTTGCACGCGACATCGCCAAGAAAAGAAACAGTCTAAATCGGGCAACGTCCGTGACGCGACATATTTCCAGGTTACAGCTGTCCCCATCACTGTGCTCAGCGGTTTACCGTCCTTGTTCCGCGGGGCCCGGGACGTCAGTTTTACCACGCGATGTGTACATACGCCAGCCCGGAGTCATAACCAGGGACCGGGCACGGACGAGAAGACACTTACAAACCTGACCACAGTGCAAGTGGAATATATTTCGTTGACAAAACTGGTGGAGAATACGCTCTATATCTCGAAGCCATTGAATACGGGAAATTTTAGGAAGGATCTCTTTTCCACGTTCACGGAGTTCGTGCTGGGTCACTACTTCCGGCAGCATGGTTACCCGGATGTGCTGGCCGTGTACGCACCCTTCCACCACGAGAAGTGGCATTCCTCCATCGGCGAGGCGGCGCTGGACATCGCCTACGTCGACGGACTCATGGACCTTTTCCTTCCTGCCTCCACCGAAGTCTTCTGGATTCCCGACGGCCAGGAGTGCGTCGCTAAGATTCCTGAGGACGTTCCCAGAATAATGCGCGATAATATGACGACCAACGAGCGGTTGCATACTTTTAACAGACTTCTCTATGAAGTACTGAGCGTCAAGTTGCGTGATGTTGACAGCGGTGTGTATGGATTTTTCGATCTCGCCAAAATCTCGTGCCCAATCACGTGTCAGTGGCACGTAGATGGAGCACATATGTCTCTAGCGTGGTACGATATAGTCAGTAATTATTTTTTACAGATTGCGCTGATGTCTTAGTCCTCTTGAACCAAGTATATAATACTCCGTGTCTCTGTACCGTTGTAGCTGGTACATAGCTAAACGTAAAACCGTTGTGTATGACCTAGAGTCAGTTTATCTTGATCTCTCTTGGCATTGAACATCTCAAGCAACTATTTCAATGCATATCGTTAAATCGAAATGACCTAAGAAAATAAAAATACAAATACGATGAAAGGACCTGTTGGGATTAGTGCCTCTTATGTTAGACGGTGTGACAATAAAATTCAAGAATCCTTAACCCTAGCAAGATCTGAATATATGTCAGGTACAGTGCTTGGTATATTTTACTTCTGATGGGGCATGAGAAATAACCGCTTTATATATGGCTATCTTGCTTTGCATGAAAAATGACAACTTAAATAAGGAAAACTACCGGCCGGTAAATGTGTCCCCCTGTATTTCCAAGATATATGAAGAAGTATCGTGTGACCAGCTTATGTCCTTTATGGAACCCAAGTTATCACCCAGACTATCTTGGCTTAGAAAGGGACACAACCGTCTAAGCCTACTGATGCGATTTTTGTTCAATTTTTTTAATATATATTTCATTATTATTTCCCGAACAGGCAAGGCACGGTACGTAATCTATATTCTATCGAGAAAAGATGCGCTTCGTTAGAGATTCCAAAAAATGCATTAGATAATAATCAAGTTATGGGAGCTATACTAATGGACCTCTCCATAGCATTCGATTGCCTTCCACACAGATTATTAATTGCCATGACGAACGCCTATGGCATCAGTAAACAATCGGAGCGAGTGGCTTTCTCTCAAAAAAGGAACATCACAGGGATCTGTTTTTGGTCTGCATTTGTATAATATATTTACGAATGACCTGCTATAGTATTTACCGCACGAGAAACCGATAAGTATAATTAGGCTGATGATAACACTGTGGCGGCTCAAGGTAAGGAGTTTAACGACGTTAAGGTAACTCTAGAAAAGGCATCATCGGAGATAACAACGTGTTTCTCCGATAATTACACGAAAGCGGACCCAAGTAAGTACCAGGCAATCGTGTTCGAAAGGAGAAACGAATTAGATCAGCACAGATCGTTTTGGATTTCTGGAATAGAACTGGCAGCGGAACAGCAAGTAACATTACTAGGTATTCAACTCGGCGTTAGTTTAACTTTCGGCAACCATATATCAAGTTTGCGCAATAATGCTGAAAACAGTTTCAATGTATTAACTGTATTAGTTAAAAAAATTGTGTGTTGTCACGCCTTTGTCTTAAGTGTTCATTCTCTCGAAGAATGACCCGGAAAACCGACGTAGCCGTGTTTTATTAACGTACGTGTTCTTTATTTAAATAAGTGACAGAAAAACTGTGCATTATCTTGATAGTGAACAGTTGTTAATATTGACTCCGCTAAGTGTCACGGTGCAATCAATCGAGCCGAGCTGAGCTGAGTCGAGCTAGCTGGTCTGATCTTGTCAGAAGTTGCAAATTTCAAGACATTGAAATGTCGATGTTAAACTCCAGGCGGAGTTTAATTTTAAAAGTACGTTAAAGAACTCGCTATCGTGCATTCCCCAAATAAAGCACTCGACGTTATCACGTCTTGTGCTTTATTTTGGCGAATGCACTCCAGCTCGTTCTTTAGCACTTTTAAATAAATGGATGTTGATAGCAAACTTACGTTATTTCATTCTTTAATCCTTTCACATGTTAATTCTTGTCCTGTTGTATGGTATTTTTATGATACAAAAGATATGCGTAAGATTGAAAAGATACAGGAGCGTGCCTTGAGGTATGTTTTAATGGCTTTAGATCAGAATACGCGTAGTTGAAGAGAGCTAGTAGCTCATTGCTATATGTTGAACGATTGCGCGGCATAACACTAGAAGTTTACAACAATATCAACAAGATTGGGCCCAGTTACCTTCATGACATGCATAACTTAAAGGAAAGAAATTAGAAACACAATTATAAAAAAATGGGCCAAATATATGTATGCCCCGCGCTAAGACAACAGTTTATGGCCACAATTCAGTGAAGTATCCAGGTAGCAACTATGGAACATGCTCAACAAGGAAACGAAGTTAGCCAAATCTGCCAAGAAACGCTGTCAACCTCAGATGTGTCCTTGTGTCACTGTAATTCGTGCAAATTATGCAACATAGCTAATGGACAACGTTTAAAGCGATGCAATGGTTGTTATATTTTCATTGTCATATGCACATAGATCTCATCCGCTCATTTCATTTTATAATTGTTGATCAATAGCACTTGTGCTAATGTTTATTGTTGACTTTTACATACCGACGGTAAATGAAACTTTATCTTATCTTATCTTAAGGAATATCCGCCTGTTCCGGCATTACTGGACGCCCGGGAGACTTCCCTGCCAGATTCGGGGATGAACGATTGGTTGTAACGGGCGTCTTAACCAATGTTAGTCATATCGCATCAATGGGAGAAGGAAGGAAAGAGTGGAGGCATATTCCCAGGGTAACCCCCTACTCTTTGCGAAGAAAGACATGGGGTCTTCTTCCTGCGACCATACATACATGACCACAGCAGGGACCGAACCACCGATCTACGGGCTGTTTTAGGTTGTCACCCATTGACGCGATATGACCAAAAGTGTTTAAAGTGTCTTGAATACACACTTTAACCAGGGTCGAGTGCCCACATCTCGCGTGGCCACTCATTCAACTGCTCTAGTCAGCGATGCATGGCTGCCAACCATCAAACTGCACTCCGGTTAGGGGCATTATACTAATCTGGTCGGGCGGGTGGGGGAGGGGGGGGGGGGTATTAAATACATGGATGGCGTTTCATACATGTCTTCTCAACAGGTGTGACATGTCTGCCTTTGCTTCCATGCAAACCATGCTCCACGTGGCACAGTCTCCACCAAAGAGAGATAACAGCCATGTGCCGTCTGACGACGGACTGTGTACATGATCCCTTATCACCGTTGACGACTGGAGAGGAGATGATACCGCACCAAAGGGTGAAGACCATTCGCCTCCAGACGTTCAGGTGTGATAACGGCGTTGTTTGTCTTATGACGTCAGAGCGTTTGAACGAGGGGCATCCCCATTGTTCGGGCGCCCATGAGGTGTCAAAGGGGAACACGATTCGCGGCTCTCACAGTTCGCAGTGTAGTGCGCAATTTAATGTCAATATGTGTGTCGCAGCTTCTTGTGGAATGATATCAAGGTCAAAATGCCTTATACTTCATTCTACATGCCATTGATGCTTATGCAGGGGCGGATCCAGGTGGGGGCCGAGCTTCATCCGGCCCCCTCTCCCGGGCCGAAATTTTTACCATTTAACATATGAAAACCAAAAAGCTAGGCCGTTACTCGAAACTTATGCTATTTTACTTGGTGTACTTTCAACAGTCGTTGTTGAGCTATTTTTTGTTGACTCCTTATACTCCTATATTGTTGTACAGTCATAAAGTTGCACGTTTACCAAAAAAGAAGAAGAAGAGGCACTTATGAATGAATAACAGCGCATATATAACAAGCGACGAAGACTACTGGGCAAAAGACACCAGTAACGCTACCCATGCATAATCTTGTAATGTCAGACCTTATCGTTGGCTAGGATATGGGGCAAACAAACATTGATACGGACATGATGGGCAAAGTTTAAAATGGAGAGGCCTAGTAGGAAGGGCATCGATTAGTTGCGGCCAGGAGCGCTCACAGCGGGGCCCACACCCATTGATCCTAATCAGTAGTGTCAGTCAGGACACGAGCCGGCCCTATGTATAGTGTACCCCAGATGGCTATGTTATACATCTCGAACCGGCCCTATGTATAATATACCCCAGATGTGTTTGTTATACATCTCGAACCGGCCCTATGTATAATATATCCCAGATGGGTATATTATACACTTCAAACCGGCCCTATGTGTAATATACCCCAGGTGGGTATATAATACATCTCGAGCCGGCCTTATGAATAATATACCTCAGATGGGCATGTTACACATCTAGAGCCAGCCCTATGTATAACATACCTCAGATGGGTGCATTATACATTCCGAACCGGCCCTATGTATAATATACCCCAGATGGGTACATTATACATCTCGTGCCGGTCCTATGTGTAATATACCTCAGATGGGTATATAACACATTCCGAGCCGGCCCTATCTATAACATACCCCAGATGGGTATATCATATGTATGTGTGTATATGTATGTATAACATACCCCAGATGGGTATATCCTATGTATGTATGTATATGTATGTATAATATACGCAAGGTGGGTGTATTATACATTCCAAGCCGGCCCTATGTATAATATTATACATAGGGCCGTCGGCTCGTGTGCCAAAGAACCGAAAGGTGGGAGGGGGGGGGGTATAAGGGTATGGGTGTGTGTATGTTGGGGGGGGGGGTGTTCTTAACGTCAGACGCGGAGAATGACAGGTAAGGCGGGAGGAGGTAACTAAATACAAAAATGTATAGGGAAGTGTCACTGGGAGCCCCGAAATCTTACCCGTCCAAGTGTAATGTACCAGAAACTGTGAAAAGACTCGCTCTACCCGAGAGTGAGTGCTTGCCAACCGGCCAATGTACCCGTTAGATTTATCCTGACACCACTAGATGAAGACCGCGTACATGTCTGCAGTGCACAAGTCTATGTAGAAGTATATACATAAATAATGCCCGTTGTCCACTGTTACTGACGACTAACGGTAAGGAATTCTGAAAAGTTGTAAAACCACTGATATCAAGAAAAAACGCAAGCAGAGGAAACGTGTTTGTAAAAGTGCGAGATGAAGTAATATCAACTCCATCAACGGCAAGTGACGTATTTAATACATATTTCATCAACGTTGCCAGAGACATATAGGCCAACAGGATGACATGCCAGATGATCAATCAATAGATGAAACCCTTCTTTACCACAAAGCCCATCAAGCCGTTATGGCTATAAAGAAAGGTAACCAAGGCATGACGGAAACTGTTAACTTTCGTGCAGTAAGTAGCCACCAAATATACACCGCACTTAATGGCTAGGGCCAATGACAAGATATCTCCAGAGCTTATCAAGCTGGCAGCTGCCATCCCGTGCGAGTCCTTAAGGTATGTGTTAAATATCACGATTGATAGCAATGCGTTTAAAAAAAAATATATGAAAAAATATTGTTTGACCAGCTTATGACCGTTATGGAACCCATGTTATCACCCAGACTCTCTGGGTTTAGAAAGGGTTATACGCTTCGTTGAAGACTCCAAAAGGCAATAATCAAGTTATGGGAACCATACTCCTGGACCTCTCTAAAGCATGTCTTCCCCACATTTTAATAATAACCAAGATGAGTTTATTCGTACATAAAATGCCTTAGGCCCATTGTACACAATGTAAACTAGTCAAAATGGCAGTACCGGTGTCCAACATCATTATCAGCATGATAAGCGTAATATGCTATATTGCAGATAACAGATGGCGTTGAAGAATTCAAAATTGTACACAACGGGCGTCTATTTACATTATGAGCGTGGACAGTTATACCATATGCGCGACGAAAGTCACAATCTTGCTTGTAAACAATTAGAAAATGGTACTCGTCCTCTATGACTCTTACATTTTCCTTTAAGCAGTAATTGCATTATCGCTCTGCTCGAGGCATCGTAGCCCGTAGCTTCTCTATGGGTAACTTGTGGCTGGTTATATTTATTTCCCCGGGGTGTCCAGGCTCCAGAGGGGGTGGTGGGGGAGGGGGGAGGGATTTAAGGTAAAAGGGGACATTGCTGGGTTGGGTGGGGGGGAGGGGGGGGGGGGTCCGCGGTAAAGGCCAGCCCACTTTTGTTCACCTCCAAACTCCGCTCCGTCAGGTCGCTTTACCGCCAACATCCGCTTGGAAGTGGATTTTTTTTTGCGTACAATGGCTTTATGTCGATGAAGCCCGGTCGCAAGCTTTAAAATATCCGCTCGAAAGGCACATAGGGGCATGTTTTTCAACATAAATGTCCGCTCTATTGGGGTATGTTTTTCATCACAAATGTCCGCTTTCTCAGGGATCAAGGGGTACCGGTGGACCCCCCCCCCCCCACACCAGATTTGTATATCAGTGCCCCCCCCCCCCCGGGGCCTTACGTTTTGCCGCTTTGTGTGCAACATTTCACAAATTGTATGTAACAGGTTGTACCAGCCTGACCAGAAGATACACTTCTTTCTTGCATTGTGTTAGCGGGACTCAGCGGGCTCCTTAACTTATTGGGGTATGTTTTTCGTCACAAATGCCCCCCTCCCTCCCACCCACACCAGATTCGTAAAACAGTGCTCCCGCCCCCCCGGGACCTTACGTTTTGCCGCTTGTGTGCAACATTTCACAAGTTGTGTGTAACAGGTTGTACCAGCCTGACCAGAAACAGTTCTTTCTTGCACTGTGTAAGCGGGACTAAGCGGGCTCCTGAACTTATTAGAAAGGGCATTAATGACTGTGGGTCAAGCTCTAGGGTAAGACTTCGAGATTTTTTGTATCTATATTCTTGTTACATCAGTGTGGTAGTATGCCACTTTTTAAAACTTACCACGAACATTTCTGATTTTATTTCCAGAGCCTGATATTAACTGATAACATCAGTTAATAACAACAAGAAAATGATATGTCTCCAGGCTTGTGTTTTTATAATATGAGGTTGAATATACTCAGCCCGCTATCCAAATTTATCATTGTCTCTTATATTATGGAACCTCAAAAATATTCAACCACATTTCTTCAAATAGAAAAAAGAGACGGTAAAAGAGCCTGATTTTAGATCCAAAGGTACTTTTTTATATGCTTACAAGAATAATACAATAATATAGAAAGGTGCTCAGGTTAGTTTGTTTGCAATGTGAGCTTATACCGTGCCGGCATTATCACCTGCGTAGTTTCGGGTATTGAAAAAAGGTCAAAGGCATCGTGGGAGTTGTACGGTGAGTTAAAAACACTTACTTCTGTCAGTAATGGCTGCATTTTTTCGGTTTTTTGGCCGACCACCAGACGGGATTTTCATGACCAGGGGACATGAAGCATAACACTATAACAACGCCCTGATCAAACGACCATACCAGCGCCCAAAGATCGCTTTTGTTTATTTCTTAGCCATTATTTTCCCCTTGTGAAAATGGGTGAAAAAATAAAACTGTCGGAACTCAGCCTTTAGGCATAATTTTAGTGCAAGCTGTGTTGGACCCAGTCTGGGGCTGCTATTCACAAAAAAATGCTGAAAACCAACCTACCTGTCTGAAAGAGACCGATGATCGCGGGTGTCTTCCATTTTAAAGAGAGCTGTGCGTCGGGTCTTGCCGGTTATGCGGTGGTACGTGATGGTGGGACGGGTGGTAATGGTGCTAATGATATAATTGCTATAATTGCTATAATTACGCAAACTCGAAGACGTGTTTGTGTGTACACAGACATATTACGTCAGAAGCTTATATATGCAAACCCGGTTGACCCGGCATATATCGCCTAAATTTGGACATAAGCGACCAGCATGACTAGACAACTTGGCCGACGAGCGAGTCTGGGCGAATGCCATTGGATTCAGGTATTTTTTCACGATGGACGTCTCCGTACATGAAAACATAACATCCTGATGACGTCACTGCTCTGATCATAACATTAAAAGAAATGTTCGCTAAATTTAGGTCCGAAATAGCTAAGGTCCAATGTGGATGGACCCCTCCGTTGGGGGGGGGGGATCACTAATAAACAAATATGGTCCGGGGGTCCGCAGGTGTCTCTTGATACCTGAGGAAACGGACATTGGGGATGAGAAAGAAACCCCTATAGAGCGCACATCATATGTGATGAAAACGTTACCCCTATAGAGCGGATATCTGTGATAAAAGAAGGTAGAACCAATATTTTAAAACTTGCGACCGTGTGTGTGTGTGTGTGTGGATGGGGGGAGGGAGGGTGCATTTATAGAGCGTTTTTCATTTTTGATCCTACATAGATGGGGTCAATGGAACAAAGATACCCCAGCTGAGCGTAGAGCGGGCCAATGGTACAAAGATACACCATCCAAGCGTAGAGCGGGTAATGAAACAAAGATACCCCATCCGAGCGTAGAGCGGCTCAATGGAACAAAGATACCCCATCCGAGCGTAGAGCGGGCCAATGGTACAAAGACACCCCATCCGAGCCAAAGAGCGGGTCAATGGAACAAAGATACCCCATCCGAGCGTAATGCGGGTCAATGGAACAAAGATACCCTATCCGAGCGTAGAGCGGGTCAATGGACCAAAGATACCCTATCCGAGCGTAGAGCGGGTTAATGGAACAAAGATACCCCATCCGAGCCAAAGAGCGGGTCAATGGAACAAAGATACCCCATCCGAGCGTGGAGCTGATCAATGGAACAAAGATATTCCATCCGAGCGTATAGCGGGTCAATGGTACAAAGATACTCCACCCGAGCGTAGAGCGGGTCAATGGAACAAAGATACTCCATCCGAGCTTAGAGCGGGTCAATGGAACAAAGATACCCCATCCGAGCGTAGAGCGGGTCAATGGAACAAAGATACTCCATCCGAGCTTAGAGCAGGTCAATGGAACAAAGATACCCCATCCGAGCGTAGAGCGGGTCAATGGAACAAAGATACCCCATCCGAGCCAAAGAGCAGGTCAATGGAACAAAGATACCCCATCCGAGCGTAGAGCGGATCAATGGAACAAAGATACTCCATCCGAGCGTATAGCGGGTCAATGGTACAAAGATACTCCACCCGAGCGTAGAGCGGGTCAATGGAACAAAGATACCCCATCCAAGCGTAGAGCGGGTAAATGCTACAAAGATACCCCATCCGAGCGTCGAGCGGGTCAATGATACAAAGATACCCCATTCGAGCGTAGAGCGGATCAATGGAACAAAGATACCCCATCCGAGCGTCGAGCGGGTCAATGATACAAAGATACCCCATTCGAGCGTAGAGCGGGTCAATGGAACAAAGATACCCCATCCGAGCGTAATGCGGGTCAATGGAACAAAGATACCCTATCCGAGCGTAGAGCGGGTCAATGGAACAAAGATATTCCATCCGAGCGTATAGCGGGTCAATGGTACAAAGATACTCCACCCGAGCGTAGAGCGGGTCAATGGTACAAAGATACTCCATCCGAGCTTAGAGCGGGTCAATGGAACAAAGATATTCCATCCGAGCGTATAGCGGGTCAATGGTACAAAGATACTCCACCCGAGCGTAGAGCGAGTCAATGGAACAAAGATACTCCATCCGAGCTTAGAGCGGGTCAATGGAACAAAGATACCCCATCCGAGCGTAGAGCGGGTCAATGGAACAAAGATACTCCATCCGAGCTTAGAGCGGGTCAATGGAACAAAGATACCCCATCCGAGCGTATAGCGGGTCAATGGTACAAAGATACTCCACCCGAGCGTAGAGCGGGTCAATGGAACAAAGATACTCCATCCGAGCTTAGAGCGGGTCAATGGAACAAAGATACTCCACCCGAGCGTAGAGCGGGTCAATGGAACAAAGATACTCCATCCGAGCTTAGAGCGGGTCAATGGAACAAAGATACCCCATCCGAGCTTAGAGCGGGTCAATGGAACAAAGATATTCCATCCGAGCGTATAGCGGGTCAATGGTACAAAGATACTCCACCCGAGCGTAGAGCGGGTCAATGGAACAAAGATACTCCATCCGAGCTTAGAGCGGGTCAATGGAACAAAGATACCCCATCCGAGCGTAGAGCGGGTCAATGGTACAAAGATACTCCACCCGAGCGTAGAGCGGGTCAATGGAACAAAGATACCCCATCCGAGCGTAGAGCGGGTCAATGGTACAAAGATACTCCACCCGAGCGTAGAGCGGGTCAATGGAACAAAGATACTCCATCCGAGCGTATAGCGGGTCAATGGTACAAAGATACTCCACCCGAGCGTAGAGCGGGTCAATGGAACAAAGATACTCCATCCGAGCTTAGAGCGGGTCAATGGAACAAAGATACCCCATCCGAGCGTAGAGCGGGTCAATGGAACAAAGATACTCCATCCGAGCTTAGAGCGGGTCAATGGAACAAAGATACTCCATCCGAGCTTAGAGCGGGTCAATGGAACAAAGATACCCCATCCGAGCCAAGGAGCAGGTCAATGGAACAAAGATACCCCATCCGAGCGTAGAGCGGGTCAATGGAACAAAGATACCCCATCCGAGCGTAGAGCGGGTCAATGGAACAAAGATACTCCATCCGAGCTTAGAGCGGGTCAATGGAACAAAGATACCCCATCCGAGCCAAGGAGCAGGTCAATGGAACAAAGATACCCCATCCGAGCGTAGAGCGGATCAATGGAACAAAGATACTCCATCCGAGCGTATAGCGGGTCAATGGTACAAAGATACTCCACCCGAGCGTAGAGCGGGTCAATGGAACAAAGATACCCCATCCAAGCGTAGAGCGGGTAAATGATACAAAGATACCCCATCCGAGCGTCGAGCGGGTCAATGGAACAAAGATACCCCATCCGAGCGTAGAGCGGGTCAATGGAGAAAAAAACCATCCGAGCGTACAGCGGGTCAATGGAACAAAGATACTCCATCCGAGCGTAGAGCGGGTCAATGGAACAAAGATACCCCATCCGAGCGTAGAGCGGGTCAATGGAACAAATATACTCCATTCAAGCGCAGAGCGTGCCAATGGTACAAAGATACACCATCCGAGCGTAGAGCGGGTCAATTGGCCAAAGATATTCCATCCAAGCGTAGAGCGGGCCAATGGTACAAAGATACCCCATCCGAGCGTAGAGCGGGTCAATGGAACAAAGATATCCCATCCGAGCGTAGAACGGGTCAATGGAACAAAGATACCCCATCCGAGCGTAGAGCGGATCAATGGACCAAAGATACTCCATCCGAGCGTGGAGCGGGTCAATGGAACAAAGATATCCCATCCGAGCGTAGAGCGGGTCAATGGAACAAAGATACCCCATTCGAGCATAGAGCGGGTCAATGGAACAAAGATACCCCATCCGAGCCAAAGAGCGGGTCAATGAAACAAAGATACTCCATCCGCGTGTATAGCGGGTCAATGGTACAAAGATACTCCATCCGAGCTTAGAGCGGGTCAATGGAACAAAGATACCCCATCCGAGCGTAGAGCGGGTCAATGGAACCAAGATACTCCATCCAAACGTAGAGCGGGTCAATGGTACAAAGGTACCCCATCCGCGCGTAGAGCTGGTCAATGGAACAAAGATACCCCATCCGAGCGTAGAGCGTGTCAATGGAACAAAGATACCCCATCCGAGCGTAGAGCGGGTCAATGGAACAAAGATACCCTATCCGAGCGTAGAGCGGGTCAATGGAACAAAGATACCCCATCCGAGCCAAAGAGCGGGTCAATGGAACCAAGATACTCCATCCAAACGTAGAGCGGGTCAATGGTACAAAGGCACCCCATCCGAGCGTAGAGCGGGTCAATGGAAAAAAAAACCATTCGAGCGTACAACGGGTCAATGGAACAAAGATACCCCATCCGAGCATAGAGCGGGTCAATGGAACCAAGATACCCCACCCAAACGTAGAGCGGGTCAATGGTACAAAGGTACCCCATCCGAGCGTAGAGCGGGTCAATGGAGAAAAAAAACCATCCGAGCGTACAGCGGGTCAATGGAACAAAGATACTCCATCCGAGCGTAGAGCGGGTCAATGGAACAAAGATACCCCATCCTAGCGTAGAGCGGACCAATGAGACAAAGATACCCCATCCGAGCGTAGAGCGGGTCAATGGAGAAGAAAAAAACACATCCGAGCGTACAGCGGGTCAATGGAACAAAGATACTCCATCAGAGCGTACAGCGGGTCAATGGAACAAAATACTCCATCCGAGCGTAGGGCGGGTCAATGGAGCAAAGATACCCCATCCGAGCGTAGAGCGGGTCAATGGAACAAAGATACTCCACCCGAGCGTAGAGCGGGTCAATGGAACAAAGATACTCCATCCGAGCTTAGAGCGGGTCAATGGAACAAAAATACCCCATCCGAGCGTAGAGCGGGTCAATGGAACAAAGATACCCCATCCGAGCGTAGAGCGGGTCAATGGAACCAAGATACTCCATCCAAACGTAGAGCGGGTCAATGGTACAAAGGTACCCCATCCGAGCGTAGTGCGGGTCAATGGAAAAAAATCATCCGAGCGTACAGCGGGTCAATGGAACAAAGATACTCCATCCAAGCGTAGAGTGGGTCAATGATACAAAGATACCCCATCCGAGCGTCCAGCGGGTCAATGGAACAAAGATACCCCATCCGAGCGTAGAGCGGGTCAATGATACAAAGATACCCCATCCGAGCGTAGAGCGGGTCAATGGAAGAAAGATACCCCATCCGAGCATAGAACGGGTCAATGGAACCAAGATACCCCATCCAAACGTAGAGCGGGGCAATGGTACAAGCATACCCCATCCGAGCGTAGAGCGGGTCAATGGAGAAAAAAAAACCATCCGAGCGTACAGCGGGTCAATGGAACAAAGATACTCCATCCGAGCGTACAGCGGGTCAATGGAACAAAGATACTCCATCCGTGCGTAGGGCGGGTCAATGGAACAAAGATACTCCATCCAAGCGTAGAGCGGGTCAATGGAACAAAGATACAACATCCGAGCGTAGAGCGGGTCAATGGAACAAAGATACTCCATCCGAGCGTACAGCGGGTCAATGGAACAAAGATACCCCATCCAAGCGTAGAGCGGGTCAATGGAACAAAGATACCCCATCCAAACGTAGAGCGGGTCAATGGAACAAAGATACCCCATCCGAGCGAAAGGGGCTTTACCATAGAAGCCCAGCTTTGTTTAAAGTACCACCTCTCCCCGCCCCCCTGAGCATAGGTGTTCTAGCACTAGATTGAGATTAATTTCAACTGATTAACAGCCGGATGCAGCTATACATTTTTTTGCCAGCCTGACCCGACCCACTTCTTTCTTGCAATGTGTTAGGGGGACTGAGTGGGCTCCTTATCTTTGAAAGGGCGTTACATTTTCGCTGTTTCTATATACGTCAGTGCTGCACCGTTTTATTAGGCACTTAAGGTAGTATGCTACTTTTTCAAAACTGACGGTGAACATTTGTAAAAAAAATCCACCAGATATAGCTTGTTATTTACCGATAACATCGCAGCGAAGAAAATGATATGTTTCAGGCTTCTTTCTTGGAGAATTTGACGTTGAATATCCCCACCCTTCTATCCACATTTAGCATTGTCTCTTATGGGACTTCAAAGTATTCAACTACATTTCTTCTAATAACAAAAAAAAACAGTGAGAGGTCCTGCTTTTTGCTCAAAAAGTACTTTGCTTACAAGAATAATACAACCATATTGAGGTTTCCAGGCGTGTTTGCAATGTGAGCCTGAACCGTTCCACCCGAACCACCTATTGAAACCCAGCATTGTCACTTACGGAAGTTCGGGTATTAAACAAAACGAGAAAACGGACAGAATAAACCTCAACGAATCATAACGTAGCCATTTATGTCATTATGTTACCTTGCATATATTAGCACTTATTAGTCACGGGATGTCACCACAATTTGTTGCTCAGGCTCTTGGGAGTTCCGATAAAACTTTTCAGGGGGATTTGTGCGTTAGTCTCGTCTTCTCTCATTTCCGGTTGAGTTTGTTTTTGACAAGTCACTTGACAAGACAATGACAATGCAATTTGGCAAGAATTCATAACACTTAGTCTATAGGTACTTAATCAGGTTTTCTTGCATAGTTGTTGGTATTGTCATCGTTAAATGACAGGCTGTCATCTTTATAATCAGATATTTCTGATACTTTATTGTCCCATTGGCTGTTTTCCTGTAAGCAAGTTTGCTGTTGTTGACAATGCCCTGTGTGTTTGTTCTTGTGACAATTTAAATATTTAGATTTTTTTCTAAATTTACCAATTCCTTACCTTGACAGATAGAACCACTTCAACAGACTTCAAACCACTGTCACTTCAACCGCTTCTCTTCAAACCACTTCTCGTCAGACTTCAGTGACAGTATACTTCAGACCAACCTTTACTTTACTCTTCACTTCGCTTCGCTTCAACTCACTTTGTACCGGATATTTTCTCAGGATTTTTTTAACTAGCAATAAATAAACTAGTAACCATATGTAGCGAAAGCTACAACTAAAGATACCGATATTTTTATCTTACAATATTTGCTGTTATGTACGTTGGATTAATATTGAGATATCGAGAAGAAAAAATGTCCGCAATGGGGGAAAAACGGCCACGTGTGAATACTACTCGCTAGATGGCGCCACGGTGATCGCAAGTACTACCTTAAACAGAAATAACACCATGTCTAACGTTAAATATTTGTATTACTTTTTTGCGACAAACTCTCCAAGGAGGCGGCAGACCCGAACAAAATCACTACTATATGCGTTAAAAAGCTTCAGAATTCACATCACGTATCGTGGTGCGGCCCTCAGTAGGTCAGAGACATGGTGAGAGTTGTATGGTGGGGTAAACATTTACTTCTGTCAATAATGCCTGCCTTGCTTTTTGGGGGTTTTTTGGGTGGGGGCACCCCCGGACGCGATTTTAATGACCAGAGGACAGGAAGCATAACATTATATCAAAGCCCTTAGCAAGCGACCTTACCAGCGCTCAAAGATCGAATTTGTTTGTTTCTTATCCATTGTTTTCTCCTTCTAAACAATGGATGAAAAAACTGGCGGAACTCAGCTTTTAGGGATTAGTCTAGAGCAAGCTGTGTTCGACCCAGTCTGGGGACGCTATTTACAAAATTTGCTGAAATCCAACCGACCTGTCAGCAACATATCGCTGATAACGGGTATCTTCCATTTTATAAATAACAAGACAATGTGCAGTTTTATTATTCGCCATATTTAAAAAACATAATTGATGTTTTTAAGCCGCACCCCATGATTGCTTCCACACAAAGTCACGAAAGTTCGCATTTTAATTTTTCTCAGGAAAAATTGATAATGACGACATCTGCGGACTCATAAGACGGTGCCTGACCTCAATAACATGAAAAGCCAAAGTGAAATTTAATTCAACTCAACTAATTGTGAGACCTCCAGGAGATAAGTGTGAACATGATCCAGTCCGAGGTGTCGTAGGTGTCAGACGCTTTTCGACGTCTTTTACATCTTCAAACTGCAGCAAACAGTTACATCCGTTATTTATACCCTAGTCCAAAGGATGGCGCCAATCGCTACGGGCCGAAAATGATGTCTTTATTGACGACGTCATATCCAATGAAGAAATAAGTTAATCATAACGCGCTCCCAGAATGACGTCATCTGGATTATGTCATAACCACCAGTGGCGGGATCCTGTGCCGGCGTCTGCGCCCATCTTCCGTCCTTCGCAAACCTACATTTCAATATTGGTGAACCTGTTAATTAAGTAAATGTACTTTTTTTCGCTGAAAAGCTTCTTTCTTAATTATTCTACAAAATGCTAAAACATTGTATAGAAAGAACTCACAATGGTATACGCAGCTATCGAAAATGAAATACAGCCATAACGCCTGATAAAAGTGATGCACTCAGAGAGTTATTTGGTCTCGCTATATTTTTAACTGTTTTAACGAGGTGTCCCCCTTGATAACGTTCTTAAGCTGACACAAGCCATTTTATGTGGAATTTGAACTCTTAGCCTACCTTATTAATTGGCAATGACAGATTTCCAGGATTTTTTACATGTGCGTATGTGTGGGTGGGCGTTTATTAAGGCTCGGTAATGCGACAATATATGTCGATTCCTTTGACCGCCTCGCTATATTTCACAGGCTCCGTTCCTCGACTTCTGATGTGATGTTCCCTTTGTATGGCAAACCCAGCTGATCGGCTCTGCTGTCTCCCTCCGCTGTGTTGTGAGCAAACATGTGTGCGTCCAGGTGAGACATTATTGCCGCTGTAACGACACTCTGCCACCAGTTACCACTCTTAACCCCCTTCCGTCGATAGTGCCATTGCTGAGCGAGTTGAATATCGTACCAACAGGTTATGGGTTTAAAACATAGCACCTGAATTTGGAGCACAGGCATTGAATCCCATTAAATTAATTGCCCAATTCAGTCTGCGTGCATAACACGTAAGTTGAGCCTCCAATAAATGATCACAGGTGGCCTAAACACCAATCCATCCGTAAAACGCAATTGTGACCTGACACTAACAATGTATTAATAAAACTCCGAGCCAGAAATGGTGTGATCAAGCAAAACTGCGCCAGTCGCTGAAACAGAGAATCTCTAAGATGGAAAGCCAATTGAATGTCAGATTAACTAAGGATTTTAAGAATCTTCGAGACTTTGTTGATCTGGAACTTGCCCAAGTCTGTAACAAAATGGATACGTTTGAAAAGAGGCTGAAGGCGATAGAAGCAATGGCGTCACCCGCGCGAAAGCCATTTGATCCAGACTATAGCGTCATTGCAGTGAACCTGAAAGAGGAGCCGGGAGAGAATCTACAAGACAACATTGAAGAGTTAATTCGCAACGGTCTTGGTCTGAGAGACATTGCAGCGAAGCGAATAGCGAGACTGCCCTCTAGAAACAATAAACCGGGAGTCGTTAAAATAGAATTCACCACAACCGACGATAAAATTGCAGTCCTACGCTCGAAGACAAATCGCAAGGACGATAATCAGTACCGGCGAGTGTTCCTCGGGAGGTGTATGGACCATACAGAGCGCTTAGTTCATTTGAACTTTGATGAAATCCTCAAGGAAATGCCTAACGGACATGACTACAGAATAAGCGGTAGCGGCCGGGTGGTGACGAAAGACAGCGGCGGGAGGAACAAGAATGAATCGTCTGCTATCGCATCCTCTGGTCCAGACTCTGAAAAGAACACGTAGGATGGCGCCCCGCCCCCACCCTCGACTCTGCCGGTGTCTACCTGGAACATCAACGGATTCACTGAGTTAAACAAACTGTTAAGGCAGTCAGTCATCAACTGTGTATCGAGTGAGATTTTTTGCTTAAATCAAACCCACTTGATAGAAAACTCAAGTATGTTGATACCTGGTTATACTTTCTATGCTAATAACAGAGGTAAAATGCATGTGAAGGCGACTAAGGGCTCCGGTGGAGTCTGAGTACTCGTAAAAGATACACTCTTTGCAGAATTTAAATGTCAGGTAATTGATAAAGCGGAAGGTATTCTGGGAATTGAGTTAACGCATAGATGTAACGGTTTGGTGTTGTTCGCTTGCTTTCTCGCGCCTGAGAACTCTACTTGGGGTAAAGATGCTTCAGCCTTCGTTTCACATCTAATGGCTGAGATATATTTATACAATGAGGCCGATATGATCATTTGTGGTGATCTAAATGTAAATGTAAAAAAAATCACGGGCAACGTATTCTTTCATGCAATCTGCCTAGACACAAACCAAGTGAAACTCATCTCGCTTCATGCAACTGAAGTCCCCGGTGATACGTAACTGTTTTTGTATGTAGCTCAGCGGTGAATTGCTGCTTGGTGTAAATGGGTGATGGACATATGGTCATGTTTGTTCAGTGTGTTACCCCGGTAAAGATATGATAGATACGTCCATACAGCATAGCAAGGTGGTGGTATGGGTAGCGTAGTCGCTGCAATTGCTTTCTTTAGTGAGATAGAATCCACGAAGTAAAATTTTGATCGGAAGAACACTTGAGTGCTTATCTTTAGACACTAGCAGTTGTAAGGCTACCTTCAGACCGGGTCGACGTCGTAAGGGTCTGGAGGGGGGGGGGGGGGTGGGGCCGTGTCTAGTGTAAATTTTTCCCAGCGATTCCCATCGTTTGTTGGCTACGTTCAGTGTCATTTAAAAAAAAATGCCATGTCGAAATTTGGGAGTCAATGTCAAATGCCGCTTTTTCAAATATGCCTATGTTGCTTGTCGCCATTTACCCCTTCCAGACCCCTAGTCGTGTCACGGTCTGTCGACCCATACCACACCAAGGCCAAAATATTATTCTTCGAGCGTTCTCAACGAGACTACCATCACGAAGGAACACAGAAACGGAATAGCGTGTGTGTGTGTGTGTGTGTGGAGAGGTGGGGGTGGGGGGGGGGCGTCAACGAAATGAAAGTAAACTGGGACAAGAAAGAGCCCCTGATGATGAAATGGGTTTGGACGCCGGCAGTTGGGCGTCTCAATACAAACTGTGAGTCATCTCAAGTGCGGACCGGCCCCGCCCACCACCGTACCGTTTCTGTCTCGGAACCCGAATATTTTTGGACCCCTGTTTTTTACGCCCCAACCGCGGTATCAAGATTTTCGAAACCCACCCAAAGTGCCCCGCCATAGGTCAATCAAGGCTTACAAGTACGCTGCCGGCCATTTTACCGAATCGCGAATTGAGTAGCGAAGAAATACATCATCTGGCTGTGCTTTCTCAACGTAGATTTCATATTGTTGTTTGAGAGGAGCATTGTTTGCTAAAGGATTGCAGAATGGTGGAAATGACCAGGGGTGTCTACTTGGCGAGTGTTCACGCTTCGTTTCGGCCGACGGGTAAGAAGAAAAAAAATAAGCCAACCTGCTCCCAACAATGTCGAGCAGCGCGCCATTTTGCCAGAGAAAGTGACATATATTGTGACCCTTCGTGTGACGCTATCTTACGTTATAACTTAAAGTTATATCGCAAGTTGTCTTCACAGTGGGGATACCCTTCAGAGAAACGAAAGATCATGGTTGCGGTTTACAGATGAATTGCGATCAATTCCAAGCCGCGCAGTAGACCACGATCTTAGTGTTTCATTGGAAAATAGCATCCAAACATAATGATATATCTCTTGCAACGATTATTACCCTAAAAAGCCATGATTAGTTACAATCGCAGCTATTCATATTTGCGGTGATCACGCGCTCTTGTTTTGCTTGCACAGTTGACGTCATTTCCGGCAGGTGTGGGGATAGGTGGCGTGAAGCTCGGGTGTATCTGCCTGGCGGGGGTGGGGGGCGGGGCGGCAAGTGGGGTCGGGTCCCCAAATCACGAAGAAAAAATTTCATTATTTCCAGCTCACGATGACTTAACTGGAGAACTCCTCGCATACAATGGAAGGGACGCATACATGATATCAATTGGCGATTTACCAAATCATCGTTATTTACAATTCTCAGTTCATGATTAAAGTAAATCCTTGATCACGACGGTCGGCTTAAATCCCATGCCCAATTCACGGTGAAATGAAAAGCACGTTCCCGAAGAACGGAACTACCCCTTGCCACCCCCCCCCCCCCCCCCTCCCCCGCCTCTTCGACGTTTCCTTTGGACCGTTTCTTCGGACCGGGTGAATATGTCTCTCCGAACCAATCACAACCTGTCAGCCAACGTCCCCGGCCTCGATCATCTCACTTCCAACCCCGGGGCCGGCCTGGTAGCTTAGTGGGTTAGAGCGCTCGCCTTCAGTGCTCTGGCCGTATATAACATGTATATATGAGGGCGTGCATTATTCGTGGTTTAAGCAAATGAAACGTTCATGGCCAAGTGAGTAAACCCAAATGAAATCAATTATGAAACAACATCACGGTAATATCGTTGTGACGGTTGAATGTATGTGTCATTGTCCTGTATGTATGACGTTATGAATGATCCGCCGGTATGTTCGCTAGGTGGCGGTAGTATTAATGCATTGTACTTGACATGAAAAAAAACCCGGCCTCGGTCACTCGACAGCAGGCAACATACGCGGGCGTCTCCGCTTATTCGTGGCTTAAATGCGTATCAAAACAATTACCGCTAAGTCTCACAACCAGACACACTCCGTAGCCGGCCCTTAAGGTTGGTTGTATATTCCTGACGCTTTAACCATCTGTTGTCATGCCGCGCCAATGGGAGAAAGAAGGCAAGAGCGCAGCCATGTCCCCAGGGTAGCCCCCTACTCTTTGAGAAGAAGGACATGGGATCTTTATCCTGCGACCGCACATACACCAGTCCTTAAGAAGCCGGAGTACAACAGCCAGACAGCGGGCAGACCTAAAACGATGCCGGCTCAAACAGTAGACCGATCCAGGTTGTCAATCATTCCCTGACGTCACTGTTGCTTTTATCCAATCATGTGGTGAAAAAAGGTCTACCACGTGCGCTATGTCGGACAAACAAGTCGGACAAACAAAGCAGTATGTGACTTTTGTTTCGGTTTCAGAGATAAGTACTTCTCACTTGTACCTACCTAAAGACTTAAGTAGTCTGCTCAGTATTTATTTACAATCCATCACCATGTCCCCTCAAAGCTCAATAAAGTGCGTCATTTGATATTTGTATGCGACAAATGAAGCAGGACGCGTACCACAATCAGAATCGCTGCTTAAACGTGATATCGCGAATGTCGAGAAATTCACAGACTGCCATAACTGATCGCGGTAAATGAGGTAAGGACTTCGCCCTGAACCGGCAAATGCTTAGATAACGATCCCCAGTGGTTGTCAGCGGAGCGGTGGCATGACGAAATATTTTTGTCTCGTAAAGGATAAAAGCGCAGTACAAACGTAATCTTTGAAATTGCTATGCCTTGCTTACTCGCGTCAGTGATTTTCAGGCCGACCACGGCCATTTCGTGGAAAATATGGGCCGAAACGTGACCCCCAGGCATTAATGAATTACTCCAGGCACGGTATGCTCCGAGGTATGCTTAGCGAGATTTCTAAATTATTGCATCCAATTGCCCATATTTATTAAATAAAAGTAAAACTATTCCTCCACAATTATATCAACAGATATCTTACCAGAAGAACCCGTTTCGATTGAATTATATTACAGGAACCTGGTAAACAAACTAGAGGAGGTATAGTTATTAATAGATCTACAAGAGACTATAACTAGAGAACTCTGATGACTGTTGTGGGGAATACAGAGTACACAAGTTGTATATGTATAGGAAGTCAAGATTTATATGAGAAATATGGAATTCCAAAATTTCGATGTAAATGCAGTCAGATGATTGTTGTGGAGAATATGAAGTACCCAGATTTTATACATAGATGAGGTCAGGATTGTTATGCTGAATATGGAATACCCATATTGTGATGTAAAGGCAGGCAGGTGAATTTGACTCAGCGAGACGGATTATATTTTTATCTTGCGCAGAGCATAATTGTTTAGTAGGGGATTGGGTTCGTTAAAATGGGGGGCAGTGTTGTGGTTGACGAGTCGGGGTTGTCGGGAATGTTTTATTACATGACGGCGTTATGACTGCTTCAGTTTATTATTGGGCATTCGCTAGGTGGCGCTTCATTGCGGAATTGGGTTTCTACAATAGAATTTATAGACCCTCTTTGTTTTGTTGCTTTGGGGCGGAAGGTTTGAACCGTCACTTGGATTTTGACAGACGGACTAGATTGAAGTTCCAGTACCACACCTCTGGTTTGTCTGTTGACTTCCAAGTCGTTTAGATATTATCTTTGTTATTGATGGTATGTTTCTATTGGTCTTACCATAGGTCCTTTAATTGGCTCTACCAGTTCAGTTATCAGCATAGAATCTAGGCATAGTCTTCCTTTGTATTTCCTCATTCCGGCATCTAACATAACGGCACATTGGCGGCCATCACCTGATTACTCCGGACCTGTCACCTGACAAAGACACAACTCTAAGTGAGCACAACACTAATATGATTGACAGGAAATACGATCAAAGGGTGTCACATGACCCGGTCGTGAACGACTGTAAATTCGGCGTGTGTCGTGTGATGTTATGAAGTAGGGCCGAAGAGGGGAGATAGTGGATGGGTGTAGGGGTAGCCTAGGGGTTTTCATATGGCAAGCCAAAGTGGACTATAATGGAGTGTTTGCACATATCTTCAAATATCTAAACATATCTTCAAATAATTGAACATATCACAATATATTTAAAGATATGTGCAGATGATTTTAAAATATCTCAATAACTTAAAGATATCTTTAGTTCATTTAAAGACCTCTCTAAATCGCCGGGCTTAGGCTTAGTATTTGCACGTATCTCCAAATATTTGAACATATCTCAATATATTTAAAGATATGTGCAAATGATTTTAAAATATCTCAATAATTTTAAGATATATTTAGTTCATTTGAAGGCATCTCTAAATCGCCGGGCTTATGCTCAGGATTTGCACATAGCTCTCAATTAATTAAAGATATCAGTAATTAAATTTTACATATCTGTAATTAAATTACTGATATTATCTTTAATTGTACATATGTAAATTTGAATTAGTTATCTCCAATTCTTTAAGCGATATCTTTAAATTAATTACTGTTATCTTTAACTCATTTGGATATATCTTTAAATACATCACTGTGATCTTTAAATACATTACTCTTATCTTAAATTCAATTGTAGATAACCGTAAATAAATTAATGATTTATTTAAATGAATTACTTATATGTCTAAATCGAATTAAAAATAACAGGAATTGAAGTGGTACCCGGATCTGCGGATGCTTGGCGTGCCACCACAATAATAAACACAGAGTTTTAAATGCCCCCACTGGGAAATAAATATTCAAACAAAAGTTGTAATACGACTTACTCTTACTCCCGATAGAAAAATATTGACTATAAGTTTAAGATGGGGAATTGGGCTGGGGAGTATAAGTTGGATTCTATGGGATGCAGGGGCAGAGAAATCTCTAAATTATTTTTAGATATGGTCAAATCAATTGCAGACGTGCAATGACGTCGAATGACAGATATATCTAAATGAATTAAAGACATCAGTAATTCATTTAAAGATATCGCCAAAGGAATTACTAATCTCTTCAAATATTTGAACATATGTGCAAATACTCCATTAAAGTCCACTTTGGCTTCAAATATTTGAACTTATCTCCAAATATTTGAAAATATCTACAAATATTTGAAGATATGTGCAAATGATTTCAAGATATCTATAAATCGCCGTGCTTTTGCTTAGTATTTGCCCATATCTCTAAATGAATTAAAGATAACAGTAATACAAGTTTACATATCAGTAGTTAAATTATGCCAATTTGGACATGTAAAAGTGAATGACTGTTATCTCCAACCTTCAAATGAACTACCTTTAAATCATTCAAAGATATATTTAAGAGTTATCTTTAATTCATTTAGAGTTATGTTTCATTGATTTAGAGTTATCTTTAATTCATTTAGAGATATGTTTCATTCATTTAGAGTTATCTTTACTTCATTTAGCGGGGGTTTACTTCATTTAGATATATCCTTAATTCATTTAGAGATATCTTTAATTCATTTAGATATATCTTTAATTCACTTAGAGATATCTTTAATTAATTTAGAGATATCTTTAAATAACTTAATGTTACCTTTAATTTAATTGTAAATTTATTATCTATTTAATTTATTTAAAGATATCTCTAAATGAATTACTGATATGTCTAATCCGAAGTAAAGATATCAGTAATTGTTTTGCTCGCCACCGAAAATAATAAACAGAAGGTTTTACATACCACAACCGGGAAATAAATAGTAAAACCAAGTTGAACTAATTTTCTCCCGATCGAGAAACTATTACCAAGTCAAGGTCGGGGTTCGAGGTGGCAATTGGGCTGAGGATTCGCGGTTGGGTTCTATGTGAGGGATTCGACATAGGGGTTTGATGGTGGGAAGTCGTGGTTGTGAGTCTAGGTGGCTTTTCGAGGTAGGGGTTCGTTGTGGTGAGTAAAGATAGGGTGCTGGGGTCAGAAACTGGAGGGAGGGGGGGATGAGTCGAGGTGATATGATCGAAGCGTCGCGGGGTGGGGTTGAGATGGAGAGTCGAAGCAGGCAGTTAAGGTGGAATACTTATCTTCTGGTCTTGGCATTCAAAACTGCTCTAAATGATTTCAATTGGTATCAATATTTAGTACTCGGTTTAAGGAGTTTTTACCTGCTTGGAATTATGTTATACCCATATACAGACCTATTATACACTGCCTCATCCGACATATATGCCGGGTGAGTTTTGAGCTATTCTATGACATGCTTTCCTATAGAAAACCACACTTAAGGTCGAGAGCGGATGGGGGAGTCAACAAATTTCGTCGAGATTTAATTATCGTGTATGGATCTACTTTGGTGGAGGAACTATGATTTTATGTGACATAGATTGATATTGGTTGACATTGGAACCTAAAAATGCAGAACAAACATAGAATTAATAAATCTGCCACAAATTCTAAAGATGATCACTTGTGACTAAATGTCTGATGGCGTCCTGATGAACTAAAGATAACAGTAAATCAAATATCAGATATCTTTATTTCGAATTACTGTTATATGTAATTCATTTGATGATGCATTTAAATAAATTTCAGTTATCTTTAATTCATTTGAATATATATGTGTAATTCGAATTATAGATAACAATAATTAGAATTAAATCGGGCATTAAAAGTAAGAGTTCAAAGTGACAGTCTATTTTAAGAATCAATAATATAGCACCGAACTTCCGCGTAAAAAGTAACAAGATGGCGTCTAAAGTGAACCGCAACGAACAGTCGGATTTACTTCAACCCCAAACGAAATTCAAAATGTTTTTCATATAGAGGGATTAAAAATAATGATATTTGATATTTCGAAGGCAAACATTCAGCTTCAGGCATTTCCTATCTGGAGAGTAGTCCAACTATCCGGAAACCGCTACAGCACCCATTTGTGGTAAACTCTCTGCCTTCGTATCACTCCGCAACGGCTCGATTATATCTCTGTTGACGCTACTCCCTCCAAGCACTTTCACACTCGCTCGCCAGGGCGGCGCTGCGCAAATAGATAGGACAAATGCGCTGTTCATTTTTACAAATTTGTGCCGGGGACCCAGCCTAAGCCTAATAATACACGGTATCAGGTAAACAAAGGAAACAGTTCTCCCTCAATTATAATTTTTCATATTAATACAATAAGTATTTCTGTACTAAATACACAGGGCTCGTTAGTTCTATGTTTTATTCTTGAAAATTTAAGAAAGTACAGCTGAGTTGACCGTTTTTCAAGAATCTTGAAATTTGCCCCGGCTGACAGCAGCGGTAAAAGCGTTATAGTTATATTCTGCTTCACGTACATTGTACCTTACATTTACATTCTCTTATCACTTCGTGCATTAGATATGCGTAAGTATACGCGGCAAAACCACCAACATCAGTGTGTCGTATACGTCCATAACCGTTGCTATTATTAACTCAAGGGGGGAGGGAATGGGGGGGGGGATCGACACTACTTGACACAGGGTTATCTCTTGCTTGCCTTCCCTAATCAGCTTGTAGGGCGACACCCCATATATGACGTGCGATATCGTTACTGCACGGACCTTTATACCCACAAACGTATTGCCGAAGCAAAACGACTCTCCCTCCACCACAGTACCACCTTCGAGTGTATTGATTGTCAGCTTGCGATGGCGCAGGTGGTTTGTGTTCAACTCTGCTGGCAACCTTACATCTCTGACGGACACTGTTCACCTCTGCCGGACACTGAACACCTCTGCCGGATACAGCTCAACTCTCCCGCACATTGCTCGGCTCTGCCGGATACTGGTCACCTCTGCCGGACACTGCTCAACTTTGCCGGACACTGCTCAGCTCTGCCGGACACTGCTCAACTCTGACGGACACTGCTCACCTCTGCCGCATACTGGTCACCTCTGCCGGATACTGCTCACCTCTAAAAGACACTGCTCAGCTCTGCCGGACACTGATCACCTCTGCCGGACACTGCTCAACTCAAGTGGCAGGCAATAACGTGAACCACACCTGCGGGATCACCACCACCCACTTACCTTTTTCTCTATCTACATCGCCATTCAGGCGAGATCCAGGACGCACAGTGGATACGATGGTGGTTAACAGGCGTTTCGGACCTATAGCCTTCATTGGGCTGTTCTGTCTGGCAGTTTTGTCCATAATTCTCTTTTACCATTATACCCTCACGTTCACCTCTGACGCCATTCAAGGCCAAGTGAGTTATGCTGTGAAAAATGCGATCGGCCAATGTCAGCGTTCATCATCTATGGATACCTCACGGTGCTTACAGTTGATAATGGACAAGGTATCGGGCAGGCTGGGCGAATGGACAGCTGTGGGGACCCTTCCTAAAGTGTCCTCGGGGTTAGCATCTCTACCTAGTCGTCTAATACAGTGGACTAATCGAACCTACAGAGTTACTAACTGCAGCGTGACTCTTGTCACTCAGCTTAACCACAACGAGACGAAATCTAGTGTAACAGCAGCGGAATGGAAAAAACAACTTCCGGTATGCACCAAGGGCATTTTGAAGGATTTTCTCCGACAGGCAGGAGATTTCCCAGGTGAAGGTCATTGGACAGGCACGAAGGATGACCCGACTTTTCATCCTTCCTTCTGTCACTTTCCAACTAACAGAACAGCCGAAGACATATTAAATCCAGAGCACGGAGTCAAGATGAGCCGGAACGGTGCTCGCGTGAAAATAGCCGTGATGGGAGATTCAAATGGCGCTCGTTTAGCGGAAGCTCTCGTCAAGGACTTGCGCAGAATGTCATTCACTTGCACGCGACATCGCCAAGAAAAGAAACAGTCTAAATCGGGCAACGTCCGTGACGCGAGATATTTCCAGGTTACAGCTGTCCCCATCACTGTGCTCAGCGGTTTACCGTCCTTGTTCCGCGGGGCCCGGGACGTCAGTTTTACCACGCGATGTGTACATACGCCCGCCCGGAGTCATAACCAGGGACCGGGCACGGACGAGAAGACACTTACAAACCTGACCACAGTGCAAGTGGAATATATTTCGTTGACAAAACTGGTGGAGAATACGCTCTATATCTCGAAGCCATTGAATACGGGAAATTTTAGGAAGGATCTCTTTTCCACGTTCACGGAGTTCGTGCTAGGTCACTACTTCCGGCAGCATGGTTACCCGGATGTGCTGGCCGTGTACGCGCCCTTCCACCACGAGAAGTGGCATTCCTCCATCGGCGAGGCGGCGCTGGACATCGCCTACGTCGACGGACTCATGGACCTCTTCCTTCCTGCCTCCACCGAAGTCTTCTGGATTCCCGACGGCCAGGAGTGCGTCGCTAAGATTCCTGAGGACGTTCCCAGAATAATGCGCGATAATATGACGACCAACGAGCGGTTGCATACTTTTAACAGACTTCTCTATGAAGTACTGAGCGTCAAGTTGCGTGATGTTGACAGCGGTGTGTATGGATTTTTCGATCTCGCCAAAATCTCGTGCCCAATCACGTGTCAGTGGCACGTAGATGGAGCACATATGTCTCTAGCGTGGTACGATATAGTCAGTAATTATTTTTTACAGATTGCGCTGATGTCTTAGTCCTCTTGAACCAAGTATATAATACTCCGTGTCTCTGTACCGTTGTAGCTGGTACATAGCTAAACGTAAAACCGTTGTGTATGACCTAGAGTCAGTTTATCTTGATCTCTCTTGGCATTGAACATCTCAAGCAACTATTTCAATGCATATCGTTAAATCGAAATGACCTAAGTGAGTCATACACAAAGAAAATACAAATACGATGAAAGGACCTGTTGGGATTAGTGCCTCTTATGTTAGACGGTGTGACAATAAAATTCAAGAATCCTTAACCCTAGCAAGATCTGAATATATGTCAGGTACAGTGCTTGGTATATTTTACTTCTGATGGGGCATGAGAAATAACCGCTTTATATATGGCTATCTTGCTTTGCATGAAAAATGACAACTTAAATAAGGAAAACTACCGGCCGGTAAATGTGTCCCGCTGTATTTCCAAGATATATGAAGAAGTATCGTGTGACCAGCTTATGTCCTTTATGGAACCCAAGTTATCACCCAGACTATCTTGGCTTAGAAAGGGACACAACCGTCTAAGCCTACTGATGCGATTTTTGTTCAATTTTTTTAATATATATTTCATTATTATTTCCCGAACAGGCAAGGCACGGTACGTAATCTATATTCTATCGAGAAAAGATGCGCTTCGTTAGAGATTCCAAAAAATGCATTAGATAATAATCAAGTTATGGGAGCTATACTAATGGACCTCTCCATAGCATTCGATTGCCTTCCACACAGATTATTAATTGCCATGACGAACGCCTATGGCATCAGTAAACAATCGGAGCGAGTGGCTTTCTCTCAAAAAAGGAACATCACAGGGATCTGTTTTTGGTCTGCATTTGTATAATATATTTACGAATGACCTGCTATAGTATTTACCGCACGAGAAACCGATAAGTATAATTAGGCTGATGATAACACTGTGGCGGCTCAAGGTAAGGAGTTTAACGACGTTAAGGTAACTCTAGAAAAGGCATCATCGGAGATAACAACGTGTTTCTCCGATAATTACACGAAAGCGGACCCAAGTAAGTACCAGGCAATCGTGTTCGAAAGGAGAAACGAATTAGATCAGCACAGATCGTTTTGGATTTCTGGAATAGAACTGGCAGCGGAACAGCAAGTAACATTACTAGGTATTCAACTCGGCGTTAGTTTAACTTTCGGCAACCATAGATCAAGTTTGCGCAATAATGCTGAAAACAGTTTCAATGTATTAACTGTATTAGTTAAAAAAATTGTGTGTTGTCACGCCTTTGTCTTAAGTGTTCATTCTCTCGAAGAATGACCCGGAAAACCGACGTAGCCGTGTTTTATTAACGTACGTGTTCTTTATTTAAATAAGTGACAGAAAAACTGTGCATTATCTTGATAGTGAACAGTTGTTAATATTGACTCCGCTAAGTGTCACGGTGCAATCAATCGAGCCGAGCTGAGCTGAGTCGAGCTAGCTGGTCTGATCTTGTCAGAAGTTGCAAATTTCAAGACATTGAAATGTCGATGTTAAACTCCAGACGGAGTTTAATTTTAAAAGTACGTTAAAGAACTCGCTATCGTGCATTCCCCAAATAAAGCACTCGACGTTATCACGTCTTGTGCTTTATTTTGGCGAATGCACTCCAGCTCGTTCTTTAGCACTTTTAAATAAATGGATGTTGATAGCAAACTTACGTTATTTCATTCTTTAATCCTTTCACATGTTAATTCTTGTCCCGTTGTATGGTATTTTTATGATACAAAAGATATGCGTAAGATTGAAAAGATACAGGAGCGTGCCTTGAGGTATGTTTTAATGGCTTTAGATCAGAATACGCGTAGTTGAAGAGAGCTAGTAGCTCATTGCTATATGTTGAACGATTGCGCGGCATAACACTAGAAGTTTACAACAATATCAACAAGATTGGGCCCAGTTACCTTCATGACATGCATAACTTAAAGGAAAGAAATTAGAAACACAATTATAAAAAATGGGCCAAATATATGCATGCCCCGCGCTAAGACAACAGTTTATGGCCACAATTCAGTGAAGTATCCAGGTAGCAACTATGGAACATGCTCAACAAGGAAACGAAGTTAGCCAAATCTGCCAAGACACGCTGTCAACCTCAGATGTGTCCTTGTGTCACTGTAATTCGTGCAATTTATGCAACATAGCTAATGGACAACGTTTAAAGCGATGCAATGGTTGTTATATTTTCATTGTCATATGCACATAGATCTCATCCGCTCATTTCATTTTATAATTGTTGATCAATAGCACTTGTGCTAATGTTTATTGTTGACTTTTACATACCGACGGTAAATGAAACTTTATCTTATCTTATCTTAAGGAATATCCGCCTGTTACGGCATTACTGGACGCCCGGGGGACTGCCCTGCCAGATTCGGGGATGAACGATTGGTTGTAACAGGCGTCTTAACCAATGTTAGTCATATCGCATCAATGGGAGAAGGAAGGAAAGAGTGGAGGCATATTCCCAGGGTAACCCCCTACTCTTTGCGAAGAAAGACATGGGGTCTTCTTCCTGCGACCATACATACATGACCACAGCAGGGACCGAACCACCGATCTACGGGCTGTTTTAGGTTGTCACCCATTGACGCGATATGACCAAAAGTGTTTAAAGTGTCTTGAATACACACTTTAACCAGGGTCGAGTGCCCACATCTCGCGTGGCCACTCATTCAACTGCTCTAGTCAGCGATGCATGGCTGCCAACCATCAAACTGCACTCCGGTTAGGGGCATTATACTAATCTGGTCGGGCGGGTGGGGGAGGGGGGGGGGGGGTATTAAATACATGGATGGCGTTTCATACATGTCTTCTCAACAGGTGTGACATGTCTGCCTTTGCTTCCATGCAAACCATGCTCCACGTGGCACAGTCTCCACCAAAGAGAGATAACAGCCATGTGCCGTCTGACGACGGACTGTGTACATGATCCCTTATCACCGTTGACGACTGGAGAGGAGATGATACCGCACCAAAGGGTGAAGACCATTCGCCTCCAGACGTTCAGGTGTGATAACGGCGTTGTTTGTCTTATGACGTCAGAGCGTTTGAACGAGGGGCATCCCCATTGTTCGGGCGCCCATGAGGTGTCAAAGGGGAACACGATTCGCGGCTCTCACAGTTCGCAGTGTAGTGCGCAATTTAATGTCAATATGTGTGTCGCAGCTTCTTGTGGAATGATATCAAGGTCAAAATGCCTTATACTTCATTCTACATGCCATTAATGCTTATGCAGGGGCGGATCCAGGTGGGGGCCGAGCTTCATCCGGCCCCCTCTCCCGGGCCGAAATTTTTACCATTTAACATATGAAAACCAAAAAGCTAGGCCGTTACTCGAAACTTATGCTATTTTACTTGGTGTACTTTCAACAGTCGTTGTTGAGCTATTTTTTGTTGACTCCTTATACTCCTATATTGTTGTACAGTCATAAAGTTGCACGTTTACCAAAAAAGAAGAAGAAGAGGCACTTATGAATGAATAACAGCGCATATATAACAAGCGACGAAGACTACTGGGCAAAAGACACCAGTAACGCTACCCATGCATAATCTTGTAATGTCAGACCTTATCGTTGGCTAGGATATGGGGCAAACAAACATTGATACGGACATGATGGGCAAAGTTTAAAATGGAGACGCCTAGTAGGAAGGGCATCGATTAGTTGCGGCCAGGAGCGCTCACAGCGGGGCCCACACCCATTGATCCTAATCAGTAGTGTCAGTCACGACACGAGCCGGCCCTATGTATAGTGTACCCCAGATGGCTATGTTATACATCTCGAACCGGCCCTATGTATAATATACCCCAGATGTGTTTGTTATACATCTCGAACCGGCCCTATGTATAATATACCCCAGATGGGTATATTATACACTTCAAACCGGTCCTATGTGTAATATACCCCAGGTGGGTATATAATACATCTCGAGCCGGCCTTATGAATAATATACCTCAGATGGGCATGTTACACATCTAGAGCCAGCCCTATGTATAACATACCTCAGATGGGTGCATTATACATTCCGAACCGGCCCTATGTATAATATACCCCAGATGGGTACATTATACATCTCGTGCCGGTCCTATGTGTAATATACCTCAGATGGGTATATAACACATTCCGAGCCGGCCCTATCTATAACATACCCCAGATGGGTATATCATATGTATGTGTGTATATGTATGTATAACATACCCCAGATGGGTATATCCTATGTATGTATGTATATGTATGTATAATATACGCAAGGTGGGTGTATTATACATTCCAAGCCGGCCCTATGTATAATATTATACATAGGGCCGTCGGCTCGTGTGCCAAAGAACCGAAAGGTGGGAGGGGGGGGGTATAAGGGTATGGGTGTGTGTATGTTGGGGGGGGGGGGTGTTCTTAACGTCAGACGCGGAGAATGACAGGTAAGGCGGGAGGGGGTAACTAAATACAAAAATGTATAGGGAAGTGTCACTGGGAGCCCCGAAATCTTACCCGTCCAAGTGTAATGTACCAGAAACTGTGAAAAGACTCGCTCTACCCGAGAGTGAGTGCTTGCCAACCGGCCAATGCACCCGTTAGATTTATCCTGACACCACTAGATGAAGACCGCGTACATGTCTGCAGTGCACAAGTCTATGTAGAAGTATATACATAAATAATGCCCGTTGTCCACTGTTACTGACGACTAACGGTAAGGAATTCTGAAAAGTTGTAAAACCACTGATATCAAGAAAAAACGCAAGCAGAGGAAACGTGTTTGTAAAAGTGCGAGATGAAGTAATATCAACTCCATCAACGGCAAGTGACGTATTTAATACATATTTCATCAACGTTGCCAGAGACATATAGGCCAACAGGATGACATGCCAGATGATCAATCAATAGATGAAACCCTTCTTTACCACAAAGCCCATCAAGCCGTTATGGCTATAAAGAAAGGTAACCAAGGCATGACGGAAACTGTTAACTTTCGTGCAGTAAGTAGCCACCAAATATACACCGCACTTAATGGCTAGGGCCAATGACAAGATATCTCCAGAGCTTATCAAGCTGGCAGCTGCCATCCCGTGCGAGTCCTTAAGGTATGTGTTAAATATCACGATTGATAGCAATGCGTTTAAAAAAAAATATATGAAAAAATATTGTTTGACCAGCTTATGACCGTTATGGAACCCATGTTATCACCCAGACTCTCTGGGTTTAGAAAGGGTTATACGCTTCGTTGAAGACTCCAAAAAGGCAATAATCAAGTTATGGGAACCATACTCCTGGACCTCTCTAAAGCATGTCTTCCCCACATTTTAATAATAACCAAGATGAGTTTATTCGTACATAAAATGCCTTAGGCCCATTGTACACAATGTAAACTAGTCAAAATGGCAGTACCGGTGTCCAACATCATTATCAGCATGATAAGCGTAATATGCTATATTGCAGATAACAGATGGCGTTGAAGAATTCAAAATTGTACACAACGGGCGTCTATTTACATTATGAGCGTGGACAGTTATACCATATGCGCGACGAAAGTCACAATCTTGCTTGTAAACAATTAGAAAATGGTACTCGTCCTCTATGACTCTTACATTTTCCTTTAAGCAGTAATTGCATTATCGCTCTGCTCGAGGCATCGTAGCCCGTAGCTTCTCTATGGGTAACTTGTGGCTGGTTATATTTATTTCCCCGGGGTGTCCAGGCTCCAGAGGGGGTGGTGGGGGAGGGGGGAGGGATTTAAGGTAAAAGGGGACATTGCTGGGTTGGGTGGGGGGGAGGGGGGGGGTCCGCGGTAAAGGCCAGCCCACTTTTGTTCACCTCCAAACTCCGCTCCGTCAGGTCGCTTTACCGCCAACATCCGCTTGGAAGTGGATTTTTTTTTGCGTACAATGGCTTTATGTCGATGAAGCCCGGTCGCAAGCTTTAAAATATCCGCTCGATAGGCACATAGGGGCATGTTTTTCAACATAAATGTCCGCTCTATTGGGGTATGTTTTTCATCACAAATGTCCGCTTTCTCAGGGATCAAGGGGTACCGGTGGACCCCCCCCCCCCACACCAGATTTGTATATCAGTGCCCCCCCCCCCCCGGGGCCTTACGTTTTGCCGCTTTGTGTGCAACATTTCACAAATTGTATGTAACAGGTTGTACCAGCCTGACCAGAAGATACACTTCTTTCTTGCATTGTGTTAGCGGGACTCAGCGGGCTCCTTAACTTATTGGGGTATGTTTTTCGTCACAAATGCCCCCCCCCCTCCCACCCACACCAGATTCGTAAAACAGTGCTCCCGCCCCCCCGGGACCTTACGTTTTGCCGCTTGTGTGCAACATTTCACAAGTTGTGTGTAACAGGTTGTACCAGCCTGACCAGAAACAGTTCTTTCTTGCACTGTGTAAGCGGGACTAAGCGGGCTCCTGAACTTATTAGAAAGGGCATTAATGACTGTGGGTCAAGCTCTAGGGTAAGACTTCGAGATTATTTGTATCTATATTCTTGTTACATCAGTGTGGTAGTATGCCACTTTTTAAAACTTACCACGAACATTTCTGATTTTATTTCCAGAGCCTGATATTAACTGATAACATCAGTTAATAACAACAAGAAAATGATATGTCTCCAGGGTTGTGTTTTTATAATATGAGGTTGAATATACTCAGCCCGCTATCCAAATTTATCATTGTCTCTTATATTATGGAACCTCAAAAATATTCAACCACATTTCTTCAAATAAAAAAAAGATACGGTAAAAGAGCCTGATTTTAGATCCAAAAGTACTTTTTTATATGCTTACAAGAATAATACAATAATATAGAAAGGTGCTCAGGTTAGTTTGTTTGCAATGTGAGCTTATACCGTGCCGGCATTATCACCTGCGTAGTTTCGGGTATTGAAAAAAGGTCAAAGGCATCGTGGGAGTTGTACGGTGAGTTAAAAACACTTACTTCTGTCAGTAATGGCTGCATGTTTTCGGTTTTTTGGCCGACCACCAGACGGGATTTTCATGACCAGGGGACATGAAGCATAACACTATAACAACGCCCGGATCAAACGACCATACCAGCGCCCAAAGATCGCTTTTGTTTATTTCTTAGCCATTATTTTCCCCTTGTGAAAATGGGTGAAAAAATAAAACTGTCGGAACTCAGCCTTTAGGCATAATTTTAGTGCAAGCTGTGTTGGACCCAGTCTGGGGCTGCTATTCACAAAAAAATGCTGAAAACCAACCTACCTGTCTGAAAGAGACCGATGATCGCGGGTGTCTTCCATTTTAAAGAGAGCTGTGCGTCGGGTCTTGCCGGTTATGCGGTGGTACGTGATGGTGGGACGGGTGGTAATGGTGCTAATGATATAATTGCTATAATTGCTATAATTACCCAAACTCGAAGACGTGTTTGTGTGTACACAGACATATTACGTCAGAAGCTTATATATGCAAACCCGGTTGACCCGGCATATATCGCCTAAATTTGGACATAAGCGACCAGCATGACTAGACAACTTGGCCGACGAGCGAGTCTGGGCGAATGCCATTGGATTCAGGTATTTTTTCACGATGGACGTCTCCGTACATGAAAACATAACATCCTGATGACGTCACTGCTCTGATCATAACATTAAAAGAAATGTTCGCTAAATTTAGGTCCGAAATAGCTAAGGTCCAATGTGGATGGACCCCTCCGTTGGGGGGGGGGGGATCACTAATAAACAAATATGGTCCGGGGGTCCGCAGGTGTCTCTTGATACCTGAGGAAACGGACATTGGGGATGAGAAAGAAACCCCTATAGAGCGCACATCATATGTGATGAAAACGTTACCCCTATAGAGCGGATATCTGTGATAAAAGAAGGTAGAACCAATATTTTAAAACTTGCGACCGTGTGTGTGTGTGTGTGTGGATGGGGGGAGGGAGGGTGCATTTATAGAGCGTTTTTCATTTTTGATCCTACATAGATGGGGTCAATGGAACAAAGATACCCCAGCTGAGCGTAGAGCGGGCCAATGGTACAAAGATACACCATCCAAGCGTAGAGCGGGTAATGAAACAAAGATACCCCATCCGAGCGTAGAGCGGCTCAATGGAACAAAGATACCCCATCCGAGCGTAGAGCGGGCCAATGGTACAAATACACCCCATCCGAGCCAAAGAGCGGGTCAATGGAACAAAGATACCCCATCCGAGCGTAATGCGGGTCAATGGAACAAAGATACCCTATCCGAGCGTAGAGCGGGTCAATGGAACAAAGATACCCTATCCGAGCGTAGAGCGGGTTAATGGAACAAAGATACCCCATCCGAGCCAAAGAGCGGGTCAATGGAACAAAGATACCCCATCCGAGCGTAGAGCTGATCAATGGAACAAAGATATTCCATCCGAGCGTATAGCGGGTCAATGGTACAAAGATACTCCACCCGAGCGTAGAGCGGGTCAATGGAACAAAGATACTCCATCCGAGCTTAGAGCGGGTCAATGGAACAAAGATACCCGATCCGAGCGTAGAGCGGGTCAATGGAACAAAGATACTCCATCCGAGCTTAGAGCAGGTCAATGGAACAAAGATACCCCATCCGAGCGTAGAGCGGGTCAATGGAACAAAGATACCCCATCCGAGCCAAAGAGCAGGTCAATGGAACAAAGATACCCCATCCGAGCGTAGAGCGGATCAATGGAACAAAGATACTCCATCCGAGCGTATAGCGGGTCAATGGTACAAAGATACTCCACCCGAGCGTAGAGCGGGTCAATGGAACAAAGATACTCCACCCGAGCGTAGAGCGGGTCAATGGAACAAAGATACCCCATCCAAGCGTAGAGCGGGTAAATGCTACAAAGATACCCCATCCGAGCGTCGAGCGGGTCAATGATACAAAGATACCCCATTCGAGCGTAGAGCGGATCAATGGAACAAAGATACCCCATCCGAGCGTCGAGCGGGACAATGATACAAAGAGACCCCATTCGAGCGTAGAGCGGGTCAATGGAACAAAGATACCCCATCCGAGCGTAATGCGGGTCAATGGAACAAAGATACCCTATCCGAGCGTAGAGCGGGTCAATGGAACAAAGATACCCCATCCGAGCGTAGAGCGGGTTAATGGAACAAAGATACCCCATCCGAGCCAAAGAGCGGGTCAATGGAACAAAGATACCCCATCCGAGCGTAGAGCTGATCAATGGAACAAAGATATTCCATCCGAGCGTAGAGCGGGTCAATGGAACAAAGATACTCCATCCGAGCTTAGAGCGGGTCAATGGAACAAAGATACCCCATCCGAGCGTAATGCGGGTCAATGGAACAAAGATACCCCATCCGAGCGTAGAGCGGGTCAATGGAACAAAGATACCCCATCCGAGCTTAGAGCGGGTCAATGGAACAAAGATACCCCATCCGAGCGTAGAGCGGGTCAATGGAACAAAGATACTCCATCCGAGCTTAGAGCGGGTCAATGGAACAAAGATACCCCATTCGAGCGTAGAGCGGGTCAATGGAACAAAGATACCCCATCCGAGCGTAATGCGGGTCAATGGAACAAAGATACCCCATCCGAGCGTAGAGCGGGTCAATGGAACAAAGATACTCCATCCGAGCTTAGAGCGGGTCAATGGAACAAAGATACCCCATCCGAGCGTAGAGCGGGTCAATGGAACAAAGATACCCCATCCGAGCGTAGAGCGGGTCAATGGAACAAAGATACTCCATCCGAGCTTAGAGCGGGTCAATGGAACAAAGATACCCCATTCGAGCGTAGAGCCGGTCAATGGAACAAAGATACCCCATCCGAGCGTAATGCGGGTCCATGGAACAACGATACTCCATCCGAGCGTAGAGCGGGTCAATGGAACAAAGATACTCCATCCGAGCTTAGAGCGGGTCAATGGAACAAAGATACCCCATCCGAGCGTAGAGCGGGTCAATGGAACAAAGATAACCCATCCGAGCCAAGGAGCAGGTCAATGGAACAAAGATACCCCATCCGAGCGTAGAGCGGATCAATGGAACAAAGATACTCCATCCGAGCGTAGAGCGGGTCAATGGAACAAAGATATTCCATCCGAGCTTAGAGCGGGTCAATGGAACAAAGATACCCCATCCGAGCGTAGAGCGGGTCAATGGAACAAAGATACCCCATCCGAGCGTAGAGCGGATCAATGGAACAAAGATACTCCATCCGAGCGTAGAGCGGGTCAATGGAACAAAGATACTCCATCCGAGCTTAGAGCGGGTCAATGGAACAAAGATACCCCATCCGAGCGTAGAGCGGGTCAATGGAACAAAGATACCCCATCCGAGCCAAGGAGCAGGTCAATGGAACAAAGATACCCCATCCGAGCGTAGAGCGGATCAATGGAACAAAGATACTCCATCCGAGCGTAGAGCGGGTCAATGGAACAAAGATACTCCATCCGAGCTTAGAGCGGGTCAATGGAACAAAGATACCCCATCCGAGCGTAGAGCGGGTCAATGGAACAAAGATACCCCATCCGAGCCAAGGAGCAGGTCAATGGAACAAAGATACCCCATCCGAGCGTAGAGCGGATCAATGGAACAAAGATACTCCATCCGAGCGTATAGCGGGTCAATGGTACAAAGATACTCCACCCGAGCGTAGAGCGGGTCAATGGAACAAAGACACCCCATCCAAGCGTAGAGCGGGTAAATGATACAAAGATACCCCATCCGAGCGTCGAGCGGGTCAATGGAACCAAGATACCCCATTGGAGCGTAGAGCGGGTCAATGGAACAAAGATACCCCATCCGAGCGTAGAGCGGGTCAATGGAGAGAAAAAAAACCATCCGAGCGTACAGCGGGTCAATGGAACAAAGATACTCCATCCGAGCGTAGAGCGGGTCAATGGTACAAAGATACCCCATCCGAGCGTAGAGCGGGTCAATGGAACAAATATACTCCATTCAAGCGCAGAGCGTGCCAATGGTACAAAGATACACCATCCGAGCGTAGAGCGGGTCAATTGGCCAAAGATATTCCATCCAAGCGTAGAGCGGGCCAATGGTACAAAGATACCCCATCCGAGCGTAGAGTGGGTCAATGGAACAAAGATATCCCATCCAAGCGTAGAACGGGTCAATGGAACAAAGATACCCCATCCGAGCGTAGAGCGGATCAATGGACCAAAGATACTCCATCCGAGCGTAGAGCGGGTCAATGGAACAAAGATATCCCATCCGAGCGTAGAGCGGGTCAATGGAACAAAGATACCCCATTCGAGCATAGAGCGGGTCAATGGAACAAAGATACCCCATCCGAGCCAAAGAGCGGGTCAATGAAACAAAGATACTCCATCCGAGCGTATAGCGGGTCAATGGTACAAAGATACTCCATCCGAGCTTAGAGCGGGTCAATGGAACAAAGATACCCCATCCGAGCGTAGAGCGGGTCAATGGAACCAAGATACTCCATCCAAACGTAGAGCGGGTCAATGGTACAAAGGTACCCCATCCGCGCGTAGAGCTGGTCAATGGAAGAAAGATACCCCATCCGAGCGTAGAGCGTGTCAATGGAACAAAGATACCCCATCCGAGCGTAGAGCGGGTCAATGGAACAAAGATACCCTATCCGAGCGTAGAGCGGGTCAATGGAACAAAGATACCCCATCCGAGCCAAAGAGCGGGTCAATGGAACCAAGATACTCCATCCAAACGTAGAGCGGGTCAATGGTACAAAGGCACCCCATCCGAGCGTAGAGCGGGTCAATGGAAAAAAAAACCATTCGAGCGTACAACGGGTCAATAGAACAAAGATACCCCATCCGAGCATAGAGCGGGTCAATGGAACCAAGATACCCCACCCAAACGTAGAGCGGGTCAATGGTACAAAGGTACCCCATCCGAGCCAAAGAGCGGGTCAATGGAACAAAGATACCCCATCCGAGCGTAATGCGGGTCAATGGAACAAAGATACCCTATCCGAGCGTAGAGCGGGTCAATGGAACAAAGATACCCTATCCGAGCGTAGAGCGGGTTAATGGAACAAAGATACCCCATCCGAGCCAAAGAGCGGGTCAATGGAACAAAGATACTCCATCCGAGCGTAGAGCGGGTCAATGGTACAAAGATACCCCATCCGAGCGTAGAGCGGGTCAATGGAACAAATATACTCCATTCAAGCGCAGAGCGTGCCAATGGTACAAAGATACACCATCCGAGCGTAGAGCGGGTCAATTGGCCAAAGATATTCCATCCAAGCGTAGAGCGGGCCAATGGTACAAAGATACCCCATCCGAGCGTAGAGTGGGTCAATGGAACAAAGATATCCCATCCAAGCGTAGAACGGGTCAATGGAACAAAGATACCCCATCCGAGCGTAGAGCGGATCAATGGACCAAAGATACTCCATCCGAGCGTAGAGCGGGTCAATGGAACAAAGATATCCCATCCGAGCGTAGAGCGGGTCAATGGAACAAAGATACCCCATTCGAGCATAGAGCGGGTCAATGGAACAAAGATACCCCATCCGAGCCAAAGAGCGGGTCAATGAAACAAAGATACTCCATCCGAGCGTATAGCGGGTCAATGGTACAAAGATACTCCATCCGAGCTTAGAGCGGGTCAATGGAACAAAGATACCCCATCCGAGCGTAGAGCGGGTCAATGGAACCAAGATACTCCATCCAAACGTAGAGCGGGTCAATGGTACAAAGGTACCCCATCCGCGCGTAGAGCTGGTCAATGGAAGAAAGATACCCCATCCGAGCGTAGAGCGTGTCAATGGAACAAAGATACCCCATCCGAGCGTAGAGCGGGTCAATGGAACAAAGATACCCTATCCGAGCGTAGAGCGGGTCAATGGAACAAAGATACCCCATCCGAGCCAAAGAGCGGGTCAATGGAACCAAGATACTCCATCCAAACGTAGAGCGGGTCAATGGTACAAAGGTACCCCATCCGAGCGTAGAGCGGGTCAATGGAAAAAAAACCCATTCGAGCGTACAACGGGTCAATAGAACAAAGATACCCCATCCGAGCATAGAGCGGGTCAATGGAACCAAGATACCCCACCCAAACGTAGAGCGGGTCAATGGTACAAAGGTACCCCATCCGAGCCAAAGAGCGGGTCAATAGAACAAAGATACCCCATCCGAGCGTAATGCGGGTCAATGGAACAAAGATACCCTATCCGAGCGTAGAGCGGGTCAATGGAACAAAGATACCCTATCCGAGCGTAGAGCGGGACAATGGAACAAAGATATTCCATCCGGGCGTATAGCGGGTCAATGGTACAAAGATACTCCACCCGAGCGTATAGCGGGTCAATGGTACAAAGATACTCCACCCGAGCGTAGAGCGGGTCAATGGAACAAAGATACTCCATCCGAGCTTAGAGCGGGTCAATGGAACAAAGATACCCCATCCGAGCGTAGAGCGGGACAATGGAACAAAGATACTCCATCCGAGCTTAGAGCAGGTCAATGGAACAAAGATACCCCATCCGAGCGTAGAGCGGGTCAATGGAACAAAGATACCCCATCCGAGCCAAAGAGCAGGTCAATGGAACAAAGATACCCCATTCGAGCGTAGAGCGGATCAATGGAACAAAGACACTCCATCCGAGCGTATAGCGGGTCAATGGTACAAAGATACTCCACCCGAGCGTAGAGCGGGTCAATGGAACAAAGATACTCCACCCGAGCGTAGAGCGGGTCAATGGAACAAAGATACCCCATCCAAGCGTAGAGCGGGTAAATGCTACAAAGATACCCCATCCGAGCGTCGAGCGGGTCAATGATACAAAGATACCCCATTCGAGCGTAGAGCGGATCAATGGAACAAAGATACCCCATCCGAGCGTCGAGCGGGTCAATGATACAAAGATACCCCATTAGAGCGTAGAGCGGGTCAATGGAACAAAGATACCCCATCCGAGCGTAATGCGGGTCAATGGAACAAAGATACCCTATCCGAGCGTAGAGCGGGTCAATGGAACAAAGATACCCCATCCGAGCGTAGAGCGGGTTAATGGAACAAAGATACCCCATCCGAGCCAAAGAGCGGGTCAATGGAACAAAGATACCCCATCCGAGCGTAGAGCTGATCAATGGAACAAAGATATTCCATCCGAGCGTAGAGCGGGTCAATGGAACAAAGATACTCCATCCGAGCGTAGAGCGGGTCAATGGAACAAAGATACAACATCCGAGCTTAGAGCGGGTCAATGGAACAAAGATACCCCATCCGAGCGTAGAGCGGGTCAATGGAACAAAGATACTCCATCCGAGCTTAGAGCGGGTCAATGGAACAAAGATACCCCATTCGAGCGTAGAGCGGGTCAATGGAACAAAGATACCCCATCCGAGCGTAATGCGGGTCAATGGAACAAAGATACCCCATCCGAGCGTAGAGCGGGTCAATGGAACAAAGATACCCCATCCGAGCGTAGAGCGGGTCAATGGAACAAAGATACTCCATCCGAGCTTAGAGCGGGTCAATGGAACAAAGATACCCCATTCAAGCGTAGAGCGGGTCAATGGAACAAAGATACCCCATCCGAGCGTAATGCGGGTCAATGGAACAAAGATACCCCATCCGAGCGTAGAGCGGGTCAATGGAACAAAGATACTCCATCCGAGCTTAGAGCGGGTCAATGGAACAAAGATACCCCATCCGAGCGTAGAGCGGGTCAATGGAACAAAGATAACCCATCCGAGCCAAGGAGCAGGTCAATGGAACAAAGATACCCCATCCGAGCGTAGAGCGGATCAATGGAACAAAGATACTCCATCCGAGCGAAGAGCGGGTCAATGGAACAAAGATACTCCATCCGAGCTTAGAGCGGGTCAATGGAACAAAGATACCCCATCCGAGCGTAGAGCGGGTCAATGGAACAGAGATACTCCATCCGAGCGTATAGCGGGTCAATGGTACAAAGATACTCCACCCGAGCGTAGAGCGGGTCAATGGAACAAAGACACCCCATCCAAGCGTAGAGCGGGTAAATGATACAAAGATACCCCATCCGAGCGTCGAGCGGGTCAATGGAACCAAGATACCCCATTCGAGCGTAGAGCGGGTCAATGGAACAAAGATACCCCATCCGAGCGTAGAGCGGGTCAATGGAGAGAAAAAAAACCATCCGAGCGTACAGCGGGTCAATGGAACAAAGATACTCCATCCGAGCGTAGAGCGGGTCAATGGTACAAAGATACCCCATCCGAGCGTAGAGCGGGTCAATGGAACAAATATACTCCATTCAAGCGCAGAGCGTGCCAATGGTACAAAATACACCATCCGAGCGTAGAGCGGGTCAATTGGCCAAAGATATTCCATCCAAGCGTAGAGCGGGTGAATGGTACAAAGATACCCCATCCGAGCGTAGAGCGGGTCAATGGAACAAAGATATCCCATCCAAGCGTAGAACGGGTCAATGGAACAAAGATACCCCATCCGAGCGTAGAGCGGATCAATGGACCAAAGATACTCCATCCGAGCGTAGAGCGGGTCAATGGAACAAAGATATCCCATCCAAGCGTAGAACGGGTCAATGGAACAAAGATACCCCATCCGAGCGTAGAGCGGATCAATGGACCAAAGATACTCCATCCGAGCGTAGAGCGGGTCAATGGAACAAAGATATCCCATCCGAGCGTAGAGCGGGTCAATGGAACAAAGATATCCCATCCGAGCGTAGAGCGGGTCAATGGAACAAAGATACCCCATCCGAGCCAAAGAGCGGGTCAATGAAACAAAGATACTCCATCCGAGCGCATAGCGGGTCAATGGTACAAAGATACTTCATCCGAGCTTAGAGCGGGTCAATGGAACAAAGATACCCCATCCGAGCGTAGAGCGGGTCAATGGAACCAAGATACTCCATCCAAACGTAGAGCGGGTCAATGGTACAAAGGTACCCCATCCGCGCGTAGAGCTGGTCAATGGAAGAAAGATACCCCATCCGAGCGTAGAGCGTGTCAATGGAACAAAGATACCCCATCCGAGCGTAGAGCGGGTCAATGGAACAAAGATACCCTATCCGAGCGTAGAGCGGGTCAATGGAACAAAGATACCCCATCCGAGCCAAAGAGCGGGTCAATGGAACCAAGATACCCCATCCGAGCGTAGAGCGGGTCAATGGAAAAAAAACCATTCGAGCGTACAACGGGTCAATAGAACAAAGATACCCCATCCGAGCATAGAGCGGGTCAATGGAACCAAGATACCCCACCCAAACGTAGAGCGGGTCAATGGTACAAAGGTACCCCATCCGAGCCAAAGAGCGGGTCAATGGAACAAAGATACCCCATCCGAGCGTAATGCGGGTCAATGGAACAAAGATACCCTATCCGCGCGTAGAGCGGGTCAATGGAACAAAGATACCCTATCCGAGCGTAGAGCGGGTTAATGGAACAAAGATACCCCATCCGAGCGTAGAGCTGATCAATGGAACAAAGATATTCCATCCGAGCGTATAGCGGGTCAATGGTACAAAGATACTCCACCCGAGCGTAGAGCGGGTCAATGGAACAAAGATACTCCATCCGAGCTTAGAGCGGGTCAATGGAACAAAGATACCCCATCCGAGCGTAGAGCGGGTCAATGGAACAAAGATACTCCATCCGAGCTTAGAGCAGGTCAATGGAACAAAGATACCCCATCCGAGCGTAGAGCGGGTCAATGGAACAAAGATACCCCATCCGAGCCAAAGAGCAGGTCAATGGAACAAAGATACCCCATCCGAGCGTAGAGCGGATCAATGGAACAAAGATACTCCATCCGAGCGTATAGCGGGTCAATGGTACAAAGATACTCCACCCGAGCGTAGAGCGGGTCAATGGAACAAAGATACTCCACCCGAGCGTAGAGCGGGTCAATGGAACAAAGATACCCCATCCAAGCGTAGAGCGGGTAAATGCTACAAAGATACCCCATCCGAGCGTCGAGCGGGTCAATTATACAAAGATACCCCATTCGAGCGTAGAGCGGATCAATGGAACAAAGATACCCCATCCGAGCGTCGAGCGGGTCAATGATACAAAGATACCCCATTCGAGCGTAGAGCGGGTCAATGGAACAAAGATACCCCATCCGAGCGTAATGCGGGTCAATGGAACAAAGATACCCTATCCGAGCGTAGAGCGGGTCAATGGAACAAAGATACCCCATCCGAGCGTAGAGCTGGTTAATGGAACAAAGATGCCCCATCCGAGCCAAAGAGCGGGTCAATGGAACAAAGATACCCCATCCGAGCGTAGAGCTGATCAATGGAACAAAGATATTCCATCCGAGCGTAGAGCGGGTCAATGGAACAAAGATACTCCATCCGAGCTTAGAGCGGGTCAATGGCACAAAGATACAACATCCGAGCGTAATGCGGGTCAATGGAACAAAGATACCCCATCCGAGCGTAGAGCGGGTCAATGGAACAAAGATACCCCATCCGAGCTTAGAGCGGGTCAATGGAACAAAGATACCCCATCCGAGCGTAGAGCGGGTCAATGGAACAAAGATACTCCATCCGAGCTTAGAGCGGGTCAATGGAACAAAGATACCCCATTCGAGCGTAGAGCGGGTCAATGGAACAAAGATACCCCATCCGAGCGTAATGCGGGTCAATGGAACAAAGATACCCCATCCGAGCGTAGAGCGGGTCAATGGAACAAAGATACCCCATCCGAGCGTAGAGCGGGTCAATGGAACAAAAATACCCCATCCGAGCGTAGAGCGGGTCAATGGAACAAAGATACTCCATCCGAGCTTAGAGCGGGTCAATGGAACAAAGATACCCCATTCGAGCGTAGAGCGGGTCAATGGAACAAAGATACCCCATCCGAGCGTAATGCGGGTCAATGGAACAAAGATACCCCATCCGAGCGTAGAGCGGGTCAATGGAACAAAGATACTCCATCCGAGCTTAGAGCGGGTCAATGGAACAAAGATACCCCATCCGAGCGTAGAGCGGGTCAATGGAACAAAGATAACCCATCCGAGCCAAGGAGCAGGTCAATGGAACAAAGATACCCCATCCGAGCGTAGAGCGGATCAATGGAACAAAGATACTCCATCCGAGCGTAGAGCGGGTCAATGGAACAAAGATACTCCATCCGAGCTTAGAGCGGGTCAATGGAACAAAGATACCCCATCCGAGCGTAGAGCGGGTCAATGGAACAAAGATACCCCATCCGAGCCAAGGAGCAGGTCAATGGAACAAAGATACCCCATCCGAGCGTAGAGCGGATCAATGGAACAAAGATACTCCATCCGAGCGTAGAGCGGGTCAATGGAACAAAGATACTCCATCCGAGCTTAGAGCGGGTCAATGGAACAAAGATACCCCATCCGAGCGTAGAGCGGGTCAATGGAACAAAGATACCCCATCCGAGCCAAGGAGCAGGTCAATGGAACAAAGATACCCCATCCGAGCGTAGAGCGGATCAATGGAACAAAGATACTCCATCCGAGCGTAGAGCGGGTCAATGGAACAAAGATACTCCATCCGAGCTTAGAGCGGGTCAATGGAACAAAGATACCCCATCCGAGCGTAGAGCGGGTCAATGGAACAAAGATACCCCATCCGAGCCAAGGAGCAGGTCAATGGAACAAAGATACCCCATCCGAGCGTAGAGCGGATCAATGGAACAAAGATACTCCATCCGAGCGTATAGCGGGTCAATGGTACAAAGATACTCCACCCGAGCGTAGAGCGGGTCAATGGAACAAAGACACCCCATCCAAGCGTAGAGCGGGTAAATGATACAAAGATACCCCATCCGAGCGTCGAGCGGGTCAATGGAACCAAGATACCCCATTCGAGCGTAGAGCGGGTCAATGGAACAAAGATACCCCATCCGAGCGTAGAGCGGGTCAATGGAGAGAAAAAAAACCATCCGAGCGTACAGCGGGTCAATGGAACAAAGATACTCCATCCGAGCGTAGAGCGGGTCAATGGTACAAAGATACCCCATCCGAGCGTAGAGCGGGTCAATGGAACAAATATACTCCATTCAAGCGCAGAGCGTGCCAATGGTACAAAGATACACCATCCGAGCGTAGAGCGGGTCAATTGGCCAAAGATATTCCATCCAAGCGTAGAGCGGGCCAATGGTACAAAGATACCCCATCCGAGCGTAGAGCGGGTCAATGGACCAAAGATACTCCATCCGAGCGTAGAACGGGTCAATGGAACAAAGATATCCCATCCGAGCGTAGAGCGGGTCAATGGAACAAAGATACCCCATTCGAGCATAGAGCGGGTCAATGGAACAAAGATACCCCATCCGGGCCAAAGAGCGGGTCAATGAAACAAAGATACTCCATCCGAGCGTATAGCGGGTCAATGGTACAAAGATACTCCATCCGAGCTTAGAGCGGGGCAATGGAACAAAGATACCCCATCCGAGCGTAGAGCGGGTCAATGGAACCAAGATACTCCATCCAAACGTAGAGCGGGTCAATGGTACAAAGGTACCCCATCCGCGCGTAGAGCTGGTCAATGGAAGAAAGATACCCCATCCGAGCGTAGAGCGTGTCAATGGAACAAAGATACCCCATCCGAGCGTAGAGCGGGTCAATGGAACAAAGATACCCTATCCGAGCGTAGAGCGGGTCAATGGAACAAAGATACCCCATCCGAGCCAAAGAGCGGGTCAATGGAACCAAGATACTCCATCCAAACGTAGAGCGGGTCAATGGTACAAAGGTACCCCATCCGAGCGTAGAGCGGGTCAATGGAAAAAAAAACCATTCGAGCGTACAACGGGTCAATAGAACAAAGATAACCCATCCGAGCATAGAGCGGGTCAATGGAACCAAGATACCCCACCCAAACGTAGAGCGGGTCAATGGTACAAAGGTACCCCATCCGAGCGTAGAGCGGGTCAATGGAGAAAAAAAAACATCCGAGCGTAGTGCGGGTCAATGGAACAAAGATACCCCATCCTAGCGTAGAGCGGACCAATGAGACAAAGATACCCCATCCGAGCGTAGAGCGGGTCAATGGAGAAGAAAAAAACACATCCGAGCGTACAGCGGGTCAATGGAACAAAGATACTCCATCAGAGCGTACAGCGGGTCAATGGAACAAAATACTTCATCCGAGCGTAGGGCGGGTCAATGGAGCAAAGATACCCCATCCGAGCGTAGAGCGGGTCAATGGAACAAAATACTCCACCCGAGCGTAGAGCGGGTCAATGGAACAAAGATACTCCATCCGAGCTTAGAGCGGGTCAATGGAACAAAAATACCCCATCCGAGCGTAGAGCGGGTCAATGGAACAAAGATACCCCATCCGAGCGTAGAGCGGGTCAATGGAACCAAGATACTCCATCCAAACGTAGAGCGGGTCAATGGTACAAAGGTACCCCATCCGAGCGTAGTGCGGGTCAATGGAAAAAAAACCATCCGAGCGTACAGCGGGTCAATGGAACAAAGATACTCCATCCAAGCGTAGAGTGGGTCAATGATACAAAGATACCCCATCCGAGCGTCCAGCGGGTCAATGGAACAAAGATACCCCATCCGAGCGTAGAGCGGGTCAATGATACAAAGATACCCCATCCGAGCGTAGAGCGGGTCAATGGAAGAAAGATACCCCATCCGAGCATAGAGCGGGTCAATGGAACCAAGATACCCCATCCAAACGTAGAGCGGGTCAATGGTACAAGCATACCCCATCCGAGCGTAGAGCGGGTCAATGAAGAAAAAAAAACCATCCGAGCGTACAGCGGGTCAATGGAACAAAGATACTCCATCCGAGCGTACAGCGGGTCAATGGAACAAAGATACTCCATCCGAGCGTAGAGCGGGTCAATGGAACAAAGATACTCCATCCAAGCGTAGAGCGGATCAATGGAACAAAGATACAACATCCGAGCGTAGAACCGGTCAATGGAACAAAGATACCCCATCCGAGCGAAAGGGGCTTTACCATAGAAGCCCAGCTTTGTTTAAAGTACCACCTCTCCCCGCCCCCCTGAGCATAGGTGTTCTAGCACTAGATTGAGATTAATTTCAACTGATTAACAGCCGGATGCAGCTATACATTTTTTTGCCAGCCTGACCCGACCCACTTCTTTCTTGCAATGTGTTAGGGGGACTGAGTGGGCTCCTTATCTTTGAAAGGGCGTTACATTTTCGCTGTTTCTATATACGTCAGTGCTGCACCGTTTTATTAGGCACTTAAGGTAGTATGCTACTTTTTCAAAACTGACGGTGAACATTTGTAAAAAAAATCCACCAGATATAGCTTGTTATTTACCGATAACATCGCAGCGAAGAAAATGATATGTTTCAGGCTTCTTTCTTGGAGAATTTGACGTTGAATATCCCCACCCTTCTATCCACATTTAGCATTGTCTCTTATGGGACTTCAAAGTATTCAACTACATTTCTTCTAATAACAAAAAAAAACAGTGAGAGGTCCTGCTTTTTGCTCAAAAAGTACTTTGCTTACAAGAATAATACAACCATATTGAGGTTTCCAGGCGTGTTTGCAATGTGAGCCTGAACCGTTCCACCCGAACCACGTATTGAAACCCAGCATTGTCACTTACGGAAGTTCGGGTATTAAACAAAACGAGAAAACGGACAGAATAAACCTCAACGAATCATAACGTAGCCATTTATGTCATTATGTTACCTTGCATATATTAGCACTTATTAGTCACGGGATGTCACCACAATTTGTTGCTCAGGCTCTTGGGAGTTCCGATAAAACTTTTCAGGGGGATTTGTGCGTTAGTCTCGTCTTCTCTCATTTCCGGGTGAGTTTGTTTTTGACAAGTCACTTGACAAGACAATGACAATGCAATTTGGCAAGAATTCATAACACTTAGGTACTTAATCAGGTTTTCTTGCATAGTTGTTGGTATTGTCATCGTTAAATGACAGGCTGTCATCTTTATAATCAGATATTTCTGATACTTTATTGTCCCATTGGCTGTTTTCCTGTAAGCAAGTTTGCTGTTGTTGACAATGCCCTGTGTGTTTGTTCTTGTGACAATTTAAATATTTAGATTTTTTTCTAAATTTACCAATTCCTTACCTTGACAGATAGAACCACTTCAACAGACTTCAAACCACTGTCACTTCAACCGCTTCTCTTCAAACCACTTCTCGTCAGACTTCAGTGACAGTATACTTCAGACCAACCTTTACTTTACTCTTCACTTCGCTTCGCTTCAACTCACTTTGTACCGGATATTTTCTCAGGATTTTTTTAACTAGCAATAAATAAACTAGTAACCATATGTAGCGAAAGCTACAACTAAAGATACCGATATTTTTATCTTACAATATTTGCTGTTATGTACGTTGGATTAATCTTGAGATATCGAGAAGAAAAAATGTCCGCAATGGGGGAAAAACGGCCACGTGTGAATACTACTCGCTAGATGGCGCCACGGTGATCGCAAGTACTACCTTAAACAGAAATAACACCATGTCTAACGTTAAATATTTGTATTACTTTTTTGCGACAAACTCTCCAAGGAGGCGGCAGACCCGAACAAAATCACTACTATATGCGTTAAAAAGCTTCAGAATTCACATCACGTATCGTGGTGCGGCCCTCAGTAGGTCAGAGACATGGTGAGAGTTGTATGGTGGGGTAAACATTTACTTCTGTCAATAATGCCTGCCTTGCTTTTTGGGGTTTTTTTGGGTGGGGGCACCCCCGGACGCGATTTTAATGACCAGAGGACAGGAAGCATAACATTATATCAAAGCCCTTAGCAAGCGACCTTACCAGCGCTCAAAGATCGAATTTGTTTGTTTCTTATCCATTGTTTTCTCCTTCTAAACAATGGATGAAAAAACTGGCGGAACTCAGCTTTTAGGGATTAGTCTAGAGCAAGCTGTGTTCGACCCAGTCTGGGGACGCTATTTACAAAATTTGCTGAAATCCAACCGACCTGTCAGCAACATATCGCTGATAACGGGTATCTTCCATTTTATAAATAACAAGACAATGTGCAGTTTTATTATTCGCCATATTTAAAAAACATAATTGATGTTTTTAAGCCGCACCCCATGATTGCTTCCACACAAAGTCACGAAAGTTCGCATTTTAATTTTTCTCAGGAAAAATTGATAATGACGACATCTGCGGACTCATAAGACGGTGCCTGACCTCAATAACATGAAAAGCCAAAGTGAAATTTAATTCAACTCAACTAATTGTGAGACCTCCAGGAGATAAGTGTGAACATGATCCAGTCCGAGGTGTCGTAGGTGTCAGACGCTTTTCGACGTGTTTTACATCTTCAAACTGCAGCAAACAGTTACATCCGTTATTTATACCCTAGTCCAAAGGATGGCGCCAATCGCTACGGGCCGAAAATGATGTCTTTATTTACGACGTCATATCCAATGAAGAAATAAGTTAATCATAACGCGCTCCCAGAATGACGTCATCTGGATTATGTCATAACCACCAGTGGCGGGATCCTGTGCCGGCGTCTGCGCCCATCTTCCGTCCTTCGCAAACCTACATTTCAATATTGGTGAACCTGTTAATTAAGTAAATGTACTTTTTTTCGCTGAAAAGCTTCTTTCTTAATTATTCTACAAAATGCTAAAAAATTGTATAGAAAGAACTCACAATGGTATACGCAGCTATCGAAAATGAAATACAGCCATAACGCCTGATAAAAGTGATGCACTCAGAGAGTTATTTGGTCTCGCTATATTTTTAACTGTTTTAACGAGGTGTCCCCCTTGATAACGTTCTTAAGCTGACACAAGCCATTTTATGTGGAATTTGAACTCTTAGCCTACCTTATTAATTGGCAATGACAGATTTCCAGGATTTTTTACATGTGCGTATGTGTGGGTGGGCGTTTATTAAGGCTCGGTAATGCGACAATATATGTCGATTCCTGATTGACCGCCTCGCTATATTTCACAGGCTCCGTTCCTCGACTTCTGATGTGATGTTCCCTTTGTATGGCAAACCCAGCTGATCGGCTCTGCTGTCTCCCTCCGCTGTGTTGTGAGCAAACATGTGTGCGTCCAGGTGAGACATTATTGCCGCTGTAACGACACTCTGCCACCAGTTACCACTCTTAACCCCCTTCCGTCGATAGTGCCATTGCTGAGCGAGTTGAATATCGTACCAACAGGTTATGGGTTTAAAACATAGCACCTGAATTTGGAGCACAGGCATTGAATCCCATTAAATTAATTGCCCAATTCAGTCTGCGTGCATAACACGTAAGTTGAGCCTCCAATAAATGATCACAGGTGGCCTAAACACCAATCCATCCGTAAAACGCAATTGTGACCTGACACTAACAATGTATTAATAAAACTCCGAGCCAGAAATGGTGTGATCAAGCAAAACTGCGCCAGTCGCTGAAACAGAGAATCTCTAAGATGGAAAGCCAAGTGAATGTCAGATTAACTAAGGATTTTAAGAATCTTCGAGACTTTGTTGATCTGGAACTTGCCCAAGTCTATAACAAAATGGATACGTTTGAAAAGAGGCTGAAGGCGATAGAAGCAATGGCGTCACCCGCGCGAAAGCCATTTGATCCAGACTATAGCGTCATTGCAGTGAACCTGAAAGAGGAGCCGGGAGAGAATCTACAAGACAACATTGAAGAGTTAATTCGCAACGGTCTTGGTCTGAGAGACATTGCAGCGAAGCGAATAGCGAGACTGCCCTCTAGAAACAATAAACCGGGAGTCGTTAAAATAGAATTCACCACAACCGACGATAAAATTGCAGTCCTACGCTCGAAGACAAATCTCAAGGACGATAATCAGTACCGGCGAGTGTTCCTCGGGAGGTGTATGGACCATACAGAGCGCTTAGTTCATTTGAACTTTGATGAAATCCTCAAGGAAATGCCTAACGGACATGACTACAGAATAAGCGGTAGCGGCCGGGTGGTGACGAAAGACAGCGGCGGGAGGAACAAGAATGAATCGTCTGCTATCGCATCCTCTGGTCCAGACTCTGAAAAGAACACGTAGGATGGCGCCCCGCCCCCACCCTCGACTCTGCCGGTGTCCACCTGGAACATCAACGGATTCACTGAGTTAAACAAACTGTTAAGACAGTCAGTCATCAACTGTGTATCGAGTGACATTTTTTGCTTAAATCAAACCCACTTGATAGAAAACTCAAGTATGTTGATACCTGGTTATACTTTCTATGCTAATAACAGAGCTAAAATGCATGTGAAGGCGACTAAGGGCTCCGGTGGAGTCTGAGTACTCGTAAAAGATACACTCTTTGCAGAATTTAAATGTCAGGTAATTGATAAAGCGGAAGGTATTCTGGGAATTGAGTTAACGCATAGATGTAACGGTTTGGTGTTGTTCGCTTGCTTTCTCGCGCCTGAGAACTCTACTTGGGGTAAAGATGCTTCAGCCTTCGTTTCACATCTAATGGCTGAGATATATTTATACAATGAGGCCGATATGATCATTTGTGGTGATCTAAATGTAAATGTAAAAAAAAATCACGGGCAACGTATTCTTTCATGCAATCTGCCTAGACACAAACCAAGTGAAACTCATCTCGCTTCATGCAACTGAAGTCCCCGGTGATACGTAACTGTTTTTGTATGTAGCTCAGCGGTGAATTGCTGCTTGGTGTAAATGGGTGAGGGACATATGGTCATGTTTGTTCAGTGTGTTACCCCGGTAAAGATATGATAGATACGTCCATACAGCATAGCAAGGTGGTGGTATGGGTAGCGTAGTCGCTGCAATTGCTTTCTTTAGTGAGATAGAATCCACGAAGTAAAATTTTGATCGGAAGAACACTTGAGTGCTTATCTTTAGACACTAGCAGTTGTAAGGCTACCTTCAGACCGGGTCGACGTCGTAAGGGTCTGGAGGGGGGGGGGGGGGGGGGTGGGGCCGTGTCTAGTGTCAATTTTTCGCAGCGATTCCCATCGTTTGTTGGCTACGTTCAGTGTCATTTAAAAAAAAATGCCATGTCGAAATTTGGGAGTCAATGTCAAATGCCGCTTTTTCAAATATGCCTATGTTGCTTGTCGCCATTTACCCCTTCCAGACCCCTAGTCGTGTCACGGTCTGTCGACCCATACCACACCAAGGCCAAAATATTATTCTTCGAACGTTCTCAACGAGACTACCATCACGAAGGAACACAGAAACGGAATAGCGTGTGTGTGTGTGTGTGTGGAGAGGTGGGGGTGGGGGGGGGGGCGTCAACGACATGAAAGTAAACTGGGACAAGAAAGAGCCCCTGATGATGAAATGGGTTTGGACGCCGGCAGTTGGGCGTCTCAATACAAACTGTGAGTCATCTCAAGTGCGGACCGGCCCCGCCCACCACCGTACCGTTTCTGTCTCGGAACCCGAATATTTTTGGACCCCTGTTTTTTACGCCCCAACCGCGGTATCAAGATTTTCGAAACCCACCCAAAGTGCCCCGCCATAGGTCAATCAAGGCTTACAAGTACGCTGCCGGCCATTTTACCGAATCGCGAATTGAGTAGCGAAGAAATACATCATCTGGCTGTGCTTTCTCAACGTAGATTTCATATTGTTGTTTGAGAGGAGCATTGTTTGCTAAAGGATTGCAGAATGGTGGAAATGACCAGGGGTGTCCATTTGGCGAGTGTTCACGCTTCGTTTCGGCCGACGGGTAAGAAGAAAAAAAATAAGCCAACCTGCTCCCAACAATGTCGAGCAGCGCGCCATTTTGCCAGAGAAAGTGACATATATTGTGACCCTTCGTGTGACGCCATCTTACGTTATAACTTAAAGTTATATCGCAAGTTGTCTTCACAGTGGGGATACCCTTCAGAGAAACGAAAGATCATGGTTGCGGTTTACAGATGAATTGCGATCAATTCCAAGCCGCGCAGTAGACCACGATCTTAGTGTTTCATTGGAAAATAGCATCCAAACATAATGATATATCTCTTGCAACGATTATTTCCCTAAAAAGCCATGATTAGTTACAATCGCAGCTATTTATATTTGCGGTGATCACGCGCTCTTGTTTTGCTTGCACAGTTGACGTCATTTCCGGCAGGTGTGGGGATAGGTGGCGTGAAGCTCGGGTGTATCTGCCTGGCGGGGGTGGGGGGCGGGGCGGCAAGGGGGGTCGGGTCCCCAAATCACGAAGAAAAACTTTCATTATTTCCAGCTCACGATGACTTAACTGGAGAACTCCTCGCATACAATGGAAGGGACGCATACATGATATCAATTGGCGATTTACCAAATCATCGTTATTTACAATTCTCAGTTCATGATTAAAGTAAATCCTTGATCACGACGGTCGGCTTAAATCCCATTCCCAATTCACGGTGAAATGAAAAGCACGTTCCCGAAGAACGGAACTACCCCTTGCCAGCCCCCCCCCCCCTCCCCCGCCTCCTCGACGTTTCCTTTGGACCGTTTCTTCGGACCGGGTGAATATGTCTCTCCGAACCAATCACAACCTGTCAGCCAACGTCCCCGGCCTCGATCAGCTCACTTCCAACCCCGGGGCCGGCCTGGTAGCTTAGTGGGTTAGAGCGCTCGCCTTCAGTGCTCTGGCCGTATATAACATGTATATATGAGGGCGTGCATTATTCGTGGTTTAAGCAAATGAAACGTTCATGGCCAAGTGAGTAAACCCAAATGAAATCAATTATGAAACAACATCACGGTGATATCGTTATGACGGTTGAATGTATGTGTCATTGTCTTGTATGTATGACGTTATGAATGATCCGCCGGTATGTTCGCTAGGTGGCGGTAGTATTAATGCATTGTACTTGACATGAAAAAAAACCCGGCCTCGGTCACTCGACAGCAGGCAACATACGCGGGCGTCTCCGCTTATTCGTGGCTTAAATGCGTATCAAAACAGTTACCGCTAAGTCTCACAACCAGACACACTCCGTAGCCGGCCCTTAAGGTTGATTGTATATTCATGACGCTTTAACCATCTGTTGTCATGCCGCGCCAATGGGAGAAAGAAGGCAAGAGCGCAGCCATGTCCCCAGGGTAGCCCCCTACTCTTTGAGAAGAAGGACATGGGATCTTTATCCTGCGACCGCACATACACCAGTCCTTAAGAAGCCGGAGTACAACAGCCAGACAGCGGGCAGACCTAAAACGATGCCGGCTCAAACAGTAGACCGATCCAGGTTGTCAATCATTCCCTGACGTCACTGTTGCTTTTATCCAATCATGTGGTGAAAAAAGGTCTACCACGTGCGCTATGTCGGACAAACAAGTCGGACAAACAAAGCAGTATGTGACTTTTGTTTCGGTTTCAGAGATAAGTACTTCTCACTTGTACCTACCTAAAGACTTAAGTAGTCTGCTCAGTATTTATTTACAATCCATCACCATGTCCCCTCACAGCTCAATAAAATGCGTCATTTGATATTTGTATGCGACAAATGAAGCAGAACGCGTACCACAATCAGAATCGCTGCTTAAACGTGATATCGCGAATGTCGAGAAATTCACAGACTGCCATAACTGATCGCGGTAAATGAGGTAAGGACTTCGCCCTGAACCGGCAAATGCTTAGATAACGATCCCCAGTGGTTGTCAGTGGAGCGGTGGCATGACGAAATATTTTTGTCTCGTAAAGGATAAAAGCGCAGTACAAACGTAATCTTTGAAATTGCCATGCCTTGCTTACTCGCGTCAGTGATTTTCAGGCCGTCCACGGCCATTTGGTGGAAAATATGTGCCGAAACGTGACCCCCCGGCATTAATGAATTTGTCCAGGCAGAGTATGCTCCCGGGGTATGCTAAGCGAGATTTCTAAATTATTGTATCCAATTTCCCATATTTAATAAATAAAAATAGAACTATTCCTCAACAATTATATCAAAAGATATCTTACCAGAAAAACCCTTTTTGATTGAGTTATATTAAAGGAATCTGCTAAACATACTAGAGGAGGCATAGTTATTAATAGACCTACAAGAGACTATTTAACTAGAGGACTCTGATGACTATTGTGGGGAATACAGAGTACCCAAAATGTATATGTATATAAAGTCAAGATTTATATAAGAAATATGGAATACCAAAATTGCGATAGAAATGCAGTCAGATGACTGTTGTGGGGAATATGAAGTACCCAAATTTTATACATAGATGAGGTCAGGATTGTTATGCTGAATATGGAATACCCATATTGTGATGTAAAGGCAGGCAGGTGAATTTGACTCAGCGAGACGGATTATATTTTTATAATGCGCAGAGCATAATTGTTTAGTATGGTTCCTTAAAATGGGGGACAGTGTTGTGGTTGACGAGTCGGGGTTGTCGGGAATGTTTTATTACATGACCACGTTATGACTGCTTCAGTTTATTGGGCACTCGCTAGGTGGCGCTTCATTGCGGAATTGGGTTTCTGCATTAGAATTTATAGACCCTCTTTGTTTTGTTGCCTTGGGGTGGAAGGTCTGAACCGTCACTTGGATTTTGACAGACGGACTAGATTGAAGTTCCAGTACCACACCTCTGGTTTGTCTGTTGACTTCCAAGTCGTTTAAATGTTATCTTTGTTATTTATGGTATGTTTCTATTGGTCCTACCATAGGTCCTTTAATTGGCTCTACCAGTTAGGTTATCAGCATAGAATCTATGCATAGCCTTCCTTTATATTTCTTTATTCCGGCATCTCACATGACGGCATATTGGCGGCCATCACCTGATTACTCCTGGCCTGTCACCTGACAAAGACACAACTCTAAATGAGCAAAACACTAATATGATTGACAGGAAATACGATCAAAGGGTGTCACATGATCCGGTCGTGAACGACTGTGATCTCGGCGTGTGTCGTGTGATGTTATGAAGTAGGGCCGAAGAGGGAGACAGTGTGTGGGTGTAGGCGTAGCCTAGGGATTTTCGTATGGCAAGCCAAAGTGAACTGTAATATAGTATTTGCACGTATCTTCAAATATTTAAACATATCTCCAAATATTTGAACATATCTCAACATATTTAAAGATATGTGCAAATGATTTTTAAATATCTCAATAATTTAAAGATATCTTTCGTTCATTTAAAGACCTCGCCGTCTTTAAAGAATCGCCGTGCTTATGCTCAGTATTTGCACACAGCTCTAAAGTAATTAAAGATAACAGTAATTATATTTTACATATCGGTAATTAAATTACTGATATTATCTTTAATTGTACATATGTAAATTTGAATTACTGTTATCTCCAATTCTTTAAGAGATATATTCAAATTAATTACTGTTATCTTGAATTCATTTTGATTTATCTTTAAATACATTACTGTGATCTTAAAATACATTACTGTGATCTTAAAATACATTACTGTGATCTTAAAATACATTACTGTTATCTTAAATTCAATTGTAGATAACAGTCAATAAATTATTGATTTATTTAAATGAATTACCTATATGTCTAAATCGAATTAAAGATAACAGGAATTGAAGTGGTACCCGGATGTGCGGATACTTGGCGTGCCACCACAATAATAAACACAGAGTTTTAAATGCCCCCACTGGGAACTAAATATTCAAACCAAAGTTGTAATACGACTTACTCTTATACTCTCGATAGAAAAACAATTACCTAAACTATTGACTATAAGTTTAAGATGGGGAATCGGGCTGGGGAGTATAAGATGGATTCTATGGGGTGCAGGGGCAGAGAAATCTCTAAATTATGTTTAGATATGGTCAAATCAAATTGCAGATATGTGTAATGACGTCGAATGACAGATATATCTAAATGAATTAAAGACATCAGTAATTCATTTAAATATATCGCTAAATGAATTACTGATCTCTTCAAATATTTGGACATATGTGCAAATACTCCAATAAAGTCTACTTTGGCTTCAAATATTTGAACATATCTCAAAATATTTGAAAATATCTGCAAATATTTGAAGATATGTGCAAATGATGTCAAGATATCTATAAATCGCCGTGCTTATGCTTAGTATTTGCCCATATCTCTAAATGAATTAAAGATAACAGTAATACAAGTTTACCAATCAGTAATTCAATTATGCCAATTTGGACATATGCAAAAGTGAATTACTGTTATCTCCAATCTTCAAATGAACTACTGTTATCTTTAAATCATTCAAAGATATATTTAATTTATTTAGAGATACCTTTAATTCATTTAGAGATATGTTTCATTGATTTAGAGATAGGTTTCATTGATTTAGAGTTATCTTTAATTTATTTAGAGAGATCCTTAATTCATTTAGAGATATATTTAAATAACCTAATGTTACCTTAAATTTAATTGTAGATAACAGTAAATTTATTATTTATTTAATTTATTTAAATGACATATATGCCGGCTGAGTTTTCAGCTATTCTATGACATGCTTTCCTATAGAACACCACACTTAAACAAAAAATGTCGTCGAGATTTAATTATCGTGTATGGATCAACTTTGGTGGAGGAACTATGATTTTATGTGACATAGATTGATATTGGTTGACATTGGAAAAAATGCAGAACAAAAATAGATTTTAGTTCTGAAAAAATCGGCCGCTCTCGACCGCTCTCGACCCTAACCGAGCGCTTCTTCACTTTCTTAATAAATCTGCCACAAATTCTAAAGATGATCACTTGTGACTAATTATCTTATGGTGTCCTAATGAATTAAAGATAACAGTAAATCAAATTACAGATATCTTTAATTCGAATTACAGTTATATTTAATTCATTTGATGATGCATTTAAATAAATTTCAGTTATCTTTAATTCATTCGAAGATACATGTGTAATTCGAATTATAGATAACAATAATTAGAATTAAATCGGGCATTAAAAGTGAGAATTCAAAGTAACAGTCTATTTTCAAGAATCAATAACATAGCACCGAACTTCCGAGTAAAAAGTAACAAGATGGTGTCTAAAGTGAACCGCAACGAACAGTCGGATTTACTTCAACCCCAAACGAAATTCAAAATGTTTGGGCAGCGGCGCATTATCAAACACAATTTTTCATACAGAGGGATTAAAAGTAATGATATTTGATATTTCGAAGGTAACAAACATTCAGCTTCAGGCATTTTCTATCTGGAGAGTAGTCCAACCTTCCGGAAACCGCTACAGCACCTATTTGTGTTACACTCTCTGCCTTCGTATCACTTTGCAACGGCTCCGTTATATCTCTGTTGTCGCCTACGTCCTCCAAGCACTTTCACACTCGCTCGCCAGGGCGGCGCTGCGCAAATAGATAGGACAAATATGCTGCTCATTTTTACAAATTTGTGCCGGGGACCCAGCCTAAGCCTAATAATACACGGTATCAGGTAAACAAAGGAAACAGTTCTCCCTCAATTATAATTTTTCATACTGATACAATAAGTATTTCTGTACTAAATACACAGGGCTCGTTATTTTTATGTTTTATTCTTGAAAATTCAAGAAAGTACAGCTGAGTTGACCGTTTTTCAAGAATCTTGAAATTTGCCCCAGCTGACAGCAGCGGTAAAAACGTTATAATCATATTCTGCTTCACGTACATTGTACTTTACATTTACATTCTCTTATCACTTCATGCATTAGATATCCGTAAGTATACGCGGCAAAACCACCCACATCAGTGTGTCGTATACGTCCATAACCGTTGCTATTATTAACTCAAGGGGGGAGGGAAGGGGAGGGGGTCGACGCTACTTCACACAGGGTTATCTCCTGCTTACCAGCTTGTAGGGCGACACCCCATATATGACTTGCGATATCGTTACTGCACGGACCTTTATACCAACAGACGTTTTGCTAAGGCAAGACGACTCCCCCTCCACCACGGTTCAACGTTCGAGTGTATTGATTGTCAGCTGGCGATGGCGCAGGTGGTCTGTGTTCAACTCTGCTGACAACTACACATCGCTGACGGACACTGCTCACCTCCGCCGGACACTGAATACCTCTGCCGGATACAGCTCAACTCTCCCGGAAATTGCTCGGCTCTGCCGGACACTGCTCACCTTTGCCGGACACTGCTCAGCTCTGCCGGACACTGCTCAACTCAAGTGGCTGGCAATAACGTGAACTACACCTGCGGGATCACCACCAACCACTTACCTTTATCTCTATCCCGACTGATCTACACCGCCATTCAGGCGAGATCCAGGACGCACAGTGGATACGATGGTTGTTAACTGTCGTTTCGGACCTATAGCCTTCATTGGGCTGTTCTGTCTGGCAGCTTTGTCCATAATTTTCTTTTACCATTATACCCTCATGTTCACCTCTGACGCCATTCAAGGCCAAGTGAGTTATGCTGTGGAAAATGCGATCGGCCAATGCCAGCGTCAATCATCTATGGACATCTCACGGTGCTTACAATTGATACTGGACAAGGTATCGGGCAGGCTGGGCGAATGGACAGCTGTGGGGACCCTTCCTAAAGTGTCCTCGGGGTTAGCATCTCTACCTAGTCGTCTAATACAGTGGACTAATCGGACCTACAGAGATACTAACTGCAGCGTGACTCTTGTCACTCAGCTCAACCACAACGAGACGAAACCTAGTGTAACAACAGTGGAATGGAAAAAGCAACTTCCGGTATGCACCAAGGGCATTTTGAAGGAATTTCTCCGACAGGTAGGAGATTTCCCAGGTGAAGGTCATTGGACAGGCACGCAGGATGACCCGACTTTTCATCCTTCCTTCTGTCACTTTCCAACCAACAGAACAGCCGAAGACATATTAAATCCCGAGCACGGAGTCAAGATGAGCCGGAACGGTGCTCCCGTGAAAATAGCCGTGATGGGAGATTCAAACGGCGCTCGTTTAGCGGAAGCTCTCGTCAAGGACTTGCGCAGAATGTCATTCACTTGCACGCGACATCGCCAAGAAAAGAAACAGTCTAAATCGGGCAACGTCCGTGACGCGACTTATTTCCAGGTTACAGCTGTCCCCATCACTGTGCTCAGCGGTTTACCGTCCTTGTTCCGCGGGGCCCGGGACGTCAGTTTTACCACACGATGTGTACATACGTCAGCCCGGAGTTATAACCCGGGACCGGGCACGGACGAGAAGCCACTTACAAACCTGACCACGGTTCAAGTGGAATATATTTCGTTGACAAAACTGGTGGAGAATACGCTCTATATCTCGAAGCCATTGAATACGGGAAATTTTAGGAAGGATCTCTTTTCCACGTTCACGGAGTTCGTGCTGGGTCACTACTTCCGGCAGCATGGTTACCCGGATGTGCTGGCCGTGTACGCGCCCTTCCACCACGAGAAGTGGCATTCCTCCATCGGCGAGGCGGCGCTGGACATCGCCTACGTCGACGGACTCATGGACCTCTTCCTTCCTGGCTCCACCGAAGTCTTCTGGATTCCCGACGGCCAGGAGTGCGTCGCTAAGATTCCTAAGGACGTTCCCAGAATAATGCGCGATAATATGACGACCAACGAGCGGTTGCATACTTTTAACAGACTTCTCTATGAAGTACTGAGCGTCAAGCTGCGTGATGTTGACAGTGGTGTGTATGGATTTTTTGATCTCGCCAAAATCTCGTGCCCAATCACGTGTCAGTGGCACGTAGATGGAGCACATATGTCTCTAGCGTGGTACGATATTATTAGTGATTATTTTCTACAGATTGCGCTGATGTCTTAGTCCTCTTGAACCAAGTATATAATACTCCGTGTCTCTGTACCGTTGTAGCTGGTAAATAGCTAAACGTAAAACCGTAGTGTATGACCTAGGGTCAGTTTATCTTGATCTCCCTTGGCATTGAACATCTCAAGCAACTATTTCAATGCATATCGTTAAATCGAAATGACCTAAGTGAGTCATACGCAAAGAAAATACAAATACAATGAAAGGACCTGTTGGGATTAGTGCCTCTTATGTTAGACGGTGTGACAATAAAATTCAAGAATCGTTAACCCTAGCAAGATCTGACTATATGTCAGGTACAGTGCTTAGCATCTTTTACTTCTGGTGGGGCATGAGAAATAACCGCTTTATATATGGCCATCTTGCTTTTCATGAAAAAGGACAACTTAAATAAGGAAAACTACCGGCCGGTAAATGTGTCTCCCTGTATTTCCAAGATATAGGAAGAAGTATGGAGCGAGGCTGATCGGCCTTCCAGCTTCTGTCATTTGGGGGGCGTGGTCGTCCGGACAGCAGGGTGGATGGTGGCTGAAGTATTGATGGGTTAATGCAACATATTATTTCCAAGCTGTTCCCCAAGGGATACAGCCGGATTTCTCCGAAAAATCGCGCTTTGCCATCCATCCGACCGGGTCCCCAGCTCAGTTGTTAGTTGGACCAGGAGGGGGGAGTGGACTCGGAGGGAGGGTGGGAGAGGGATAGCGGTTTTAGATTGAGGTCAGGGCGGGCCGAGGGTTTTTTATCGATAGGGCCGTTTAGCCTAGAGATATTTTAGTTTAGACGGGATCAGGCGCCACGTGGGGGGGTCTTTTAAGGCGACGGGAATTTCCTTATGCCTGTCACTGCCGACCAGACCCTGCTGTAATCGGTAGTGGGAGGCGGGGTGGTTGGGGAGGGGGGTGGGCGCATAGCTTCCGACTGGCCTCAGCTGACGTCGGTAGCGTAGGGGGGGGGGGTTAGCTTTTGACCAGCCTCAACTGACTTTGATAGTTTAGCGGGGGGGCATTTCTTAGTTAAAATGGATGTGCCCTTGCAATAAGTCTTGCATTAGTTCGCTTTGACCAAAGCGAATGAGTGCCTTTGCTTTTAGCTCTGCTAGTCTCTCTTTTATGGGGGTGATACCTGCAAGCTCATATAGGGTGCTAGGTCTGGTGACCAGGGGCTTTCGCAAGGCTACTCTGAGGGCTTTGTTTTCCAGGATCTGGAGTTCATTTAGCCTGGAGGGGGGGAGGTCGGCAGTTAGTACGCTGCCGTATTCCATAACCGGGCGAATGAAGGTCTTATAGAGCATAACTAGAGCATAAACCTCAGTTTGTGTGCTTCGCGATGCTTTGTTATAAGTAGCAGTACCGCGACCGAGTTCTGTGGTGTCCCGGGATAGACACGTTTACCACACCATAGCCGAAATGGCGATGTTTATCAGATTTTTGAATTTATAGAATAAAACAATCGAGTTTTCTGCAAATCTTGATGCTGCAAATTCGCCTAGGCTTAGTTTTGGCGGGAAAGAACTCGACATGCAACTTTAAAAGTACGCTAAAGAACTCGCTACTCGATATTTTCATTGTCATATGCACATATATCTCATTCGCTCATGTCATTTTATAATTGTCGATCAATAGCACTTGTGCTAATGTTTATTGTTGACTTTTACATACCGACGGTAAACAAAACTTTATCTTATCTTATTATATGTTATATTATCTTAAGGAATATCCGCTTGTTCAGGCATTACTGGGCGTCCAGGGGACTTCCCTGCCAGATTCGGGGATGAACGATTGGCTGTAACGGGCGTCTTCACCAATTCTGGTCATATCGCATCAATGGGAGAAGGAAGGAAAGAGCGGAGGCATATCCCCAGGCTAACCCCCTACTCTTTGCGAAGAAAGACATGGGGTCTTCTTCCTGCGACCATACAGACATGACCACAGCAAGGACCGAACCACCGATCTACGGGCAGTTTTAGGTTGTCAAGTGGGAAAGCACTTCACGCGAGCGCTCTAACCCATTGACGCGATATGACCAAAAGTGGTTAAAGTGTCCTGAATACACACTTTAACCACAAGCGGTTGACGACGCACGCTGCCGCCTCTACCAGGGTCGAGTGCCCACATCTCGCGTGGCCACTCATTCAACTGCTCTAGTCAGCGATGCATGGCTGCCAACCATCAAACTGCACTCCGGTTAGGGGCATTATACTAATCTGGTCGGGCGGGTGGGGGGGGGACGTATTAAAAGCATGGATGGCGTTTCATACATGTCTTCTCAACAGGTGTGACATTTCTGCCTTTGCTCCCATGCAAACCATGCTCCACGTGGCACAGTCTCCACCAAAGAGAGATAACAGCCATGTGCCGCCTGACGACGGACTGTGTACATGATCCCTTATCACCGTTGACGACTGGAGAGGAGCTGATACCGCACCAAAGGGTGAAGACCATTTGCCTCCAGACGTTCAGGTGTGATAACGGCGTTGTTTGTCTTATGACGTCAGAGCGTTTGAACGAGGGGCATCCCCATTGTTCGGGCGCCCATGAGGTGTCAAAGGGGAACACGATTCGCGGCTCTCACAGTTCGCAGTGTAGTGCGCAATGTAATGTCAATATGTGTGTCGCAGCTACTTGTGGAATGATATCAGGGTCAAAATGCCTTATACTTCATTCTACATGCCATTAATGCTTATGCAGGGGCGGATCCAGGTGGGGGCCGACCTTGATCCGGCCCCCTCTCCCACTTTAGGGCCGAAATTTGTACCATTTAACATATGTAAACCAAAAAGCTGGGCCGTTACTCGAAACTTATGCTATCTTACTTGGTGTACTTTCCACAGTCGTTGTTGAGCCATTTTTCGTTGACTCCTTGCACTCCTATATTGTTGTACAGTCATAAAGTTGCACGTTTACCAAAACAAAAGAAGAAGAGGCACTTGTGAATGAATAACAGCGCATATATAACAAGCGACGAAGAATACTGGGCAAAAGGCACCAGTAAGGCTACCTATGCATAATCTTGGAATGTCAGACCTTATCGTTGGCTAGGATATGGGGCAAACAAACATTGATATTGACATTAGGGGCAAAGTTTTAAATGGAGAGGATTAGTAGGAAGGGTCTCGGTCAGTTGGGGCCAGGAGCGCTCACAACGGGGCCCACACCCATTGATCCTAATCAGTACTGTCAGTCAGCACACGAGCCGGCCATATGTATAATATACCCCAGATGGGTACATTATACATCTCGAGCCGGCCCTATGTATAATATACCCCAGATGGGTATGTTATACATCTCGAGCCGGCCCTATGCATAATATACCCCAGATGGGTATGTTATACATCTCGAGCCGACCCTATGTATAATATACCCCAGGTGGGTATATAATACATCTCGAGCCGGCCGTATGTATAATATACCCATGAAGGGTATTTTATACATCTCGAGCCGGCCCTCTGTATAATATACCCATGAAGGGTATTTTATACATCTCGAGCCGGTCCTATGTATAATATACCCCAGGTGGGTATATAATACATCTCGAGCCGGCCGTATGTATAATATACCCATGAAGGGTATGTTATACATCTCGAGGCGGCCCTATGTATAATATATCCTAGATGGGTATGTTATACATCTCGAGCCGGCCCTATGTATAATATACCCCAGATGGGTATGTTATACATCTCGAGCCGGCCCTATGTATAATATGTCCTAGATGGGTATATCAAATGCATGTATGTATATGTATGTGTAATATACGCAAGATGGGTGTATTATACATTCCAAGCCGGCCCTATGTATAATATTATACATAGGGCCGTCGGCTCGTGTGCCAAAAAACCCAATGGTGGGTGCGGGGGGGGGGGGTATGAGGGTATGGGTGTGTGTATGTTGGGGGGGATAGGGTGTAGTCAATCAGACGCGGAGAATGTCACGTAAGGGGGGAGTGGGTAACTAACTACAATAATGTATAGGGAAGTGTCGCTGAGAGCCCCGAAATTTTACCTGTCCAACTTTGGTAAAAAATCCTTATTTACGGCCTCACTCCAGCTTGAGCAGACCCATTGGCGTACCAACGGCCCCGTAAAGTAGACCCATGCAGACAACAGAAGTGCATAATGGGGTATATTATACATAGGGCCGGCTCGAGATGTATAAAAAAATCGTGATATTTGTTTAAATGTTATGATCAGAGTATTTCAGCCCCTTCAGCACCCTTCAGCGTATTTTAGATCTTTTGGAAACGCATTGCTATCAATCGTGATATTTAACACATACCTTAACGACTCGCACAGGATGGCAGCTCCCAGCTTGATAAGCTTTGGAGATATCTTGTCGCTGCCACTAGCCCTTAAGTACGGTGTATATTTCGTGGCTACTTACTGCACGAAAGTTAACAATTTGCGTCATGCCTTGCTTACCTTTCTTTATAGCCATAACGGATTGATGGTATTTGTGGTAAAGAAGGTTTTCGCCTACTGATTGATCATCTGGCATGTCATCTTGTTGGCCTATATGTCTGTGGCAACGTTGATGAAATATATACGTCTCTTGCCTTTGATGGAGTTGATATTACTTCATCTCGCACTTTTATAAACACCTTTTCGCTGCTTGCGTTTTTTCTTGATATAAGTGGTTTTACAACTTTCCAGATTTCCTTACCGTTAGTCGTAGCTTCGCTACATTTCCCGTTGATACACTTTTGCATGCTTAATTTCGGTAGATCAGAATGTAGAGAGAGAGAAAGAGTGGAGGTCACAAAAAACAAGTGACATCAGTAACAGTTGAGAACGGGCCTTATTTATGTCTATACTTCTACATAGACTTGTGCACTGCAGACATGTACGCGGTCTTTTTCTAGTGTTGCAAGGTAACGGACTGCTAGGGACGTGCCGACGGAAAGGGTGTCTTGTTTCGGGCATTTTGGTGTCTCTTGATACCTTGTGATGAAATAGCTACCCCTATAGCGCGGATATTTGGGATAAAAAAAGGTAGAACCAATATTTTAAAACTTGCGACCGTGTGTGTGTGTGTGTGGATGAAACAAAGATACCCCATCCGAGCGTAGAGCGAAAGCCCAGCTTTGTTAAAAGTACCCCCTGCCGCCGCCCCGGGTGATGAAACCCTCGGTGCATGAAAACGTAGCATTCTGATGATGTCACGGATCTCATCATGACATTAAAAGAAATGCTCGCTAAATTTAGGCCCATGTTGCGAAGGTGAATCCACGCCATGCAAGTGTCACACGGCACTGGTTGGTGAATCAAACCTTTCATTTTACGCGGGCCCGCCGTGGACCTCCCTTTACAGACCCCACAATGTTATAACCGGCCCAATTTGATGGTTGTACAGTAAACAGGGTTTTGCCAGCATATGTAGCAGGTTGTGCCAGCCTGACCCGACTCACTTCTTTCTTGCATTGTGTTAGGGGAACTGAGTGGGCTCCTTATCTTTGAAAGGGTATTACATTTTTTGCTTATCTATATACGTCAGTGCTGCACTGGTATATTAGGCACTTAAGGTAGTATGTTACTTTTTCAAAACTGACGGTGAACATTTGTAAAAAAAATCTACCAGACATAACTTGTTATTTATCGATAACATCGCAGCAAAGAAAATGATTTGTTTCAGGCTTCTTTCTTGGGGAATATGACGTTGAATATCCCCACCCCTCTATCCACATTTAGCATTGACTCTAATGGGACTTCAAAGTATTCAACTACATTTCTTCAAATAACAAAAAAAAACCATGGGAATTCTGGTAAAACTTGTTAGTGTTTTTTTTTTGTCTCGTCTTCTCTCATTTCCATCTTGAGTTTATTTTTGACAAGTCACTTGACAAGACAATGACAATGCAATTTGGCAAGAATTCACACATGTTTAACGCCACACAGTAGTAAGCATAACACATAGTTTATAGGTACTTAATAATCTTCATAATTAGATCTGTCTGATACTTTATTGTGTAATTGGCTGTTTTCCTGCAAGCAATTTTGCTGTTGTTGACAATGCTCTCTGTGTTTGACAGCCCTTTATGGGTAATTAATAACCCATACCAGTGAACTTGACCCTTCTGACAACAAGCTGATAGCCTTACACCCCCGTTAGGGCCCGTTAGGGTTCAGGTCGTGAGGGCTATGCATCAGGGCTAGGTAATTAAGTACTTGTGACATGCTGCAATGTAAAATTCGTGATGATAGTAATTTGACAGCTTGTGACAATTTAGATATTTAGATTTTTTTTCTAAATTTAGTAATTCCTTACCTTGACAGATAGAATCACTTCAACATACTTCAAACCACTGTCACTTCAACCACTTCTCTTCAAACCACCTCAGACTTCAGTGACAGTATATTTCAGACCAACCTTTACTTCTCTTCACTTCGCTTCGCTTCAACTCACTGGGTCAACTTGTGGACTTTGTACCGGATATTTTTTTATGATTTTTTTGTAATAAACCATCAACCAAAAGTGAATAATATTATCGCTGGGACAACAATCCAACATCCTGTAGCGAAAGCTACAACTAAAGATACCGATATTTTTATCTTACATTACTTGCTTGCATGCACATTGGATTAATATTGGAATATCGAGAAGAAAAAAATGTCCGCAATGGGGCAAAAACGGCGACGTATGAATAGTACTCGCTAGGCGGCGCCATGGTGATCCCAAGTATTACCTTAAACAGAAATAACACCATGGCTAACGTTAAATATTTGTATTACTCTTTTGCGACAGACTCTCAAACGAGGCGACAGACCCGAAAAAAAATCACGACTGGCTCCTTTATATGCGTTAAAAAGCTTCAGAATTCACATCACGTATCGTCGTGCGGCGCTCAGTAGGTCAATGACATCGTGAGAGTTGTATGGGGGGGGGGTGTGGGGGGGTCAAAATATACTTCTGCCAATAATAACTGCCTTGCTTTGTGGCTTTTTTGGTTGGGGGGCGACCCCCCGACGCGATTTTCATGACCAGAGGACCGGAAGCATCACATTATATCAAAGCCCTTAGCAACAGACCTTACCAGCGCTCAAAAATTGATTTTGTTTGTTTCTTCTTCTAAACAATTGATGAACAAACGGGCGGAACTCCGCTTTTTAGGGATTAGTTTAGAGCCAGCTGTGTTGGACCCGGTCTGGGGACGCTATTTACAAAATTTGCTAAAATCCAACCTACCTGTTAGCAACAGACCGCTGATAACGGGTATCTTCCATTTTAAAAAGAACAGGATAATGTGCAGTTTTCTTATTCGCCACATTTAAAAAAACATAATTGATGTTCTTAAGCTGCACCTCATAATTGCTTGCATGTGAGGTCATGAAACTTGGCATTTTAATTTCCCTAAGGAAAAATTTATAATTTATAATCCGACATCTGCGGATTCACAAGACGGTGCCTGACCTCAATGACATTGAAAGCCAAATTGAAATTTAATTCTATTCAACTAATTGTGAGATCTCAAGGGGATAAGTGTGAACATGATCCAGTCCGAGAAGTCGTAGATGTCAGACGCTTTTAGACGTGTTTTACATCAGCAAACTGCAGCAAACAGTTACATCCGTTATTTATACCCTAGTCCACAGGATCTCGCCAATCGCAACGGGCCGAAAATGATGTCTTTATTTACGGCGTCATATCCAATGAAGAAATAAGTTAATCATAACGCGCTCCCAGAATGACGGCATCTGGATTGTGTCATAACCACCAGTGGCGGGATCCTGTGCCGGCGTCTGCGCCCGTCTTCTGCCCTTCGCAAACCTATATTTCAATATTAATGAGCCTGTTATTTAAGTAAATGTTCTACTTTTTTCGCTAAAAAGCTTTTTTCTTAATTATTTTAGAAAATGCTAAAACATTGTATAGAAAGAACTCACAATGGTATACGTAGCTATCGAAAATGAAATACAGCCATAACGCCTGATAAAAGTGATGCCCTCGAGAGTTAATGGTCTCGCTATATTGTTAACTGTTTTAACGAGGTGTCCCCCATGAAGTAGGTGATAACGTTCTTAAGCTGACAAGTCTATAACATTGTAAGACTACCTACAAACATATCCCTAACAAACAATCATCACGAGAATGTGCCCGCAGAGATGGGGCAGATTGATCAAATTTCAGACCATTGGCTCATGGACTAATATGGAACATTACAGAATCAGTGCCTGACACCAACAAAATACATGTTCTTTATTTAAATCGCACGTAGGGCGAATTGCGACCCACCCCTTGCTCGCCGCGCCGGCCGCGTAACTTGCCTAGTTCCACGGCCTATGCAGTAACTAGTATGACAGCCCTCTGCGCGCAGTGCTACGGAGGGGGCGAGTCAAACTGCGCATTAAATAAAAAAACACGTGTTCGTGCGTTTGTTACCAAACTGCTAGGCGGGAAGAAAAAACTGGCGATAGCTGACATGCTCTATTACGCACTCAATGAGGTGTCCGCGTGTAGACACCGACATCAGAAGCTTGTGTCTAAACATATTTTGACGCCACACAGCCAACAGCCATGCAAATGTGTATTTCCTTGTCTATTCACCTGGCTGCAGGCGCGTTCGGCCAAATGAATTTGGATTCAGGTACGTATATTCTCTATTCGCTATTTTGGGGATCAGTTGTCGGTGAAAATGTGACATACATAGAGTTGCTTTGCAGGGTTTATATCAAGGGGGATCAACAGGTGTTCAGAGATGTGCAGGTGAAGCGAAGATGTGTCTCACCGACCCACGGACAGAATCCGCGCTGACCTATTGTTAAGGTTCCACTGTCTGCTGAGCTCGCATAGGCTGGTTACGGCCGCGAGTGTCTCTCACAGGAGAATATACTAACAAACCCCCGCCCGCCAGCCCAACCCCCGTCTCCACCTGACAGTATACTAACAGAGCGCCGCCGCACACCCCCACCACTCCTCACCACCGGACAATCTATTACCGAACTCGTGCCTCCCATTTCTTTCCCTAACTAACAGTGACGCCCCCCACCCCTCCCCGCCCCCATCCTCCCTGAGCCCTCGCCACCTGACAATATACTGACGAATCCCCGCCCTTCATTATTCCATTATTCCCCTTCTCCACTACTAGCATCTGCCTCTCTTCTTTTAACCCGCATTCCCCATTAACGCCTCTATTCCTCCCTGGATACTCTCTTCTCCTTTCTCTCTACCACCTGAACTCCTCTTGTCGTACTCGTCTCCTCCTCCTCTTAACATGCCACTCATCTCTCTTCCGTTGCACTTTTGTACGCTTCGCATACTCCACTAATCGAAACACTAACATGCAGTTGCTTGACATATCCCTTTGTTTTAAAACTTCCAACCACTACGCTTCGTCTGTTCTTCCCATGCTGTCACTGCCAGCCGCTAATCTTTCTTTTGTTGTCTGGTTTTCCCACTCGCTTCCCTTGTAGCATTCAAAGTTCGCTCTTCCCCTCGTCCTCTGGCATTGCGAAAAACTCATTTTCTTCTAAAATTCACTTCCCTGCCCTCTCCTGGCACTGTCATTGTTTTAATTATCTCCTGGTACTTAGATTTCCTCTTGATCACCTTCTGGCACTCCCGTTCACTACATATCCTCTCCTGGTACTCCCATTCATTATGTCCCCTCTGTTGGCACTCCCATTCACTCCGTCTCTCCTCTTGGCACTCCCATTCACTCCGTCTCCTCTCTTAGCACTCTCATTCACTCCGTCTCCTCTCCTGGTACTCTCATTCACTCCGTTTCCTCTCTTGGCACTCCCATTCACTCTCTCCTCTCCTGGCACTCCCATTCACTCCGTCTCCTCTCCTGGCACTCTCATTCACTCCGTTTCCTCTCTTGGCACTCTCATTCACTCCGTTTCCTCTCTTGGCACTCCCATTCACTCTCTCCTGTCCTGGCACTCCCATTCACCCCGTCTCCTCTCCTGGCACTCTCATTCACTTCGTCCTCTCTCTTGGCACTCCCATTCACTCTGTGTCCTCTCTTGGCACTTCCATTCACTCTCTCCGCTCCTGGCACTCCCATTCACGCCGTCTCCTCTCCTGTCACTCCCATTCACTCCGTCTCCTCTCCTGGCACTACCATTCACTCCGTCTCCTCTCCTGGCACTCCCATTCACTCCGTCTCCTCTCCTGGCACTCTCATTCACTCCGTTTCCTCTCTTGGCACTCCCATTCACTCTCTCCTGTCCTGGCACTCCCATTCACTCCGTCTCCTCTCCTGCAACTCCCATTCGCTCCGTCTCCTCTCTTGGCACTCACATTCACTCCGTTTCCTCTCCTGGCACTCCCATTCACTCCGTCTCCTCTCCTGGCACTCTCATTCACTCCGTTTCCTCTCTTGGCACTCTCATTCACTCCGTTTCCTCTCTTGGCACTCCCATTCACTCTCTCCTGTCCTGGCACTCCCATTCACCCCGTCTCCTCTCCTGGCACTCTCATTCACTCCGTTTCCTCTCTTGGCACTCCCATTCACTCTCTCCTCTCTTGGCACTCTCATTCACTCCGTTTCCTCTCCTGGCACTCTCATTCACTCCGTTTCCTCTCTTGGCACTCTCATTCACTCCGTTTCCTCTCTTGGCACTCCCATTCTCTCGTTCCTGTCCTGGCACTCCCATTCACCCCGTCTCCTCTCCTGGCACTCCCATTCACTCTCTCCTGTCCTGGCACTCCCATTCACTCTCTCCTCTCCTGTCACTCCCATTCACTCCGTCTCCTCTCTTGGCACTCTCATTCACTTCGTCCTCTCTCTTGGCACTCCCATTCACTCTGTGTCCTCTCTTGGCACTTCCATTCACTCTCTCCGCTCCTGGCACTCCCATTCACGCCGTCTCCTCTCCTGTCACTCCCATTCACTCCGTCTCCTCTCGTGGCACTACCATTCACTCCGTCTCCTCTCCTGGCACTCCCATTCACTCCGTCTCCTCTCCTGGCACTCTCATTCACTCCGTTTCCTCTCTTGGCACTCCCATTCACTCTCTCCTGTCCTGGCACTCCCATTCACTCCGTCTCCTCTCCTGTCACTCCCATTCGCTCCGTCTCCTCTCTTGGCACTCACATTCACTCCGTTTCCTCTCTTGGCACTCCCATTCACTCTGTCTCCTCTCCTGGCACTCTCATTCACTCCGTCCTCTCTCTTGGCACTCCCTTTCACTCTGTGTCCTCTCTTGGTACTCCAATTTACTCCGTCTCCTCTCTTGGCACTCCCATTCACTCTCTCCTGTCCTGGCACTCCCATTCACTCCGTCTCCTCTCCTGTCACTCCCATTCGCTCCGTCTCCTCTCTTGGCACTCACATTCACTCCGTTTCCTCTCCTGGCACTCCCATTCACTCCGTCTCCTCTCCTGGCACTCTCATTCACTCCGTTTCCTCTCTTGGCACTCTCATTCACTCCGTTTCCTCTCTTGGCACTCCCATTCACTCTCTCCTGTCCTGGCACTCCCATTCACCCCGTCTCCTCTCCTGGCACTCTCATTCACTCCGTTTCCTCTCTTGGCACTCCCATTCACTCTCTCCTCTCTTGGCACTCTCATTCACTCCGTTTCCTCTCCTGGCACTCTCATTCACTCCGTTTCCTCTCTTGGCACTCTCATTCACTCCGTTTCCTCTCTTGGCACTCCCATTCTCTCGTTCCTGTCCTGGCACTCCCATTCACCCCGTCTCCTCTCCTGGCACTCCCATTCACTCTCTCCTGTCCTGGCACTCCCATTCACTCTCTCCTCTCCTGTCACTCCCATTCACTCCGTCTCCTCTCTTGGCACTCTCATTCACTTCGTCCTCTCTCTTGGCACTCCCATTCACTCTGTGTCCTCTCTTGGCACTTCCATTCACTCTCTCCGCTCCTGGCACTCCCATTCACGCCGTCTCCTCTCCTGTCACTCCCATTCACTCCGTCTCCTCTCGTGGCACTACCATTCACTCCGTCTCCTCTCCTGGCACTCCCATTCACTCCGTCTCCTCTCCTGGCACTCTCATTCACTCCGTTTCCTCTCTTGGCACTCCCATTCACTCTCTCCTGTCCTGGCACTCCCATTCACTCCGTCTCCTCTCCTGTCACTCCCATTCGCTCCGTCTCCTCTCTTGGCACTCACATTCACTCCGTTTCCTCTCTTGGCACTCCCATTCACTCTGTCTCCTCTCCTGGCACTCTCATTCACTCCGTCCTCTCTCTTGGCACTCCCTTTCACTCTGTGTCCTCTCTTGGTACTCCAATTTACTCCGTCTCCTCTCTTGGCACTCCCATTCACTCCGTCTCCTCTCCTGGCACTCCCATTCACTCCGTCTCCTCTTCTGGCACTCTCATTCACTCCGTTTCCTCTCTTGGCACTCCCATTCACTCTCTCCTGTCCTGGCACTCCCATTCACTCCGTCTCCTCTCCTGTCACTCCCATTCGCTCCGTCTCCTCTCTTGGCACTCACATTCACTCCGTCCTCTCTCTTGGCACTCTCTTTCACTCTGTGTCCTCTCTTGGTACTCCAATTTACTCCGTCTCCTCTCTTGGCACTCTTATTCACTCCGTCTCCTCTCCTGCCACTCCCATTCATTCCTTCTCCTCTCCTGGCACTCTTATTCACTCCGTTTCCTCTCTTGGCACTCCCATTCACTCTCTCCTCTCCTGGCACTCCCATTCACTCCGTCTCCTCTCCTGTCACTCCCATTCACTCTGTATCCTCTGTTGGTACTCCAATTTACTCCGTCCCCTCTCTTGGCACTCCCATTCACTTGCTCCTCTCCTGGCACTCCCATTCACTCCGTCTCCTCTCCTGACACTCCCATTCACTCCGTCTTCTCTCTTAGCACTCCCATTCACTCCGTCTCCTCTCCTGGCACTCCCATTCACTCCGTCTCCTCTCCTGTCACTCCCATTCGCTCTGTCTCCTCTCTTGGCACTCACATTCACTCCGTCCTCTCTCTTGGCACTCTCTTTCACTCTGTGTCCTCTCTTGGTACTCCAATTTACTCCGTTTCCTCTCTTGGCACTCCCATTCACTCCGTCTCCTCTCCTGCCACTTCCATTCATTCCTTCTCCTCTCCTGGCACTCATTTTCACTCCGTTTCCTCTCTTGGCACTCCCATTCACTCTCTCCTCTCCTGGCACTCCCATTCACTCCGTCTCCTCTCCTGTCACTCCCATTCACTCTGTATCCTCTGTTGGTACTCCAATTTACTCCGTCCCCTCTCTTGGCACTCCCATTCACTTTCTCCTCTCCTGGCACTCCCATTCACTCCGTCTCCTCTCCTGACACTCCCATTCACTCCGTCTCCTCTCTTAGCACTCTCATTCACTCCGTCTCCTCTCCTGGCACTCCCATTCACTCCGTCTCCTCTCCTGGTACTCGCATTCACTCCGTCTCCTCTCCTGGCACTCCCATTCATCCCGTCTCCCCTCTTGGCACTCCCATTCACTCTGTGTCCTCTCTTGGTACTCCAATTTACTCCGTCCCCTCTCTTGGCACTCCCATTCACTCTGTGTCCTCTCTTGGTACTCCAATTTACTCCGTCTTCTCTCTTGGCACTCCCATTCACCCCGCCTTGTCCCCTGGCACCCCCATTCACTCCGTCTCCTTTCCTGGCACTCCGATTCACTCAGCCTCCTCTCCTGGTACTCCCATTCACTCTCTCCTCTCTTGGCACTCCCATTCATCCCGTCTCCTCTCTTGGCACTCCCATTCACTCATTCTCCTCTCCTGGCACTTCCATTCACTCCGTCTCCTCTCTTGGCACTCCCATTCCCTCCGTCCCGTCTCCTGGCACTCCTATTATCTCCGTCTGACCTCCTCGCATGCCTATTCACTCAGCCTCATCTTGTGGCACTTTCGTTCACTCCGTTCTCCTGGCATTTCTATTGTGTTTTCTTTAATGGAGATCCTATTCGGAGCCATTTTATGCAGTATTTGAACCCTTAGCCTACCTTATTAAGTTGATAACTTGGCAATGGCAGATTTTCAGGATTTTTTACATGTGCGTGTGTGTGGGTGGGGGTTTATTAAGGCTCGGTAATGCGATAATATATGTCGATTCCTTTGACCGCCTCGCTATATTTCACAGGCTCCGTTCCTCGACTTCTGATGTGATGTTCCCTTCGTATGGAAAACTTAGCTGATCGGCTCTGCTGTCTCCCTCCGCTGTGTTGTCAGCAAACATGTGTGCGTCCAGGTGAGACATTATTGCCGTTGTAACGACACCCTACCACCAGTTACCACTTTTAACCCCCTCCGTCCATAGTGCAATTGCTGAGCGGGCTGAACATCGCACCAACAGGTCATGGGTTTGAAACATAGCTTCTGAATTTGGAGCACAGGCATTGAATCCCATTAATATTATTTGGCCCTTGACTCTTCTGTGTCCAGTTCAGTCTACGTGCATAACACGTAAGTTAAGCCTCCAATAAATGATCACAGGTGGCCTAAACACCAATCCATCCGTAAAACGCAATAGTGACCTGACACTAACAATGTATTTAATAAAACCCCGAGCCAAAAATAGTGTGATTAACACTTCGATGTGTTTATATGATCCTCTCCGTAACTCTGCCTCAATGATACAATAACGTTTCATCGAGAAGTTCCATGATGCCTTTATAGAAATCTGTAATATCAATGGTGCCACAACTGACCTGCATTTCCCATGACGGTGATGGTTTCCGTCTCTTTTGGTCAGAAATCCGGACTCGAAATCCACGGATTCCCCTCACCAGCCACCGAGCGAAGAGGGGAAAAGAAACGTGCTCTCGCGGTTACTAATCCTGCTTGATCAACTGCGGTCAATTGATAGTGACCATGTCCATCTGTGCACGCCATTGTTAGAGGATTGTGTTCTGTCTACACCTCCGGCCGCGGAAGGTATTCTTCAGCGGCTGCAAGCAGCAATTGACGAAAGAACCTTCCGGGCAGACTTTCTGAATCGTATCGTGTTCTACCGCGCCGGGGTGGTGCACGGCTTTCCTCATTCGATGGATGTTTTTATCGGGGAGCTACACGGTAGATTGGAACGCTTGAAGTCTGGCTGTAGTCTCGTTTTCGTGGTCCCATAATCTTCGGCCTGGTGATATCATCCCCTAAAAGAGCTCTGAAGTTGAGCTGCAGCATCGACAAGGCGTTGAATTTGGGTGTAATGTTGCCCACCGCCGCTCCTGACGTTATCAATGACGTCTCTATGTACGTCCACGGGCTGCGACCGATGCGAGCCTTGGATACGCTCCTGGATACACCGTTCCGCGGGCTCAACTGTCTGCATCGCGACCTGGTTTACATCGTCTCGCCGATACTCTTAGCTCGCATCTTCGGCGAGTCTCTAAAGGCGGCTATGGAGCTCGTGCAGTAAACCATTGAACTCCTAGGCACGGTAGGCGGAGTGGGCGATGACCTCGTTTTGCACCGGGTCAGTATATACTCCGCCGCCCGTCGCCTCGGGTTGAGACCCAAGAAACGGCGCGACCCGACTCTTATCGCTCTCCTCTGCGAGTTGTTCCAACGACTTCAGTCCTTGGGTGAAGACTTCAGCGACGTAGTCCTCCCGACGCTCGTCCTCAAGGTATTCTCCACGCCCGATGTCAAAGCGAGCGAGCACGTCAAGGCCGTCGTCGGGTGGCTGCACGATGCCCGTGATCTTGACACTGATGCTCTGATAGGAAGCGGCATCGCATTGTTGAATGCATTATGTCCCAGGGACTTGATCAAATATCCTTCTACCTTCATCGACATCGTCGCGACTACGCGGGCAAGACTCCATCTGCTACACCCGGACTTCCCCCACGTTGTCATATCTATTAGTGTGGAGCGTATTTGGGAGGGGCGTGAGGCGACGGTCTCAGTTGGCATTGAGAGGATCCTAGCCCGTCGGACACGAATGAAGGGTGTTGAGACCACGTCCGTCTCGTTGTCGACCGTACACCTTGCGATTGTATTCGCCCAGGCTGGACGGCTGATCCAAACTGTCATCGACCGTTTGGACCAGGTATCAAAAGCTACAGTCGACGCTGATGAAATCGCTGGGGCAGTCATAGTTCACCTCCTGCGAGACGAAAATCGCAAACGCAGACGAAACTTGCTGAAAAATCGCTCGGCATTCGACGTGTTGGCAGAGAAGACGGCGTGTCATTACGAACAGAAGTTCTTTTCCGTATTCCTGGATCACTATGCGAAGCCTCCTATCCCTTTACTGCGGCCCGTCTACTCGCTGCAGAGAAACTGCTTCAGTCGGAGAGCGTCGAAGACGACGGCCCTCCACAAGTCGCTGTTGGCTTACATCCACAACCTCGGGTTGGATTCGCAGGGAGGACTCCCGGTTCCAGGACTGCGCGCTGAACGGCATCGGGAGCTACTACTGTAACAGCGGTCTCCGAACATCCACCATCCCGAACAAGCAGGATTGGTTGCTGTCTATTCGGGCCTTGGACCTGGAGTAGGGATCGGATCCGGATATGTAGGCTGAGCGGGTGGAGGAGGAGGGGACGGTCGGGTGGCCGGTGCTCGATAGGTTCGATGGTCCCAGCTGGCAGCTCTGGTCTCACATTGACGAGGCTTTCAGCTTCATGCTGGACGTCATCGTGGACCGCCCCGGGGTTTTCAAGATCAACAGCCTGATGCTCGTTTACTACGTCAATCGGCTCCTGAATCGCGCCGTGCCTGATGTGCCGCTCCCTGGGGGGTTGCTTCACGGCGGGTGGTTGGCCCCTCACTTTCACAAGGTGGTGGCTAGCGGCCCGGCCTCCACAATCCTTCTCCTGGACCCCGAGTGCCGGGAACCCATCGACGTGGATGGAGGTACCCCTGTCGGCGGCCGGCGCGGAAGCCCAGGAGGTGATGACGTCGTTGGTGAATAAGTACGGCCTGCCTCCTACGGCCCCGCTAAGACTCCACCTGGTGCCCACCAGGGATCCCAAGGGGCGCTGGGTGCTGAGCAGCGCCGTCCTGGAGGCCCGGCTCTTCGCCCACCTGGGGCCCCGCTCCCCTCACGTCCAGGCCGTCAGAGACCTCAAACTGCTAGTCGACAATTTCCTCAGCTGGGGCCCTTTGAAGGGGACCGTGGCGGAGGTGACGGAGGCGCTGTCAGCTTGGGGGAAGGGGTCGTCGGGTGGGGTCGGGCTCTGCATCCCGGGGGTGGACACGACAGGGGTTAACGACGCTGTGACCGAATGCCTCCACTACGGAAAGATCAACTTCCTGCGTATCATCCACAAACTGCGCGGCGAGGATGGAGTCGAGGTGGATTCCTTGTGGTTGTTGGGACTTTGGCTCGTCGTGGCGGCCGTATGCAGGCATCACACTGGGTTTGAGGCAGGTGTAGTACTGACCCCCGACCGTGACCGTGACCGTGACCGTGACCGTGACCGTGGCCGTGACCGTGACCGAGACCGAGAAAGTGACAGTCACGGGTACCACCCCGAATCCTGCCAGCTGTGCGCCTCCATTGCCAAGATGGCTGACGAAATGAAGGATCCCAACAGCCTCCACCCCGCCGTCGCCCAGGCGCTGAGGTTCCCCGTCAGACCGTGGCTGTTCCTCAACTCCGCATAGTATTACATCAAGTACATGGTCCTGCGGGACATGGTGCAACGGGACAAACTCGGCCTCGACCTGCTGCTTCAACCAGATGAGGAGCAGCGAGAACAGATGTTAAAGGGCTACCTCATGGAGCTCTCGCATACCCAGGAACAGGGTACAATCCTCCACCCTCTCCTAGGGACATCCCAGGTCAGCATGGTCACCAGGAACCGAGTAATCCCACTCGAGGCTATGTGGCGAGAATATTCCTCGATGTTACACCTTTTGGTGAGTGTCGTAGTTTCCCTCTAGGATAGGTTTGTCCGCGACTTGTGTCCACACTTTATTCAGGATTTTTAAACTGTAAGGGCGTTATTAAGGGAGTCACCACAACATATGCTGAGTCTATAAACCAATAACCGATACTCTGAGCAAATGTCCTAAATATGTTCATGTCAGATTCTTTTCGATTGAGACAGCCTAGATTCAATTTCCCTTTTTTCAATGGGAAACACATGTGCTTGTCCTCATTTCATAAATACAAATATATTATGTGCAATAACATCGGAGGCCATGTTTGCCAGACGTTTTTACTTCCAAAGCATCTGGTCCTCAACTTGGGATACCGCCGCCGCTTTTGTATTTGAACTATAGCTACCGCATGTGTACGCTGGCTGTATATAAAAGTGTTACATGACAAATTGGTCAACATTACACATCAGATCAGTTAACACTAATATGATATTAATGACACTTCGTAGATTTTTCCTTTGGTGTAAGGATTAACACAAGCATGGGCCTTCCGGGTACTGCTGGGGGCCCTTATATATTTGCTTGATGCCTCTTTTTTTATCACTATTTTCCATACACGGCAATATTAAAATGCAAAAACCGGGAGTGTATATGCTGAAATCTGTATCTGTAGCGTTAACGCTTGATGAAGGATATAATTAATATAGGCAGTTTTAGTGCCAGTCAAGGTAAAACGAAACACAATATTCAAATTTTGAAAAAAATAATAATAGAAGAATCATGTCTAAAATCAAACGAGCAAGAATAGTGTCGTCTCAATATTGATACATAGTGACAACAATAGCACACCAAACGACATTTTGATAGATAAACAAAGTAGATAAGTTGTACCTTACATTAGTGACTACGTAATCCTACTACAAAACTACGTGCTATGCAGAATCTAAGTTCCAATTAAGCCCCATCCCGCGGGGCAATTAACGACGCTTCCAAAAGTTCCAAGCATATCAAATCAATATATAGGTACATAATGTTCGCTGGGGATTTTAAAGTATGTCTGAATCTAATCAGCGATGCAACTTTAGCCGATTTTAGCAGTATAGGTTTGGCCGGTGATGGTAGTTAACCACCCGAAGGTATACAGCACAGGCCGTGGATACTATAGCATGGACGTAGAACATACGTATCACTGTCTCTTGAAGTCTCTGTCAGAACCCTTAGTGACCGGTCGGTCGCTATCCTTGATTATAGGTGATATCACAAATGGACAGTTGGAACAACCCAGTGAAGACGGGGCGCTGGATACTGTTATGTCGTTGTAGCGCCTAACGCGGCGTGGAAGCGACACATCGATCAGATCAGGCATTAAGAAAAACAACAATCCTTTGAAGCTAATTAAGCGTCCGGTTCGGTTCATTCCTGAACCAGTATCGCAGGAGCCGGTGGCCGATGCACCTAGCGATTTCGCGGTAGCACATCCTCCACCTGAAGTGTCCGATGCAGCGGACGATACAGTGTGGGGAAGGGGGGGAGGGGAGGGGGGGTGGGCTGTGTTGCGTTCCTCGGATTGAAATGGACCTTTCGTTTTAATGTGAACTGGGAACGAGGAAAATTATTTTCGTGAAGTAGGAATGGGGTATAAGCCGACTGTCGTGATCAACGCTTTTCATTTATAGTGAACCGGGAATTGTAATATTAAATAATCGTGAATCGGAAAATCGCAAATTCATAGCATGTATCCGCCCTTGTTATTGTATTCGAGAGTTCATCTGTCAATAAATTCATTGCAAACTGTGAATAAACAAATATATTCTTATAATATATATAAGAATATATAATTATATTTGTAACACGACCCCCACCTTTCCTCCTCCTCCTCCATTGGCAGCATTTCCTCCAGCTTACGACGTATCCAGCACTACGTCTGCCACACGAAAACCATGGGACGTTCACACGTTCAGACGACTAGTTTATTATTTAACCCTCTCAAATCGATAATTATGTCTACAAGATAATTTAGTGGGATTGCGATATAGTGTTTATCATTACGCGCCCGTTGTCATAACGTGCCCATGCAATGTGTATGGTAATCACCGCTTTAAAACCGAGAACGAGGCTGTAGTTGACAGGCGGAATGCCGGAATAAAACTATGTCAACATAACTGACTTGTGCCCCTCTGAACTAAATACACCACAATACAAACGGGAGATCTAGCGGGCCACCCACTTCTTCTCAACCACCCTCCCCCCCCCCCCCCCCCCACCTCCACTGCGCCTACCCCCACTTGTGGCAGATATATTTTCGACTTCTGATGTGATGTTCCCTATCGTATGGAAACCCCAGCTGATCGACTCGGCTGTCTCCCTTCGCTGTGCTGTCGGCAAACATGTGGGAGTACAGGTGAGATTACCCACATTATTGCCGCTGTAACCACACTCCACTACAAGTTGCCACTGTTAACATCCCTCGTCCAATAGTATAATTGCTTAGCGTGCTGTCGCACCAACAGGTCATGAGTTTGAGCCAAAGCACATTATATTTGGAGCAGAGGTTTCATTCAATACCATTATTTTAATTGACCCTTGACTCTTCTTTGTCCAATTCAGTTTTCGTACATAGCACGTAAGTTAGGCCTCCAATAAATGATCACAGGTGGCCTAAACACCAATCCATCCGTAAAACGCAATAGTGATCTGACACTAACAATGTATTGATGAAACTCAAAGCCAGAAACGGTGTGATAAATACCTCTGTTAGTATATATGATCGGCTCCGTAACTCTGCCTCAATGATACAATAACCTTTTATCATAAATTTCCATGACATCCTAATAGCAATCCGCTTTTCAATGTTGCTGCAAATGCCACGCATTTGCATGACGGTAATATATTCCGTCTCCTATGTTTAGATATATGGTCTCGACATCCACGGATTCGCCTCACCAGCCACCAAGCGAGGAGTGGACCAGGAGCGTGATATCGCGGTTTTGGTTCCTGCTTGATCAACATTGGGATAGCGACTTTGTCCGTCAGTACGCGCCAATATTCGTGCATTATGTTATGTCGGCGCCTCCAGCCGCGGAAGGCATTCTCCAGCGGCTACAAAATGCAATTGAAAAGGGAATATGCCAATCAGACCTCCTGGGTTGTATTTGGGTTTACCACACCGGGGTGGTGTGCGGTTGTCCTCATCCGCTGGATATATTTATGAAGGAGCTAGAAGATAGGTTGGAAGGCTTGGAGTCTGACTGTAGCATCTTTTTCAGTCTTGTGATCACGGAACTGCTGATATGGTGCCCCAAAAGAGCTCTGAAGTTGATCAACAGCATCGACAAGGCGTTGAAGTTGGGTAGAACGTTGCACACTGAAGCTCCTGAAGTCATAAATGACGTTTGTATGTACGTCCATGGCCTGCGACCCACGCAACCCTTGGATACTCTCCTGGATACGCTGTTCCGCGAGCTCAACCAGATTCATCGCGACCTGGTTTACGTCGTCTCACCGATACTCTTGGCTCGCGTCTTCGGAGGGTCTCAAACGGCGGCTGAGGAGCTCATGCAGAAAGCTATTGAGCTCTTATGCACGAGCGGCGGAGTGCGCGATGACCTCGTTTCACACCGAGTCAGTATTTACTCCACCTCCCGTCGCCTCGGGTTGAGACCCAAGGAACTGCGCGACCCGACCCTTATCGCTCTCCTCTGCGAGTTGTTTCAACTGTTTCGGCCCTTGGGTGAAGACTACATCAACGTAGTCCTCCCAATGCTCGTCCTCAAGATATTCACCACGCCCGATGTCAAGGCGAGCGAGTATATCATAAACCTCATCGTGTGTCTTCACAGGGGCCGTGACCTAGACGCTGATGATTTGGTCGCAGCCGTCGTAGCCCGCTTGAATGATGTCGGTCCCAATGACGGGCTCAAAAATCGGTCTGTCTTGAGCAATTTGCTGGCGACTGCGCGGGCAAAACTACATCTGCTACACCCGGATTTCCCCCACATTGTTATGCCTATCATTATGGAACGTGTGCTGGACGGGCGTCAGGCGACTTCCGTTGTTGGCATTGAGAGGATCCTAGCTCGTCGGACACGAATAAAGGGCGTTGACCGAACATCCGCCTCGTTGTCGACCGTATACCTCGAGACAGTATTCGCCTCGGCTGAGCGGCTCATAAAAGCTGTTATTGACAGTTTGGATCAAGAATCCAAGGATACAGTCGACGCGGATGATATCGCCGGAGCAGTGATAGTTCACATCCTGCGTGACGAAAATAACTTGCCGAAAAATCGCACAGCATTTGACAAGTTGGGGGAGCAGACGGCGCATTATTACAAAGATTTGTTTTTTTCCGTATTCCGAAATCACTACGTGAAGCCTCCTATCCCTTTACTGCGGCCCTTCTACTCGCTGCAGAGAAACTGCTTCAGTCGGAAAGCGCCGAAGACGACGGCCCTCCACAAGTCGTTAGTGGTTTACATCCACGACCTGTCGGATTGGATTCGCAGGGAGGACTCCCGGTTCCGGGACTGCGTGATGTACGGCATCGGGAGCCACTACAGCGGTCTCCGGACATCCACCATCCCAAGCGAGCAGGATTGGTTGCTGTCCATCCGCGCTTTGGATCGGAAGGAAGGTCCGGATCCGGATATGTGGGCTGAACGGGTGGAGGAAAAGGGGACCATCGGGTGGCAGGTGTACGTGAGGGAATGGGGTCCCAGCTGGCAGGTCTGGTCCCGCATTGACGATGCTTTCGGCTGCCTACTGGACGTCATTGTGGACCGCCCCGGCGTCTGCAAGATCAACAGCAAGAAGCTTGTTTTCCACGTCAACCGGCTCCTGACTCGCGCCGTGTCCCAAGTGCCGCTCCCTGGGGGATTGTTTCACGGCGGGTTGTTGGCCCCTCACTTCCATCGGGTGTTGGTGCACGGCCCGGCCTCCACCATCCTTCTCCTCGACCCCGAGTGCCGGGAACCCGTCGTCGTAGATGTCACGTTAGGGATGGAGGTACCCATGGCGGCGGCCAGAAGAGACGCCCAGGAGGTAATGACGTCGTTGGTGAAGAAGTGCGGCCTGCCCCCTACTGCCCCGCTGACCCTCCATCTGGTACCCAGAAGGGACCCCAATGGGCGCTGGGAGCTGAGCAGCGCCGTCCTGGAGGCACGGCTCTTCGCCCACCTAGGGCCCAGCTGCCCGTACGTTCAGGCCGTTAGAGACCTCAAACTGCTGATCGACAACTTCCTCAGCTGGGGCCCTTTGAAGGGTGCGGTGGCGGAGGTGACGGAGGCGCTGTCAGCCTGGGGGGAGGGGTTGTCGGGTGGAATCGGGGTGCGCATCTTGGGGGTGAACACGACAGGGGTGGCCGAATCTGTGGCGAAGAGTCTCCAGGAATACAAGATCTTCTACATTAGGATCTTAAACCAGAGCGACGAGAATGGGGTCGAGATGGACCTCGCAGGGATTTACCGAATGTGGCTCGTCGTGGCGGCCGTATACAGGCATCACACCGGGGTCGGGGCAGATCTAGTACTGACTCCCAACCTTGACCTGCACAGTGAGAGTCGCGGGTACCACCCTGAATCCTGCCAGCTGTGTGCCTCCATCGCCGAGACGGCTCGCCAACTAGTGAACCCCTTCAGCCTCCACCCCGCCGTCGCCAAGGCGCTGGGGCTCCCCGTCAGACCGTGGCTATCACTCAACTCCGCATACATCAAGTACATGGTCCTGCGCGACATGGTGGTGCGGGACAAAATCGGTCTCGACCTGCTGCTTCAACCAGGTGAGGAGCAGCGGGAACAGGTGTTAAAGGGTTACCTCATGGATCTCTATCAGACCCAGGAACAGAATACAATCATCCACCCTCTTCTATGGATGTCAGAGGTCAGCATGATCACCAGGAACCGATTAATTCCTACCGGGGTTATGTGGCGGAAATACTTTTCCCTGTTGCACTTTCTGGAGACTGTGGTCCTAACGTCCGTCTAGGATTGGTCTGTCCCCGATTGGTACCCACACTTTAATCAGGTCTGTAGAGAGCGTTTTAGAGTCACTACAGCATAGGCGTACTCCACAACACCATTATAACCGACACTCTGAGCAAATGTTCTGCATACGTTTATACAAAATTCTTTTCTTTTTGTTGAAGCGTCCAATATTATATTCTTAATGAACAGGAAATGTGTATCACATCATTGCATAAAGACTTATCTGCAATAAGGCTGAATGGCATGTTTGTGAAATATTTTTACGTAGACAAGCATTTACCTATGAGGTTAAACCTACACCAGGTTTAGCCTGAAAACAAGACGTTACTGTTGTTAGGCAGTTGGTATATAGACGACAAATAACGTTCTATTTTTTCATCTTGACTAATACTCTCACTTGTCAGCCTGTTCTAAGCAATAACATAGTATGTATAGGATTTCATACGTATTTTCTGGCACTTTAAATACTGAGTTACGTGAATGATTGTATATTTCGTCCTTGGTTTTTCACCAATAAATGGGGGTAAATGTTCGCTGCTTGTCATCTCATTGTCGAATTCCGTATACCACATAATACAATGTTGTCACGTCCATGGGCCGAACCGAATTTACAGTCGTTGTATAGCGCGATCAGTTCGCTGTGAACGAGTCGCAATCAAATTTCCAGATTGTCGATTTCGTAACAATGAAGGAAGATTGTTCAACTGGGATATAGTTTGGTCTCATTGAGTCAATCTCAATTTATCAGCTCTCTAAAACAGTAGATTCTTGAAAAATAATGTACAGTTCAGACAATATGATGACGTCATAACAGTGCTTTGTGGTTTTGTGGGGACCAAGAAATGAAGTGCCCATCATTCGGGTGCCTTGCTACAGCTGCATGACGGGCACTCATTGTAGTCAAGGTTTGAGTGTTGGAAACAGGCTGACTGCGCGGTTTGTGCGTGAAGAATCGAGTGGGTCCATATACAGAGCGTTTTACGTAACCATAGATATCGCGCGTATCAGTGACTGGACGTGTGTGTGTGTCTATGATGTGTGCATGCGTGGAGGGTAGGGGGGTCACTCACCTGGACTGTTACGATACCGGAAAATAGAAAACGTTCATACAAAAATAGGCGGAATACAAGTTTTGCAATGTTTCAGCGCAGCATTTCTTGACACTATAAGTACATCAAATATATTATAATGGTAATATTCAATTGGCAAACTAATGTTTTTTATCAGTCTCCATGATATTAAACTGGAGAAATAAACTTTCTATCTTGTGATGATCCGCAGTTTTTGTCATTTGCGGAGACTCCACGCTGTAAGGCATTATGAACACGTAAACGGTCCCCCAAACCTACCTGAGACCAAACGAATCATATGTTTATAAACCCAGATGAGGATCCAGATCCCGTTATTTTTTTAAATGAAAGAGGATGCCCCCACCCCCTCCCCACCACCCCCCACGCCTGTGGTAGTCTGTCAACAGCTTAATTAAATCGTGAGTATTGGGCCCTAAGGTTATATTTCATTCACATAAAGAAGACAACGATCAGAAAATAACGTCTGATTATTTGCCCTGCTGGCTTTATGCTGTCTCAGTCAGTCACATGCCGGCATTTTGACTTGTAACAGAACGTTCGGCAAGAGGTCAAAACTCAGATTTAGATCGACCCTAACCGGGATTACGACCGGAATCACGGGGGGCCCTGATCCAGATAGCTGTTTTTGATCCTACATCGCCCCCTCCCCCTTTCGCATAATTATGGATTGATTCTACTTTGATTCTACCAATGAGAATTAAATGATTCTGATATAATCTTCGCTTACTGGAGATGACATTTGTGTAAACTCACAATCATACACTACGTTGCTGCGAAATGCGAAATGGCAAATCGCCTTTGCGGGAGCATTACCCATTTTGGTTTTCAAGTTCCGAAAAGTGTCCTGGGAGTGTCAAACCAAAACGAACAGATGTATGACAAGCTGTAATAATGAGAAATTAACGAGATCAGCTTTAAGACACGATCGGGGCAGAATGAAAAACTGACGTGTGACGCATTTGAACCCCAATGCGAGTGCGCGTTGGAAGAGCCTAAATGGAGTCAAATCTCAATTCAAATCGCCTTTCGGCTTTGAATATTTCATGAACTCGCTGGGAATTGACTTCGGAGAGATTTGATTTACTTTAAGAGAAGAGGAACGACAAGAGATTTAACAAAAAGGTTCGCCATTTAGTTTTGTATTTCAGGCCACGGGTCGCGGTTCGGATCCCAGTGGGTGCATGAGCCGTGCGATGTAGGTAAAATGTATTTCTGTCGGTACACGTGTCTTTAAGGCTGGGTTTTAGTTGATTTCATTTACACCCCCCCCCCCTCCCCCTCCCGCCACTCCTCCATTCTCCTAAAGGTTCCTGGACTATGAACCCAAATAACCGAACAGGTGTTGTTGTGTGGAGGAGACTTGAGTGTAGTGTCTTGGGTGTACATACACTAACGTCAGAAGCTTGTTTATAAATAATTTTTGATATCACGCAGCCCTGGGGGGGGGGGGCACTACATTACTAGAGTAGTGGGGGTGTGCCGCCCATGCCATAGAGGGTATTTGAAGAGCGAGAAAAAAGTGACCAATTGTGCGGACCATTCAGAGATAATGTTTGGTTTAAAAAAAGGCATCTAAAATAGACACTGACAGAAACTTGTGGTTAAAAAAGTATCTACAATAGACTGACAGAACTTTGTAGTTAAGAAAGGCATTTAAAACAGACACTGACATTTCACGAAAATGTGTCTGGAGGTTACTTAATTGAACACTTTCTCATATCAACGGGACTATAGTCCAGAACTGCACTTGTTAAGGAAAAGTCCGTCTCAGATAGGCACATCGAGAGAAATTCAAGATTTTTGCTATGAGAATTGAGATAAAAAAGGGGCCACAAAAAGGGGTCATTTGGGCGGCACATATGTATATACCCAACTATGTGTAGTGCCCCCCCCCCCCCCCCCCGGCACACAACCCACGCATGCGCAAGCAGATCCGCAAACCCAGTTGGGCCTTCAATCGAGGTTGGCCGAATGAAATTGAACTCAGATAGGTATTTATGGTAAGTTAGAGCTCAGTAACAGTGTTCGGTGCGACGAATGGCCATGATACATCTAACAGTTTCGGTTACTATGTGTCCGAAACAAGCTTCGGACACAAAGTAACCGAAACGTAAATGTTCAAACATGTTGAAACTTTGGACACAAAGTATCGGTGACAAAGTAGTGACCGAAATTGTCCAGGATACACTAGTGAAAAGTGTCGGAAACAAAGTTTCGGACACAAAGTTTCCACAAGTTCGCTACATGTATCATCGGCATAAGAAGCGACTTCTCCATATTGGCTTTGCGGACTTTTTGGCGGACACCAATGTTACCGACATCATGTCTGCCAAATGTCATGGTATCATGGTCATGAAACGAATAGTTTGGTTCCCAAAAATAATCTTTAATTAAAAATAAGACTTTAACATGGCACCATATGGCATGGACCTCCCCATGCTGGCGCCTCCACCGGCGGAATTACTGATGGCGCGAGTGCATGTTTATGATGCCATACTGGATCGCAAAACGTCACATTTTGTCGTCAAATTCAATTGCCGTCATCGCCCAGATGGGTGACGGTCTCGTAATACTTTCCGTTATCTAGTATATTCCAAATACAATCGATTCACATTGCGATTTGTCAGATGGTACTTAGTGCCGCCCTCCAGTGACCCATTTCGCAGTTAACTGATCATTTCGTGACACCATTTCAAAGGTGGTACGATAAATTGTCGGCAGACAGCAAAAGGAGCCAACAGAAAAAGTTACTGACTAACGGGGTGAGCGTGATGGAGGAGGAGGAGGGGGGGGGGGAGTGAACTGTGGGGCCTGAATTTCGCGATGACAGCCATCGATATAATTATAAAGTAATTAATAACTACATGTATAATGACAAAATATAACATAATTATAATGAATTATTCTAATAATACTTATAATAATTATTATAATGGCTAAGTATAGTGACAAATCATATTAATAATTTTCATGGCAAAGCATAATAACACATTATATTAATAATTATCATGACAAAGCATAACGATAATTATAATGATAAAGTATAACGATAATTATAATAACAAAGTATATTTATAATTTAAATGACAAGGCATAATAATCAATTATAAAGTAAAAGCATGATAACAAATTAATAACTTTCATACAATTAGTATTATATCCCCTTTGTCTAATTATATTCAAACCGGAAATGAAGCCTACTGTGTGAGCAAAACAAGAGCGCGTGATTATCGCAAACATAAATAGCTGCGATTCTAAATGCACCCAGATAGCACAACGATGTTGGCCCAAAGCCGACTGCAGTTGGCACGGTTGCGAGTGGCTTGCCGGCGGTGTACCTACATTGGCCCGCTGGACAAAACCACATTGGCCGAATGATGTTTGCCGGCAGGTTGGCCCAGCGATATCTGGCGAGTGAGTTAGGAAACAACGACCTTCCCCTTCTGTGGCTGAGAACTTTTAAAAGATGGCGGTGTTTCTCTGCATATCGGCATATTTGCACCCCTTTTCCAATAAAGTTCGTTTGTAATAATAAATCATGTCATAATGACGTAACGTAATGATCGACTGCATCGGAAAACATATCATCTGAAACTTAATTAGCTTCAATCAAAGGATTACAGCTCCATTGATGCTTTTGATCTCACCTTCACAGCCACGGCTTATTACTCGGGCATAACCAGGCCTGGCCTACTTTCATTGGAATTAAAGTACTGCTATGACGTCATTCTATCGTCTAAACTGTACATTAATTTTCACGAATGTACTGTTTTAGCGAGCTGATTAATTAGCGATTGACTCAAGGAGACCAAACAATGTTTCTGTTGAACAATTGTTCTTCCGTTACGAAATTGACAATCGCAGTCACTGCCAATCATGAGCAATAGGTGAGCTTGTCTGAAACACGTCACAGCCACAATGGGTGATGAACTGGAAGCTTGACGCCCGATGGAAAGCCCCAGCAAAAACAGATACAAATTTCTCATCAAAACAAGAATAGATCAGAAAATCCACTTTAAAAACTGAATTTGAGATCATATGTAATTCATATGCAAAATACATACCGACATTTGCTTATATCCTATAATCACACTTGAAATCATTTTTCTTTCTCGTGAATCCCACAAAACTCGTTTGCAAAGCGTATCCTATCCATCAACAACGCACTGGGTGTTACCTGTTTCAAACACCATGGCAACATCGCTGAGTATCATATCCTTTCAGTGTCCATTAATTTTAGCGATTGTATCATATTCCACATTCAAATGTCCATTATCGTCTGTATAATGACACATAATCCATGCGAAGTGGCCTACGCGTCTTGAAGCGACACACGACTTCATTCTTACCATCTGAAGATGAACTAAACTGACTTGTGGCTGCCGCGTCCGACGTTCTTCCATGTCAGGGCGAACCACTGTTTCAGCTTAGCTCCCGTATGACTCAAGTTTACCATTGCTACAAAAATACATTTCGTGGGTTTTCAGATAGAATATGAACGGACTTCAGCGAAATGTATTGGTTTCGGAAGCAAGAGATGCTATGTATCGTTACATCTTAAAAGAACTCTTATTCACGCTACATGGACCAGGAGGCTCAGCGACCGTACTTTAAGTCAGAGAATACCCGTGTAACAGTTCAATCTTGAAAAGATATGTACTCGGCTTGCGCCTCGCACATTCTTTTTCAAGAATGTACTGTTACATGGGCATTATCCTTACCTGGATTCACTCTCCTTGGAGTGAGCTAGGCCTGGTTAACACAGGCACAGCCGAGATGGCCACGCTTCTCACACATGCCACGATGAACTCGCCCATTCTTTATGGGCGTGGGGGGGCTGCACTATGGAAGGGATCGGGGCCAAAATTCTAAGTCCTTAATTCCTAGTGCTTCATTCGTAATTCTTCATTCTTAATGCGTTATTATTGATTCTATCAGCGTTCTCCCTAATTCCTTATGCTTCATTCGCATTTTTTTTTCATTTTTAATGCGTTATTATTACTGACAGAAGTTGAAAACTTCTGTCAGTATAGTACTATGTTCGGTTTGTAAATTTATTTGTTACTGACAGAAGTTGAAAACTTCTGTCAGTATACTGCTATGTTCGGTTTGTAAATTTATTTATTTATTTGTTTTTTTGTTTGTTTGTTTTTGCGCTCGATCTAGGGCGCATGGTTAGAGTTACGGTTGTCAAAGTTCACCAAGTGATAGATATATGAAATAGCTCGGCTAAGTTCGTTATTGGCATATGTAGGTCAAAGGTCAAGGTCACAGCGATTTTTTGAAAAAAAAGTTAAGAACGCGTCTATCTCCCTTAATATTAGATCTAGAGACTTCGGGTAAGTTTCAGAATGTGCTACTATTTAAGGCGCATCTTTCAGCCGTTGATCACTTTTTGACGCGTCATACTCATTTTCGAGCTACATGACGTTTTATGTTTTCCGAAAAACGCCAAAGATGACCTTGAACGGTTGTGCAGCGATTTGACCACTTTAGGTTAAAGATATCACTCTGGTGTTCTGGCCTCTCATAAAAATATAAATGAAATTAGCCCCTGTGAAATCTGAGATTTTTCGCATGCGTCATATGACGTCAGGATGACGTCACTTTTGGTACATACAAAAAATCGTCCAAAATCGGAAAAAAATGCTAAAAATACAAAAATGGCGCCATATGGTAGGGAAAGAGATTCCTAGTTCAGCAGAATAATAAAAACAATATGTTCCAATCTTACTTCCGGTTCCAGGGGTGACGGCAATTCCCTATGGGACCTCCCATGTTAAAGCCCTCAATCTCTCAGGCTGGGGAAATTTTGTTTGCCCCGTATTTCATAGGTGCCTGCATCAAACAGTTTCGGGATTTTTTCTTTGGTTAAACAAGGTACCCAGTAACCATGGTCCTTACTAGATGGAATTCGGATAAGAACTGACGTCACAGGATTTTTTTGAAATTTCCCCTATTGTGAAAGATAGGGATTTTTGGGGCTTGCAGGGGCTTCCACGGGCGTCCTATTGAAGCCAACGCTCTATGTTTTCAGTTGTTGATGGATAGTAGTAGGATGAGTCATTAACTATAAACACGGCGACATAGCCTTGTAACATTTCGGTATATAGTCGAACGCGTTTAACATGGGACCCTATGGAGATAATCAGACTTCCTTCAATATGACGTACTTCCGGTTATGCAATCTCACTTTACTTTACCACGGTGCGAGATCTGGACGTGTACAAGAGACTCAGGGTAGGCTGACGGCAAAGGTTAGTCTCAGTTTCGTTTCCATGGCAACCGATTATTTTCCCAATGATAAAGTATACAAATTCCCTCTAAATTAGCAAATTCGTCAAAAATCTGAAAAACTAGCTACACCTTCGATCTTTGCGTATAATGGTAGGGTAGATATGTTTCCAGATTACTATTGGCAGTAAAGCATTATTATCCTTCTCATCTTAGCTGCAGAGTCTTTTCTTCGTCTGCTCGTTTTTCATTTATCCGCAATGGTGAACAATAGCAATTTTCGGAAATTGGATGAACTTATATCTGAAGGACTAACAGTCCTACCGCCATTCTAATCAACGTTTTGGATTGAGGGCACAAATGTTTGTGTTTAGATATTTGGACGTTGTCGTGCGTCATGCCATGACGTCACCATGACGTGATGACGTCTTAATTTGTTGAAGGCCATTCCTCGGCTATAATACGTCACAGCGACTTCCGGTTGATTTGACGTTATACCTCATACTAAGGCACAACTGGTGCCATGCGTAACTTTTTTTGCGGTACTGAAACGTGTGCGTCAAAAATGACGTCCAAGTTTACATTACCCGACGTAATTGCAAAATCGTTTCATTTACACCTAGTTAGGCACTAGCTACCATCACTATAAGTATATAAGCAGGTAACATGGGAATTTAGAAGCCAAATTGTTCATTTTTGGTGAGCGTCATTGACGTCATGTGACGTCACGTTGACGTTTCCATGGTAACGGAACTAAGCCCAATGATAAAGTATAGAGATTCTGGCCAAATTGGAAAATTCGTCAAAAATCAGAAAAGCAAGGTAGAGCTGCGATGTTTGCGTATAATGATAGGGAAGATATGCCTCCAGATTACTATTGGCAGTAAAGCATTATTATCCTTTACATCTTAGCTGCAGAGTCTTTTCTTCGTCTGCTCATTTTCCATTTATCCGTAATGATGAAGCTGAGCAATTTTCGATAATTAGGTGGAGCTATATCTGAAGGACTAACAGTCCTACTGCCGTTCTAATCTGCGTTTTGGATTGAGGGCACCAATGTTTGTGTTTAGATGTTTGCACATTTCCGTGCGTCACGCCATGACGTCACCATGACGTGATGACGTCATAATTGTATAACCTCTATTACTCGACTATTATCCATCATAGCGACTACCGGTTGATTTGACGCTGTACCTTATATCAAGGGACAACTGCCGCGATGCGTAACTTTTTTTGCGGTACCGAAACGTGTGCGTCAAAAGTGACGTGCACCTCGCGTTCAACGGCGTATTGAACTTGAAAGGGCCATAACTCGGTTAAGCCCAGATTTGGCATGCAGCGAGAGGCAATTGTATAGTTATCTACGGTAAATGGCGATAGAATTGCTCTAGGGCGCTTAGTTTGGCCGCTAGAGCGCTCGCAAGAGGTGCACCCCCCTTTGCTGAAGCTCCCATTATGAGTCAACGGCGATATCGAGCGGCAATGACTCTGCTTTGCGATGGCCGCCGTTTGCTTAAAAGCGACGCTAGAGAGTCGGGACTGGTTTGAAAGGACGGGCAAACGTCGACTTTGGTGAGGAATCCGCATTTGCTTCTAGCCTAGCACGCTTAGTTTTGACGCTGGAGGGCTCCGTAATTTAGCAATGATGAGTCCGAGAACAGGCATTAGGGCGGGTCCAAGCACACGTAGAAAGTCCGGATTTGGACGAATTCACTCAAAATGGCGCCCTCTATCTGGGAAAACAGCCCGCGTTGAACAGCAGCCGTTAGATTGTGCTATTCCAGCATCCGCATCGTAGAGGTCCAATTTGGGCCAAAATGCGCTTTCAGCGAGCCCAATACGGCTATCAGTGGGCAGTGTGGGCTAGAACGCCTTCGGATATCGGCATTATTGATCCCAAATTGGCCATTTTGGCCATATTTAGCCCAAATTGGCCGCTGAAGGCCGTAATTATTCCAATTCGCCCGTTTATAGCGCTATTTAGCCCACGTTGTTCGTTCAAGGAGCTGTTTAACCCAATATGCCCACTGAAGGCATCATGTAGTCAGCATGAGGCAAAATCAGCTTATAGTATATGTGTTTCTGCATATCATCGCCTGTACCATATTTTCGGCGCATAAACGGTGATCTGAAGATGAAGTCACTTCTGTCAGTACCTCAGCCTACGGCTGTCTTGTTTGTTACTGACAGAAGTTGAAAACTTCTGTCAGTATAGTACTATGTTCGGTTTGTAAATTAGTTTGTTTGTATGTTTGTTTGTTTGTTTGTCGGTTGAATGTAGGGCGCACGGTTGCATGTACGAATGTCATTTTGCACCTACAGATAGATATGAAAAATTGTAAGGCTAAGTTCGTTAATGGTGTATGTAGGTCAAAGGTCAAGGTCACAGCGATTTTTTGAAAAAATAACGTAAAACGCTCATATCTCCGTTAATATTAGAGCTAGAGACGTCGGATAAGTTTCATAACGTGCTACTAGATACGGCGCAACTTTCGTACATTGTTCACTTTTTGACGCGTCATACTCATTTTCGAGGAAAACGTCGTTTTATGTTTTTCGAAAAACGCAAAATATGACCTTGAACGGCTTTTCAATAGTTTGACCCATTTTGGTTAAAGATATCGCTCAATGCCTCTAACACGTCATAGAAATATGGATGACAATGAGTTTTGTGAAATCTGAGATTTCGCGGATACGTGCTATGACGTCACGGGGACGTCACTTCCGGTACATTAAAAAAATCGCCAAAAATCGGAAAAAAAATATGAAAAATTGCGAGTGGACTCATCTTGCGTCAAATGTGGTCCTATGTTTGCTTGTAACATAAAAACGGTATGTTCCTATCTTACTTCCGATTCTAGAGCTGGTGCAAAATTCTCTATGGGAATCTCCATGTTAAAAACCTCAATCCTTTATCATTACAGTCACATTTTGTCGCATAATTCAGAAGTGCCTTTTTCAAACAGTACACAAAAAATTTACGTACTGTAAGACGGTACCCAGCATAGGTTGTCCATTGCCTGTGTGATTCGACCCGGAAATGACGTCACAGGAAATTGTCAAATATTTCCCCATTGTGAAAGATAGGGATTTTTGGCGCTTGCAGGCGCTCCCACGGGCGTCCTATTGAAGCCATCGCTCTATGCTTTCAGTTGTAGATGTATACTAGTGGGATGAGTCATTAACTATACACACGCCGATATAGCCCTGTAACTTTTCGGTATATAGTCGAGCGCGTTTAACATGGGACCCTATGGAGATAATCAAACTTACTTCAATATGACGTACTTCCGGTTGAGCGATTTCACTTCGCTTTACAACAGTGCTAGATGTGGATGAGTATAAGAGACTCATGGTAGGCTGACGGCAAACGTTAGTCTCAGTTTCGTTTCCATGGCAACCGAAGATTTTTCCAATGATAAAGTATACAAATTCCCTCTAACTTAGAAAATTCGTCAAAAATCGGAAAAACTAGCTAGACCTTCGATCTTTGCGTATAATGGTAGGGAAGATATGTCTCCAGATTACTATTGGCAGTAAAGCATTATTATCTTTTACATCTTATCTGCAGAGTCTTTTCTTCGTCTGCTCGTTTTTCACTTATCCGTAATGGTGAAGAATAGCAATTTTCGGTAATTAGGTGAAGCTATATCTGAAGAACTAACAGACCTACCGCGGTTCTAATCAACGTTTTGGATTGAGGGCATAAATATCTGTGCTTAGATATTTGGACGTTGCCGTGCGTCATGCCATGACGTCACCATGACGTCATGACGTCATAATTTGATAACCTTTATTACTCAACTATTATCCATCATAGCGACTACCGGTTGATTTGACGCTGTACCTTATATCAAGGCACAACTGCTGCAATGCGTAACTTTTTTTGCGGTACCAAAACGTGTGCGTCAAAAATGACGTCATAGCTAACGTGCTCCTAAGAAATGTTGGGTTTGCTTTATTTTCAGCCACTTTGGCAATAGCTGTCATAACCCGAGTTGATAAGTAGATATATTAAAGAAATAGAAGCCATATTGAGCATTTTCGCGAACGTCAAAGGACGTCACGATGACGTATTATTAGATAAAAAGTAAAATTCGTAGCGCCATTCATAATGAGTCGAGCAATCGCTCTTGAGAAGGAAATTTCATGTTCACTTAAACTCTAATATAGCATTAAATTGGCGAGCGGAAGATGCCTTACACGACGCGATCCTCACGTCACCGGCACAAACAACGGTTTTACGTGTAATTCCGTTAATATCTGTTAATGCTCATTGCACATTGCTCAAAATAGAGCCTGCGGTGCGCACGTTGTCGGATGAATGCGCGATTTGGCTCAAATGCCCCGTTATACGCTCTGTTTAGTCCGAATTGTCCCCCGTATAGGCGCTGTTTATCCAAAATTGCCCCCTATATGCGCTGTTCAGCTCAAATGGCCGGGTATATTCGCTATTTAGCCCAAATTGCCCGTTATACGCGCTGTTTAACCCAAATTGCCCGTTAGATGCCCAGTGTACCTCAAATTCCCGGTTATACTTGCTATTTAGCCCAAATTGCCCGTTATGTCCGATATTTAGCTCAAATTGCCCGCCGAAAGCTCTAATTTTTGAACTAAAAGCTTCATTTTGCCAACAGAAAGCGTTATTTTATCGGCAGGAACCTCCATTTTGACCAACAGAAAGCGCTATTTTATCAACAGAAAGCTCCATTTTGCCAACAGAAAGCGCTATTTTGTCAACAGAACGCTCCATTTTATCAACAGAAAGCTCCATTTTGCCAACAGAAAGCGCTATTTTATCAACAGGAAGCTTCATTTTTCCAACAGAAAGCGCTATTTTGTCAACAGAAAGCTCCATTTTGTCGACAGAAAGCGCCATTGCCGCCAGAAAGCTCCATTTTGTCAACAGAAAGCTCCATTGTGCCCACAGAAAGCGCTATTTTATCAACAGAAAGCTCGAGTTTGCCACCAGAAAGCGCTATTTTGTCAACAGAAAGCTCCATTTTGCCCACAGAAGGCGCTATTTTATCAATATAAAGCTCCATTTTGCCCACAGAAAGCGCTATTTTATCTGCAGAAAGCTCCATTTTGCCACCAGAAAGCTCCATCTTGCCTACAGAAAGCTCCATTTTGCCACCAGAACGCGCTATTTTGTCAACAGAACGCTCCATTTTATCAACAAAAAGCTCCATTTTGCCAACAGAAAGCGCTATTTTATCAACAGGAAGCTTCATTTTTCCAACAGAAAGCGCTATTTTGTCAACAGAACGCTCCATTTTGTCAACAGAAAGCTCCATTGTGCCCACAGAAAGCGCTATTTTATCAACAGAAAGCTCGAGTTTGCCACCAGAAAGCGCGATTTTGTCAACAGAAAGCTCCATTTTGCCGACAGAAAGCGTTATTTTAACGACAGGAAGCTCCATTTTGACCAGCAGAAAGCGCTATTTTATCAACAGAAAGCTCCATCTTGCCTACAGAAAACGCTATTTTGTCAACAGAAAGCTCCATTTTGCCGCCAGAAAGCTCCATTTCGGCAACAGAAAGCTCCATTGTGCCCACAGAAAGCGCTATTTTATCAACAGAAAGCTCGAGTTTGCCACCAGAAAGCGCTATTTTGTCAACAGAAAGCTCCATTTTGCCCACAGAAGGCGCTATTTTATCAACATAAAGCTCCATTTTGCCCACAGAAAGCGCTATTTTATCTGCAGAAAGCTCCATTTTGCCAACGAAAAGCTCCATTTTGCCACCAGAACGCGCTATTTTATCAACAGGAAGCTACATTTTGCCAACAGAAAGCTCGATTTTGCCACCAGAAAGCGCTATTTTGTCAACAGAAAGCTCCATTTTGCCCACAGAAAGCGCTATTTTGTCAACAGGAAGCTCCATTTTGCCACCAGAAAGCGCTATTTTGCCACCAGAAAGCTCCATTTTGCTAACAGAAAGCTCCATTTTGCCAACAGAAAGCTCTATTCTATTTTATCAACGGAAAGCTCTATTGGGCATAAGTTGCTCTCATAATGCGCCAACTGTGCTGAATTGCCCTCTGAAGGCTATATTTGGCCCGCCGGAAGCTCTATATATTTACCTCAAATTATGCCTTAAAAGCTCTATTTGGGCCAAATTGTATGTGTAATGGCCTACTTAGCCAAATTTACTCACTAAAACGCTATTTTGCCCGCTGAAACCTTTATTTGACCCAACTTGTTAACTGAATGCACTAATTGACCCCTGATATCCCAATTTGACCCCTCAGATCCAGATTTGACCTCTGAGATCCAGATTTGACCTCTGAGACCCAGATTTGACCCCTCAAATCCAGATTTGTCTTTTGAGATCCACTAGTGTCCATACGGTGAGGCGGCTACAGTATCCATCAAATGCTTACCATGTGCATGAAAGCAATGAGGAATACAATGTTACATATTTATTATCATAAGCAAATATTATACATACATACATAACATACATAAGGCCTACGACGGCATTTCTCTATGGGAATTCCCATGTTAAAGCCGTTCATCGTGCTCGCTCTTATGCTGGGACAAATGTGTTGTCGCGTACTTCACATGACTGTCCCTTCGTCAAATAGTACCAGGATTTGTCCTTTGGTTAAAGATGGTAACCTATAGCCACAGTGCTTAACAAAATGACGCCCTGAAGCCGAATCATTGTTTTGATTTCAATTTTGATCAGAAAAACGAAAAAAAAAAAAATGGCATGCACCAAGTCGGGATCGAACGCGCGACCTTTGGATCTGAAGTCCAACGCTATACCCACTGAGCCAGCCAGACAGCGTTAACGTTGGAGCGTCGCATGTGATTCATGTCCAAAGGCCGGGTCGCGCAGTTTCGGGCGTTGACAATATTCGTAAAAGTATAGCTTTCAAAATGTAGTTTTCCCCGCAATATCCTGATATCGGCCTTCCATAAGGTCTACCGCATCACCCCACGCTTCCGCCTCAATCTTTATATCGACTCAAACCCCAACGAAACATGTTCACGGCGATGCTTCGACGTGTGGTGGCAAGTGTTAATGCTTCAAACCCAGCTCTAAACGAACCCGTCATTAGGTAATTAGGCAATGAAAACGGAACTACTTGAGGGTATATAGCATTACTCCGCGGTAATTAGGTACTATGGAAAGCCATATGCACCATTGCTGATCAAAAATTCAAAATCACCAGCCTGCCACTTTCAGTACTTACTAAAAATCGTCAAAAATCGGAAAAAAATCATAAAAATACGGAAGTTGCGTCATTTTGTAGGGAAAGTGGTTCCTCGTATAGCTGCAACGTAACAACGATACGTTCCTATCTTACTTCCGGTTGCAGGGCCGACGGCATTTCTCCCATGGGACTTTTGTGGCGTTTCCACGTTCAAATGGCCATAACTCGGTTAATATTTGAGCTTGGGAGCCCAGATTTGGCATGAAGCGAGAGGCAAGTGTAAGGTTATCTTGGTATGGTAAATGGCGATAGAATTGCTCTAGGACGCTTATTTTGGCCGCTAGAGCGCTCGCAAGAGGTGCACCCCCCTTTGCTGAAGCTCCCATTATGAGTCAACGGCGATATCGAGCGGCAATGCCTCTGCTTTGTGATGGCCGCCGTTTGCGTAATAGCGACGCTAGAGAGTCGGGACTGGTTTCAAAGGACGGGCAAACGTCGACTTTGGTGTGGAATCCGCATTCGCCTCTAGCACAGCACGCTTAGTTTTGACGCTGGAGGGCTCCGTAATTTAGCAATGACGAGTCCGAGAACAGGCATTAGGGCGGGACCAAGCACACGTAGAAAGTCGGGATTTGGACGAATTCACTCAAAATGGCGCCCTCTATCTGGAAAAACAGCCCGCATTGAACAGCAGCCGTTAGATTGTGCTATTCCAGCATCCGCATCGTAGAGGTCCAATTTAGGCCAAATTGCGCTTTCAGCGAGGCCAATACGGCTTTCAGCGGGCAGTGTGGGCTAGAACGCCTTCGGATATCGGCATTATTGAGCCCAAATTGGCCATTGGAGGCCATGTTTAGCCCAAATTGGCCGCTGAAGGCCGTAATTATTCAAATTTGCCCGTTTATAGCGCTATTTAGCCCACGTTGTTCGTTCAAGGAGCTGTTTAACCAAATATGCCCACTGAAGGCATCATGTAGTCAGCATGAGGCCAAATCAGCTTATAGTTTATGTGTTTCTGCATGTCATCGCCTGTATCATATTTTCGGCGCATAAACGGTGATCTGAAGATGAAGTCACTTCTGTCAGTACCTCAGCCTACGGCTGTCTTGTTACTGACAGAAGTCTGTCAGTATACTACTATGTTCGGTTTGTAAATTTGTATGTATGTTTGTTTGTCTCCTTTGTTGTCCGCTCGATACAGGTCGTAATTCGACAGCTACGAGCATCGGTCTTGACCAAAAGGTAGACTGGTGAAATAGCTCGGCTAAGTTCGTTATTGGCATATGTAGGTCAAAGGTCAAGGTCACAGCGATTTTTTGAAGAAAAAGTTAAGAACGCGTCTATCTCCCTTAATATTAGATCTAGAGACTTCGGGTAAGTTTCAGAATGTGCTACTATTTAAGGCGCATCTTTCAGCCGTTGATCACTTTTTGACGCGTCATACTCATTTTCGAGCTACATGACGTTTTATGTTTTCCGAAAAACGCCAAAGATGACCTTGAACGGTTGTGCTGCGATTTGACCACTTTAGGTTAAAGATATCACTCTGGTGTTCTGGCCTCTCATAAAAATATAAATGAAATTAGCCCCTGTGAAATCTGAGATTTTTTGCATGCGTCATATGACGTCAGGATGACGTCACTTTTGGTACATACAAAAAATCGTCAAAAATCGGAAAAAAATGCTAAAAATACAAAAATGGCGCCATATGGTAGGGAAAAAGATTCCTAGTTCAGCAGAATAATAAAAACAATATGTTCCAATCTTACTTCCGGTTCCAGGAGTGACGGCAATTCCCAATGGGACCTCCCATGTTAAAGCCCTCAATCTCTCAGGCTGGGGAAATTTTGTTTGCCCCGTATTTCATAGGTGCCTGCATCAAACAGTTTCGGGATTTTTTCGTTGGTTAAACAAGGTACCCAGTAACCATGGTCCTTACTAGATGAAATTCGGATAAGAACTGACGTCACAGGATTTTTTTTGAAATTTTCCCTATTGTGAAAGATAGGGATTTTTGGGGCTTGCAGGGGCTCCCACGGGCGTCCTATTGAAGCCAACGCTCTATGTTTTCAGTGGTTGATGGATAGTAGTAGGATGAGTCATTAACTATAAACACGGTGACATAGCCTTGTAACTTTTCGGTATATAGTCGAACGCGTTTAACATGGGACCCTATGGAGATAATCAAACTTCCTTCAATATGACGTACTTCCGGTTATGCAATCTCACTTTGCTTTACCTCGGTGCGAGATCTGGACGTGTACAAGAGAATCAGGGTAGGCTGACGGCAAACGCGCGCCTCATTTTCGTTTCCATGGCAACCGAAGATTTTCCCAATGATAAAGTATACAAATTCCCTCTGACTTAGCAAATTCGTCAAAAATCAGAAAAACTAGCTAGACCTTCGATCTTTGCGTATAATGGTAGGGTAGATATGTCTCCAGATTACTATTGGCAGTAAAGCATTATTATCCTTCTCATCTTAGCTGCAGAGTCTTTTCTTCGTCTGCTCGTTTTTCATTTATCCATAATGGTGAAGAATAGCAAGTTTCGGTAATTAGGTGAAGCTATATCTGAAGAACTAACAGACCTACCGCCGTTCTAATCAACGTTTTGGATTGAGGGCATAAATGTCTGTGTTTAGTTATTTGGACGTTGCCGTGCGTCATGCCATGACGTCACCATGACGTGATGACGTCATAATTGTATAACCTCTATTACTGGACTATTATACCTCATAGCGACTACCGGTTGATTTGACGCTGTACCTTATATCAAGGGACAACTGCTGGCGGGCGTAACTTTGTTTGTGGTACGGAAACGTGTAGGTCAAAACTGACGTGCACCTCGCGTTAAACGGCGTATTGAACTTGAAAGGGCCGTAACTCGGTTAATATTTGAGCTAGGGAGCCCAGATTTGGCATGAAGCGAGAGGCAAGTGTAAGGTTATCTATGGTAAATGGCGATAGAATTGCTCTAGGACGCTTAGTTTGGCCGCTACAGCGCTCGCAAGAGGTGCACCCCCCGTTTGCTGAAGCTCCCATTATGAGTCAACGGCGATATCGAGCGGCAATGGGTCTGCTTTGCGATGGCCGCCGTTTGCTTAATAGCGACGCTAGAGAGTCGGGACTGGTTTGAAAGGACGGGCAAACGTCGACTTTGGTGAGGAATCCGCATTCGCTTCTAGCCTAGCACGCTTAGTTTTGACGCTAGAGGGCTCCGTAATTTAGCAATGACGAGTCCGAGAACAGGCATTAGGGCGGGACCAAGGACACGTAGAAACTCGGGATTTGGCCGAATTCACTCAAAATGGCGCCCTCTATCTGGGAAAACAGCCCGCGTTGAACAGCAGCCGTTAGATTGTGCTATTCCAGCATCCGCATCGTAGAGGTTCAATTTGGGCTAAATTGCGCTTTCAGCGAGCCCAATACGGCTTTCAGTGGGCAGTGTGGGCTAGAACTGCCTTGGGATATCGGCACTATTGAGCCCAAATTGGCCATCGAAGGCCATGTTTAGCCCAAATTGGCCGCTGAAGGCGGTAACTATTCCAATTTGCCCGTTTATAGCGCTATTGAGCCCAAATTGTTCGTTCAAGGAGCTGTTTAACCCAGTCTGCCCACTGAAGGCATCATGTAGCCAGCACGAGGCAGGAGCAGCTTATAGTATATGTGTTTCTGCATGTCATCGCCTGTACCATAGTTTCGGCGCATAAATGGTGTCACAGACGTGTGCGTCAAAGATGAAGTCACTTCTGTCAGTAAGCCTCAGCCTCCGGCTGATTTCGGCTCTTGTATGTATGTTTGTATGTTTGTTACTGACAGAAGTCTGTCAGTATACTACTATGTTCGGTTTGTAAATTTGTATGTATGTTTGTTTGTCTCCTTTGTTGTCCGCTCGATACAGGTCGTAATTCGACAGCTACGAGCATCGGTCTTGACCAAAAGGTAGACTGGTGAAATAGCTCGGCTAAGTTCGTTATTGGCATATGTAGGTCAAAGGTCAAGGTCACAGCGATTTTTTGAAGAAAAAGTTAAGAACGCGTCTATCTCCCTTAATATTAGATCTAGAGACTTCGGGTAAGTTTCAGAATGTGCTACTATTTAAGGCGCATCTTTCAGCCGTTGATCACTTTTTGACGCGTCATACTCATTTTCGAGCTACATGACGTTTTATGTTTTCCGAAAAACGCCAAAGATGACCTTGAACGGTTGTGCTGCGATTTGACCACTTTAGGTTAAAGATATCACTCTGGTGTTCTGGCCTCTCATAAAAATATAAATGAAATTAGCCCCTGTGAAATCTGAGATTTTTTGCATGCGTCATATGACGTCAGGATGACGTCACTTTTGGTACATACAAAAAATCGTCAAAAATCGGAAAAAAATGCTAAAAATACAAAAATGGCGCCATATGGTAGGGAAAAAGATTCCTAGTTCAGCAGAATAATAAAAACAATATGTTCCAATCTTACTTCCGGTTCCAGGAGTGACGGCAATTCCCAATGGGACCTCCCATGTTAAAGCCCTCAATCTCTCAGGCTGGGGAAATTTTGTTTGCCCCGTATTTCATAGGTGCCTGCATCAAACAGTTTCGGGATTTTTTCGTTGGTTAAACAAGGTACCCAGTAACCATGGTCCTTACTAGATGAAATTCGGATAAGAACTGACGTCACAGGATTTTTTTTGAAATTTTCCCTATTGTGAAAGATAGGGATTTTTGGGGCTTGCAGGGGCTCCCACGGGCGTCCTATTGAAGCCAACGCTCTATGTTTTCAGTGGTTGATGGATAGTAGTAGGATGAGTCATTAACTATAAACACGGTGACATAGCCTTGTAACTTTTCGGTATATAGTCGAACGCGTTTAACATGGGACCCTATGGAGATAATCAAACTTCCTTCAATATGACGTACTTCCGGTTATGCAATCTCACTTTGCTTTACCTCGGTGCGAGATCTGGACGTGTACAAGAGAATCAGGGTAGGCTGACGGCAAACGCGCGCCTCATTTTCGTTTCCATGGCAACCGAAGATTTTCCCAATGATAAAGTATACAAATTCCCTCTGACTTAGCAAATTCGTCAAAAATCAGAAAAACTAGCTAGACCTTCGATCTTTGCGTATAATGGTAGGGTAGATATGTCTCCAGATTACTATTGGCAGTAAAGCATTATTATCCTTCTCATCTTAGCTGCAGAGTCTTTTCTTCGTCTGCTCGTTTTTCATTTATCCATAATGGTGAAGAATAGCAAGTTTCGGTAATTAGGTGAAGCTATATCTGAAGAACTAACAGACCTACCGCCGTTCTAATCAACGTTTTGGATTGAGGGCATAAATGTCTGTGTTTAGTTATTTGGACGTTGCCGTGCGTCATGCCATGACGTCACCATGACGTGATGACGTCATAATTGTATAACCTCTATTACTGGACTATTATACCTCATAGCGACTACCGGTTGATTTGACGCTGTACCTTATATCAAGGGACAACTGCTGGCGGGCGTAACTTTGTTTGTGGTACGGAAACGTGTAGGTCAAAACTGACGTGCACCTCGCGTTAAACGGCGTATTGAACTTGAAAGGGCCGTAACTCGGTTAATATTTGAGCTAGGGAGCCCAGATTTGGCATGAAGCGAGAGGCAAGTGTAAGGTTATCTATGGTAAATGGCGATAGAATTGCTCTAGGACGCTTAGTTTGGCCGCTACAGCGCTCGCAAGAGGTGCACCCCCCGTTTGCTGAAGCTCCCATTATGAGTCAACGGCGATATCGAGCGGCAATGGGTCTGCTTTGCGATGGCCGCCGTTTGCTTAATAGCGACGCTAGAGAGTCGGGACTGGTTTGAAAGGACGGGCAAACGTCGACTTTGGTGAGGAATCCGCATTCGCTTCTAGCCTAGCACGCTTAGTTTTGACGCTAGAGGGCTCCGTAATTTAGCAATGACGAGTCCGAGAACAGGCATTAGGGCGGGACCAAGGACACGTAGAAACTCGGGATTTGGCCGAATTCACTCAAAATGGCGCCCTCTATCTGGGAAAACAGCCCGCGTTGAACAGCAGCCGTTAGATTGTGCTATTCCAGCATCCGCATCGTAGAGGTTCAATTTGGGCTAAATTGCGCTTTCAGCGAGCCCAATACGGCTTTCAGTGGGCAGTGTGGGCTAGAACTGCCTTGGGATATCGGCACTATTGAGCCCAAATTGGCCATCGAAGGCCATGTTTAGCCCAAATTGGCCGCTGAAGGCGGTAACTATTCCAATTTGCCCGTTTATAGCGCTATTGAGCCCAAATTGTTCGTTCAAGGAGCTGTTTAACCCAGTCTGCCCACTGAAGGCATCATGTAGCCAGCACGAGGCAGGAGCAGCTTATAGTATATGTGTTTCTGCATGTCATCGCCTGTACCATAGTTTCGGCGCATAAATGGTGTCACAGACGTGTGCGTCAAAGATGAAGTCACTTCTGTCAGTAAGCCTCAGCCTCCGGCTGATTTCGGCTCTTGTATGTATGTTTGTATGTTTGTTACTGACAGAAGTCTGTCAGTATACTACTATGTTCGGTTTGTAAATTTGTATGTATGTTTGTTTGTCTCCTTTGTTGTCCGCTCGATACAGGTCGTAATTCGACAGCTACGAGCATCGGTCTTGACCAAAAGGTAGACTGGTGAAATAGCTCGGCTAAGTTCGTTATTGGCATATGTAGGTCAAAGGTCAAGGTCACAGCGATTTTTTGAAGAAAAAGTTAAGAACGCGTCTATCTCCCTTAATATTAGATCTAGAGACTTCGGGTAAGTTTCAGAATGTGCTACTATTTAAGGCGCATCTTTCAGCCGTTGATCACTTTTTGACGCGTCATACTCATTTTCGAGCTACATGACGTTTTATGTTTTCCGAAAAACGCCAAAGATGACCTTGAACGGTTGTGCTGCGATTTGACCACTTTAGGTTAAAGATATCACTCTGGTGTTCTGGCCTCTCATAAAAATATAAATGAAATTAGCCCCTGTGAAATCTGAGATTTTTTGCATGCGTCATATGACGTCAGGATGACGTCACTTTTGGTACATACAAAAAATCGTCAAAAATCGGAAAAAAATGCTAAAAATACAAAAATGGCGCCATATGGTAGGGAAAAAGATTCCTAGTTCAGCAGAATAATAAAAACAATATGTTCCAATCTTACTTCCGGTTCCAGGAGTGACGGCAATTCCCAATGGGACCTCCCATGTTAAAGCCCTCAATCTCTCAGGCTGGGGAAATTTTGTTTGCCCCGTATTTCATAGGTGCCTGCATCAAACAGTTTCGGGATTTTTTCGTTGGTTAAACAAGGTACCCAGTAACCATGGTCCTTACTAGATGAAATTCGGATAAGAACTGACGTCACAGGATTTTTTTTGAAATTTTCCCTATTGTGAAAGATAGGGATTTTTGGGGCTTGCAGGGGCTCCCACGGGCGTCCTATTGAAGCCAACGCTCTATGTTTTCAGTGGTTGATGGATAGTAGTAGGATGAGTCATTAACTATAAACACGGTGACATAGCCTTGTAACTTTTCGGTATATAGTCGAACGCGTTTAACATGGGACCCTATGGAGATAATCAAACTTCCTTCAATATGACGTACTTCCGGTTATGCAATCTCACTTTGCTTTACCTCGGTGCGAGATCTGGACGTGTACAAGAGAATCAGGGTAGGCTGACGGCAAACGCGCGCCTCATTTTCGTTTCCATGGCAACCGAAGATTTTCCCAATGATAAAGTATACAAATTCCCTCTGACTTAGCAAATTCGTCAAAAATCAGAAAAACTAGCTAGACCTTCGATCTTTGCGTATAATGGTAGGGTAGATATGTCTCCAGATTACTATTGGCAGTAAAGCATTATTATCCTTCTCATCTTAGCTGCAGAGTCTTTTCTTCGTCTGCTCGTTTTTCATTTATCCATAATGGTGAAGAATAGCAAGTTTCGGTAATTAGGTGAAGCTATATCTGAAGAACTAACAGACCTACCGCCGTTCTAATCAACGTTTTGGATTGAGGGCATAAATGTCTGTGTTTAGTTATTTGGACGTTGCCGTGCGTCATGCCATGACGTCACCATGACGTGATGACGTCATAATTGTATAACCTCTATTACTGGACTATTATACCTCATAGCGACTACCGGTTGATTTGACGCTGTACCTTATATCAAGGGACAACTGCTGGCGGGCGTAACTTTGTTTGTGGTACGGAAACGTGTAGGTCAAAACTGACGTGCACCTCGCGTTAAACGGCGTATTGAACTTGAAAGGGCCGTAACTCGGTTAATATTTGAGCTAGGGAGCCCAGATTTGGCATGAAGCGAGAGGCAAGTGTAAGGTTATCTATGGTAAATGGCGATAGAATTGCTCTAGGACGCTTAGTTTGGCCGCTACAGCGCTCGCAAGAGGTGCACCCCCCGTTTGCTGAAGCTCCCATTATGAGTCAACGGCGATATCGAGCGGCAATGGGTCTGCTTTGCGATGGCCGCCGTTTGCTTAATAGCGACGCTAGAGAGTCGGGACTGGTTTGAAAGGACGGGCAAACGTCGACTTTGGTGAGGAATCCGCATTCGCTTCTAGCCTAGCACGCTTAGTTTTGACGCTAGAGGGCTCCGTAATTTAGCAATGACGAGTCCGAGAACAGGCATTAGGGCGGGACCAAGGACACGTAGAAACTCGGGATTTGGCCGAATTCACTCAAAATGGCGCCCTCTATCTGGGAAAACAGCCCGCGTTGAACAGCAGCCGTTAGATTGTGCTATTCCAGCATCCGCATCGTAGAGGTTCAATTTGGGCTAAATTGCGCTTTCAGCGAGCCCAATACGGCTTTCAGTGGGCAGTGTGGGCTAGAACTGCCTTGGGATATCGGCACTATTGAGCCCAAATTGGCCATCGAAGGCCATGTTTAGCCCAAATTGGCCGCTGAAGGCGGTAACTATTCCAATTTGCCCGTTTATAGCGCTATTGAGCCCAAATTGTTCGTTCAAGGAGCTGTTTAACCCAGTCTGCCCACTGAAGGCATCATGTAGCCAGCACGAGGCAGGAGCAGCTTATAGTATATGTGTTTCTGCATGTCATCGCCTGTACCATAGTTTCGGCGCATAAATGGTGTCACAGACGTGTGCGTCAAAGATGAAGTCACTTCTGTCAGTAAGCCTCAGCCTCCGGCTGATTTCGGCTCTTGTATGTATGTTTGTATGTTTGTTACTGACAGAAGTCTGTCAGTATACTACTATGTTCGGTTTGTAAATTTGTATGTATGTTTGTTTGTCTCCTTTGTTGTCCGCTCGATACAGGTCGTAATTCGACAGCTACGAGCATCGGTCTTGACCAAAAGGTAGACTGGTGAAATAGCTCGGCTAAGTTCGTTATTGGCATATGTAGGTCAAAGGTCAAGGTCACAGCGATTTTTTGAAGAAAAAGTTAAGAACGCGTCTATCTCCCTTAATATTAGATCTAGAGACTTCGGGTAAGTTTCAGAATGTGCTACTATTTAAGGCGCATCTTTCAGCCGTTGATCACTTTTTGACGCGTCATACTCATTTTCGAGCTACATGACGTTTTATGTTTTCCGAAAAACGCCAAAGATGACCTTGAACGGTTGTGCTGCGATTTGACCACTTTAGGTTAAAGATATCACTCTGGTGTTCTGGCCTCTCATAAAAATATAAATGAAATTAGCCCCTGTGAAATCTGAGATTTTTTGCATGCGTCATATGACGTCAGGATGACGTCACTTTTGGTACATACAAAAAATCGTCAAAAATCGGAAAAAAATGCTAAAAATACAAAAATGGCGCCATATGGTAGGGAAAAAGATTCCTAGTTCAGCAGAATAATAAAAACAATATGTTCCAATCTTACTTCCGGTTCCAGGAGTGACGGCAATTCCCAATGGGACCTCCCATGTTAAAGCCCTCAATCTCTCAGGCTGGGGAAATTTTGTTTGCCCCGTATTTCATAGGTGCCTGCATCAAACAGTTTCGGGATTTTTTCGTTGGTTAAACAAGGTACCCAGTAACCATGGTCCTTACTAGATGAAATTCGGATAAGAACTGACGTCACAGGATTTTTTTTGAAATTTTCCCTATTGTGAAAGATAGGGATTTTTGGGGCTTGCAGGGGCTCCCACGGGCGTCCTATTGAAGCCAACGCTCTATGTTTTCAGTGGTTGATGGATAGTAGTAGGATGAGTCATTAACTATAAACACGGTGACATAGCCTTGTAACTTTTCGGTATATAGTCGAACGCGTTTAACATGGGACCCTATGGAGATAATCAAACTTCCTTCAATATGACGTACTTCCGGTTATGCAATCTCACTTTGCTTTACCTCGGTGCGAGATCTGGACGTGTACAAGAGAATCAGGGTAGGCTGACGGCAAACGCGCGCCTCATTTTCGTTTCCATGGCAACCGAAGATTTTCCCAATGATAAAGTATACAAATTCCCTCTGACTTAGCAAATTCGTCAAAAATCAGAAAAACTAGCTAGACCTTCGATCTTTGCGTATAATGGTAGGGTAGATATGTCTCCAGATTACTATTGGCAGTAAAGCATTATTATCCTTCTCATCTTAGCTGCAGAGTCTTTTCTTCGTCTGCTCGTTTTTCATTTATCCATAATGGTGAAGAATAGCAAGTTTCGGTAATTAGGTGAAGCTATATCTGAAGAACTAACAGACCTACCGCCGTTCTAATCAACGTTTTGGATTGAGGGCATAAATGTCTGTGTTTAGTTATTTGGACGTTGCCGTGCGTCATGCCATGACGTCACCATGACGTGATGACGTCATAATTGTATAACCTCTATTACTGGACTATTATACCTCATAGCGACTACCGGTTGATTTGACGCTGTACCTTATATCAAGGGACAACTGCTGGCGGGCGTAACTTTGTTTGTGGTACGGAAACGTGTAGGTCAAAACTGACGTGCACCTCGCGTTAAACGGCGTATTGAACTTGAAAGGGCCGTAACTCGGTTAATATTTGAGCTAGGGAGCCCAGATTTGGCATGAAGCGAGAGGCAAGTGTAAGGTTATCTATGGTAAATGGCGATAGAATTGCTCTAGGACGCTTAGTTTGGCCGCTACAGCGCTCGCAAGAGGTGCACCCCCCGTTTGCTGAAGCTCCCATTATGAGTCAACGGCGATATCGAGCGGCAATGGGTCTGCTTTGCGATGGCCGCCGTTTGCTTAATAGCGACGCTAGAGAGTCGGGACTGGTTTGAAAGGACGGGCAAACGTCGACTTTGGTGAGGAATCCGCATTCGCTTCTAGCCTAGCACGCTTAGTTTTGACGCTAGAGGGCTCCGTAATTTAGCAATGACGAGTCCGAGAACAGGCATTAGGGCGGGACCAAGGACACGTAGAAACTCGGGATTTGGCCGAATTCACTCAAAATGGCGCCCTCTATCTGGGAAAACAGCCCGCGTTGAACAGCAGCCGTTAGATTGTGCTATTCCAGCATCCGCATCGTAGAGGTTCAATTTGGGCTAAATTGCGCTTTCAGCGAGCCCAATACGGCTTTCAGTGGGCAGTGTGGGCTAGAACTGCCTTGGGATATCGGCACTATTGAGCCCAAATTGGCCATCGAAGGCCATGTTTAGCCCAAATTGGCCGCTGAAGGCGGTAACTATTCCAATTTGCCCGTTTATAGCGCTATTGAGCCCAAATTGTTCGTTCAAGGAGCTGTTTAACCCAGTCTGCCCACTGAAGGCATCATGTAGCCAGCACGAGGCAGGAGCAGCTTATAGTATATGTGTTTCTGCATGTCATCGCCTGTACCATAGTTTCGGCGCATAAATGGTGTCACAGACGTGTGCGTCAAAGATGAAGTCACTTCTGTCAGTAAGCCTCAGCCTCCGGCTGATTTCGGCTCTTGTATGTATGTTTGTATGTTTGTTACTGACAGAAGTCTGTCAGTATACTACTATGTTCGGTTTGTAAATTTGTATGTATGTTTGTTTGTCTCCTTTGTTGTCCGCTCGATACAGGTCGTAATTCGACAGCTACGAGCATCGGTCTTGACCAAAAGGTAGACTGGTGAAATAGCTCGGCTAAGTTCGTTATTGGCATATGTAGGTCAAAGGTCAAGGTCACAGCGATTTTTTGAAGAAAAAGTTAAGAACGCGTCTATCTCCCTTAATATTAGATCTAGAGACTTCGGGTAAGTTTCAGAATGTGCTACTATTTAAGGCGCATCTTTCAGCCGTTGATCACTTTTTGACGCGTCATACTCATTTTCGAGCTACATGACGTTTTATGTTTTCCGAAAAACGCCAAAGATGACCTTGAACGGTTGTGCTGCGATTTGACCACTTTAGGTTAAAGATATCACTCTGGTGTTCTGGCCTCTCATAAAAATATAAATGAAATTAGCCCCTGTGAAATCTGAGATTTTTTGCATGCGTCATATGACGTCAGGATGACGTCACTTTTGGTACATACAAAAAATCGTCAAAAATCGGAAAAAAATGCTAAAAATACAAAAATGGCGCCATATGGTAGGGAAAAAGATTCCTAGTTCAGCAGAATAATAAAAACAATATGTTCCAATCTTACTTCCGGTTCCAGGAGTGACGGCAATTCCCAATGGGACCTCCCATGTTAAAGCCCTCAATCTCTCAGGCTGGGGAAATTTTGTTTGCCCCGTATTTCATAGGTGCCTGCATCAAACAGTTTCGGGATTTTTTCGTTGGTTAAACAAGGTACCCAGTAACCATGGTCCTTACTAGATGAAATTCGGATAAGAACTGACGTCACAGGATTTTTTTTGAAATTTTCCCTATTGTGAAAGATAGGGATTTTTGGGGCTTGCAGGGGCTCCCACGGGCGTCCTATTGAAGCCAACGCTCTATGTTTTCAGTGGTTGATGGATAGTAGTAGGATGAGTCATTAACTATAAACACGGTGACATAGCCTTGTAACTTTTCGGTATATAGTCGAACGCGTTTAACATGGGACCCTATGGAGATAATCAAACTTCCTTCAATATGACGTACTTCCGGTTATGCAATCTCACTTTGCTTTACCTCGGTGCGAGATCTGGACGTGTACAAGAGAATCAGGGTAGGCTGACGGCAAACGCGCGCCTCATTTTCGTTTCCATGGCAACCGAAGATTTTCCCAATGATAAAGTATACAAATTCCCTCTGACTTAGCAAATTCGTCAAAAATCAGAAAAACTAGCTAGACCTTCGATCTTTGCGTATAATGGTAGGGTAGATATGTCTCCAGATTACTATTGGCAGTAAAGCATTATTATCCTTCTCATCTTAGCTGCAGAGTCTTTTCTTCGTCTGCTCGTTTTTCATTTATCCATAATGGTGAAGAATAGCAAGTTTCGGTAATTAGGTGAAGCTATATCTGAAGAACTAACAGACCTACCGCCGTTCTAATCAACGTTTTGGATTGAGGGCATAAATGTCTGTGTTTAGTTATTTGGACGTTGCCGTGCGTCATGCCATGACGTCACCATGACGTGATGACGTCATAATTGTATAACCTCTATTACTGGACTATTATACCTCATAGCGACTACCGGTTGATTTGACGCTGTACCTTATATCAAGGGACAACTGCTGGCGGGCGTAACTTTGTTTGTGGTACGGAAACGTGTAGGTCAAAACTGACGTGCACCTCGCGTTAAACGGCGTATTGAACTTGAAAGGGCCGTAACTCGGTTAATATTTGAGCTAGGGAGCCCAGATTTGGCATGAAGCGAGAGGCAAGTGTAAGGTTATCTATGGTAAATGGCGATAGAATTGCTCTAGGACGCTTAGTTTGGCCGCTACAGCGCTCGCAAGAGGTGCACCCCCCGTTTGCTGAAGCTCCCATTATGAGTCAACGGCGATATCGAGCGGCAATGGGTCTGCTTTGCGATGGCCGCCGTTTGCTTAATAGCGACGCTAGAGAGTCGGGACTGGTTTGAAAGGACGGGCAAACGTCGACTTTGGTGAGGAATCCGCATTCGCTTCTAGCCTAGCACGCTTAGTTTTGACGCTAGAGGGCTCCGTAATTTAGCAATGACGAGTCCGAGAACAGGCATTAGGGCGGGACCAAGGACACGTAGAAACTCGGGATTTGGCCGAATTCACTCAAAATGGCGCCCTCTATCTGGGAAAACAGCCCGCGTTGAACAGCAGCCGTTAGATTGTGCTATTCCAGCATCCGCATCGTAGAGGTTCAATTTGGGCTAAATTGCGCTTTCAGCGAGCCCAATACGGCTTTCAGTGGGCAGTGTGGGCTAGAACTGCCTTGGGATATCGGCACTATTGAGCCCAAATTGGCCATCGAAGGCCATGTTTAGCCCAAATTGGCCGCTGAAGGCGGTAACTATTCCAATTTGCCCGTTTATAGCGCTATTGAGCCCAAATTGTTCGTTCAAGGAGCTGTTTAACCCAGTCTGCCCACTGAAGGCATCATGTAGCCAGCACGAGGCAGGAGCAGCTTATAGTATATGTGTTTCTGCATGTCATCGCCTGTACCATAGTTTCGGCGCATAAATGGTGTCACAGACGTGTGCGTCAAAGATGAAGTCACTTCTGTCAGTAAGCCTCAGCCTCCGGCTGATTTCGGCTCTTGTTTGTTTTTTTGTATGTTTGTCATTAGGATATAGGGCGCATGGTAACAGTTACGGTTGTCAGACTTAGCATAGTGATAGATATTTGAAATAGCTCGGCTAAGTTCGTTATTGGCATATGTAGGTCAAAGGTCAAGGTCACAGCGATTTTTTGAAAAAAAAGTTAAGAACGCCTTTATCTCCGTTAATATTACACCTAGAGAGTTCGGGTAAGTTTCATCATGTGCTACTATTCAAGGCGCATCTTTCAGCTATTGACCACTTTTTGACGCGTCATACTCGTTTTCGAGCTACATGACGTTTTATGTTTTCTGAAAAACGCAAAAGATGACCTTGAGCCGTTTTTCTGCGGTTTCACCAATTTAAATTAAAGATATCACTCTGGTATTCCGGCCTGCCATAGAAATATGAGTGAGAATAGCCTCTGTGAAATCTGAGATTTTTCGGATACGTCATATGACGTCACGATGACGTCACTTTCGGTACATTAAAAAAATCGTCAAAAATCGGCAAAAAATGATAAAAAATCGAAAGTGGCGTCATTTTGTAGGAAATGGCGTCCGATGTTTGTCTGCATCAGAAAAATAGTATGTTCCTATCTTACTTCCGGTTCCAGGGGTAACGGCAATTCCCTATGGGACCTCCAATGTTAAAGCCCTCAATCTCTCAGGCTGGGGAAATTTGTTCGCCCCGTATTTCATCGGTGCCTTTATCAAACAGTTTCGGGATTTTTCCTTTGGTTAAACATGGTGCCCAGTAGCGACGATCCTTATTAGATGGAATTCGGACAAGAACTGACGTCACAGGATTTTTTTGAAATTTTCCCCATTGTGAAAGATAGGGATTTTTGGGGCTTGCAGGGGCACCCACGAGCGTCCTATTAAAGCCATCGCTCTATACTTGCAGTTGTAGAAGGATAGTAGTAGGATGTACCATTAATTATAAGCACGGCAACATAGCTCTGTAACTTTTTGGTATATAGTCGAACGCGTTTAACATGGGACCCTATGGAGATAATCAAACTTCCTTCAATATGACATACTTCCGTTTGAGCGATCTCACTTTGCTTTACCACGGTGCGAGATGTGGACGAGCACAAGAGACTCGGGGTAGGTTGACGGCAAACGCGTGTTTCAGTCTCGTTTCCATAGAAACCGAAGATTTTTCCAATGATAAAGTATACAAATTCCCTCTAATTTAGAAAATTCGTCAAATATCGGAAAAACTAGCTAGACCTTCGATCGTTGCGTATAATGGTAGGGAAGATATGTCTCCAGATTTCTATTGGCAGTAAAGCAGTATTATCCTTTACATCTTAGCTGCAGAGTCCTTTCTTCGTCTGCTCGTTTTTCACTTATCCGTAATGGTGAAGAATAGCAATTTTCGGTCATTAGGTGAAGCTATATCTGAAGAACTAACAGATCTACCGCCGTTCTAATCAACGTTTTGGATTGAGGGCATAAATGTTTGTGTTTAGATATTTGGACGTTGCCGTGCGTCATGCCATGACGTCACCATAACGTGATGACGTCATAATTTTATAACCTTTATTACTCAACTATTATACCTCGTAGCGACTACCGGTTGATTTGACACTGTACCTTATATCAAGAGACAACTGCTGCGATGCGTAACTTTTTTTGCGGTACCAAAACGTGTGCGTCAAAAATGACGTCATAGCTAACGTGCACCTAAGAAATGTTGGGTTTGCTTCATTTTCAGCCTCTTTGGCAATAGCTGTCATAACCCGAGTTGATAAGTAGGTATATTCAAGAAATAGAAGCCATCTTGAGCATTTTCGCGAACGTCAAATGACGTCACGATGACGTATTATTAGATAAAAAGTAAAATTCGTAGCGCCATTCATAATGAGTCGAGCAATCGCTCTTGAGAACGAAATTTCATGTGCACTTAAACTCTAATATAGCATTAAATTGGCGAGCGGAATATGCGTTACACGACGCGATCCTCACGTCACCGGCACAAACAACGGTTTTACCTGTAATTCCGTTAATATCTGTTAATTGCTCATTGCACATTGCTCAAAATAGAGCCTGCGGTGCGCACGTTGTCGGATGAATGCGCTATTTGGCTCAAATGTCCCGTTATACGCTCTGTTTAGCCCGAATTGTCCCCCGTATAGGCGCTGTTTATCCAAAATTGCCCCCTATATGCGCTGTTCAGCTCAAATGGTCGGGTATATTCGCTATTTAGCCCAAATTGCCCGTTATACGCGCTGTTTAACCCAAATTGCCCGTTAGATGCCCAGTGTACCTCAAATTCCCTGTTATACTTGCTATTTAGCCCAAATTGCCCGTTATGTCCGATATTTAGCTTAAATTGCCCGCCGAAAGCTCCAATTTTCGAACTAAAAGCTCCATTTTGCCCACAGAAAGCTCCATTTTGCCAACAGAAAGCGCTATTGTGTCAACAGAAAGCTCCATTTTGCCAACAGAAAGCTCCATTTTACCAACAGAAAGCTCTATTCTATTTTGTCAACAGCAAGCTCTATTGGGCATAAGTTGCTCTCCAAAGCCGCCAACTATGCTGAATTGCTCTCTGAAGGCTATATTTGGCCCGCCGAAAGCTCTATATATTTACCTCAAATTATGCCTTAAAAGCTCTATTTGGGCCAAATTGTATGTGTAATGGCCTACTTAGCCAAATTTACTCACCAAAACTCTATTTTGCCCGCTGAGACCTTTATTTGACCCAACTTGTCAACTGAATGCACTAATTGACCCCTGATATCCCAATTTGACCCCTCAGATCCAGATTTGACCTCTGATATCCAGATTTGACTTCTGAGACCCAGATTTGACCCCTCAAATCCAGATTTGTCTTTTGAGATCCACTAGTGTCCATACGGTGAGGCGGCTACAATATCCATCAAATGCTTACCATGTGCATGAAAGCAATGAGGGATACAATGTTACATATTTATTATCATAAGCAAATATTATACATACATACCATAACATGCATAAGGCCTACGACGGCATTTCTCTATGGGGATTCCCATGTTAAAGCCGTTCATCGTGCTCGCTCTTATGCTGGGACAAATGTGTTGTCGCGTACTTCACATGACTGTCCTTTCGTCAAATAGTACCAGGATTTGTCCTTTGGTTAAAGATGGTAACCTATAGCCACAGTGATTAACAAAATGACGCCCTGAAGTCTAATCATTGTTTTGATTTAAATTTTGTTCAGAAAAACGAAAAAAAAATAAAAAAATGGCATGCACCAAGCCGGGATCGAACGCGCGACCTTTGGATCCGAAGTCCAACGCTTTACCCACTGAGCCAGCCAGACAGCGTTAACGTTGGAACGTCGCATGTGATTCATGTCCAAAGGCCGGGTCGCGCATTTTCGGGCGTTGACAATATTCGTAAAAGTATAGCTTTCAAAATGTAGTTTTCCCCACAATATCCTGATATCGGCCTTCCATAAGGTCTACCGCATCACCCCACGCTTCTGCCTCAATCTTTATATCGACTCAAACCCCAACGAAACATGTTCACGACGATGCTTCGACGTGTGGTAGCAAGTGTTAATGCTTCAAACCGCGCTCTAAACGAACCCGTCATTAGGTAATTAGGCAATAAAAACCGAACTATCTCAGGCTATATAGCATTACTCCGCGGTAATTAGGTACTATGGAAAGCCATATGCACCATTGCATATCAAAAATTCAAAATCACCAGCCTGCCACTTTCAGTACTTACTAAAAATCGTCAAAAATCGGAAAAAAATCATAAAAATACGGAAGTTGCGTCATTTTGTAGGGAAAGTGGTTCCTCGTATAGCTGCAAAGTAACAACGATACGTTCCTATCTTACTTCCGGTTGCAGGGCCGACGGCATTTCTCCCATGGGACTTTTGTGGCGTTTCCACGTTCAAATGGCCATAACTCGGTTAATATTTGAGCTTGGGAGCCCAGATTTGGCATGAAGCGAGAGGCAAGTGTAAGGTTATCTTGGTATGGTAAATGGCGATAGAATTGCTCTAGGACGCTTATTTTGGCCGCTAGAGCGCTCGCAAGAGGTGCACCCCCTTTGCTGAAGCTCCCATTATGAGTCAACGGCGATATCGAGCGGCAATGCCTCTGCTTTGCGATGGCCGCCGTTTGCTTAATAGCGACGCTAGAGAGTCGGGACTGGTTTCAAAGGACGGGCAAACGTCGACTTTGGTGAGGAATCCGCACTCGCTTCTAGACTAGCACGCTTAGTTTCGGCGCCAGAGGACTTCGTAATTTAGCAATGATGAGTCCGAGAACAGGCATTAGGGCGGGACCAAGCACACGTAGAAAGTCGGGATTTGGCCGAATTCACTCAAAATGGCGCCCTCTATCTGGGAAAACAGCCCGCGTTGAACAGCAGCCGTTAGATTGTGCTATTCCAGCATCCGCATCGTAGAGGTCCAATTTGGGCCAAATTGCGCTTTCAGCGAGCCCAATACGGCTTTCAGTGGGCAGTGTGGGCTAGGAGGCCTTCGGATATCGGCATTATGAAGCCCAAATTGGCCATTGAAGGCCATGTTTAGCCCAAATTGGCCGCTGAAGGCCGTAATTATTCCAATTTGCCCGTTTTTTAGCGCTATTGAGCCCACGTTGTTCGTTCAAGGAGCTGTTTAACCCAGTCTGCCCACTGAAGGCATCATGTAGCCAACTTGAGGCAAAATCAGCTTATAGTATATGTGTTTCTGCATGTCATCGCCTGTACCATAGTTTCGGCGCATAAATGGTGAAATGAAGATGAAGTCACTTCTGTCAGTACCTCAGCCTACGGCTGTCTTGTTCATTTCATTGGTGTATCTCTTAATTAATATTCATTCTAAAATTTGACTTTAAGGTAAGTTCTAACTAATTTTACAAATCAAGGTGAGATAACAGCAAGAAACAATAAGCAGAACACAGCAAGAAGTTACAAATACGAATCAAGCAGTACGCATGAAGAACTCCGAATTTAGCATAATACGATCACTGCTCTTTCAACTGCAAAATTATAACGCAAAATGGCGCCGCAACTTTGGAGATTGGGTAACGCCAACGAAAAGAGGAATGCTCCCTCAGACAGTCTACGGCTAGGAGGCAGCACTAGACACTGAGACGCGTTTTTGTAATTCACACCCGGTTTTTCTTATGAATATTCAAACAGATAGTTGCATGCGGGCGGAAACAGTAAACGTAAACGTTTCGGCGCGTTGTTGTCGGAAATTTGCATCACCAGGGGTTTCCCAGCTAACACGTTTTTAGAACCTTTTTAGAACTTTTTTTGGTTCTTATTTGGTTATAATAAATCCTAACGTTTTTATTACCATATAAATAAGTTAAAACGTAAACGGAGGTGTAATACTTTTAGACTCGTATTTCAAAACGTTTTTCTGCGGTTTAAAGAACGTTTTCTTTTTAAAAAAACGTTACAAACAAAATAATTGACAAGATGAAATTAAGATACGTCACTTCAAATTGAAGGCAGGTGATACAGTCAAGGTATCGGCGAGCAGCAGATTCCTGGAAAGAGCTGACTATCCGCTGAAATTGTGCCTGTAACTTCATAGCAACTGACCTCCCCCCCCCCCTCCCCCCCCCCCCCCGCCGTTTGTTGCATCTATAGCCAAGGGTCTGGAAGGGGTGAATGGCGACACGCGACACAGGCATATTTAAAAAATCGACATTCGACATTGACCCTCAAATTCCGACACCTGAGTATTTGAGGAAAAAAAACATCCACACGGATAGTGGCATTTTAGAAGAAAGCGACACGGAAAAAAGCGACGCTTTTGACATTTGGCACTGCAAATTGTAAAAAATTGACATTTGACACTGCGAATTTTGAAAAACTGAGACTGGACACTGGACGCCCCCTTCCACACCCCTACGGATTTAATTTAAATTGTTCTCAAGATTATTATTCAATTAATTGATTCATATAATTTGAATTACGACAAGATAACATTTTATTTGATAACTAAAGTTGCTAAATAAACATTGGTTTATTCTTTGTTATTTTTTGTTCAAAAACTGGCATTCACCCCTTCTTTCCTGAATAAGACCGGCCTAATTAATGCACATATTGATATGTCGCTGATAAACAAAAGTATGACGGCACATCACCACACCCCTGCACTGATTTACTACGGTGCCCCCCCCCCCACCACCTCCCTCTACTGTGACTGCATGTAGAGCAATGTCACATTGTGAATGTTGTTGACTAAGCCAATGCATACTACTAACAACGTCAGCGGGGTAACCTGCTTTGGGCAAGTTTGATTGAAAGTCGAAAAACAACTTAATTGGAGAATGGAGGCTATGAAGTGTCTCTTGCAAGCCCGTCCTGGCTCGAGCCCAGAACCAGCTCTGGCTACTTTTGTTGCTGTGATTCACAACCAACTTCGCTTCCCGCCTGGCTGTCTCGCTTTGTCAGTCTCGGCTTTGCCCCTGGCATGGTCTCTAAAAGCACATTAACCTTTGACACCTTCAGCTTCACTGTCTGTATCACTTTCCCTTTCGGTTCTCCTGTTGCTGGTCAGATAATTCCGAACAGGGTGAAGATTCAGTCGAAGTGGCCAGTTTACACACTGTCACTGACAGTTTCCGATGGAGAGAAGTTGGCTTAACCTGCCTGCGGCGACGTACTGAATATTCATCAGTGTTCATGATTAACTAAAATATGCAAAATTGAGGAACCGGAGGTGCCAACCGGGTATGCCAGTCTCTGACCAGACGTCATCGCATAGGCGGGAGTACTCCTTTTCTCATAACGTTCGATTTAAACCTCTACCGCAGCGCCTCTCTCGTTATAATTTGTGCTGATAATCATATTATGAAGACGGACGGCGCGGATTGACTCAATTGACGATTGCAGACGATTTTATCATGTCGACAGGTCTGAAGCAAGAGAGACTTTAGAACAAACGCCCAAAAACGTGTGTCGAGCATACTGTATTAACAATATATCACCTGGAACTAATGTTTAACGACTTGACATTTAACACTTAAAATTAAGAATCGACAAATACGCCGAACGAATTAACAATATAGCATTAACAATCAAGCATTACAAATCTAGCATAAGAAAATAGGGATTTAGCACCAAGAAGTAAGAAATACGCAGACCCAATGAACAATAACGCATTAAGAATGAAGAATTACGAATGAAGCACAAGGAATTAAGGACTTAGAATTTTGGCCCCGATCCCCTTCCATACTGCACTACCTACTAATAGAGTCTGTTGATGTGAGAGGTATGTCTGAATGATTTTGGACATCATATTATTTTAAATGCGTTTTGCGCTACAGATTGTATGTTCTGTTTCACAGATGTGAACGACATGGCCCAACAGCTGCAAGAATCTGACTGGTCTGGTGCGTCAAGAGATCCATGCCTCAATGCATACGCCCTCTGTAATTTGTTAAATAAATTTCATGTTAAGACTGAAGTGCGTATTAATTTATTATTCACATTCAGTGGTCCAATGCGTCGGTCAATTGGCGGCCTCATGTTGTTGGGCCGGCGGTGTACCAATGTTGGCCCGCTGGACACAACTACGCTGGCCCAACAATGTTTGCCAACGGTGGGCCAATGTATCGGTCGACGTTGGCCCGACGATGGTTCACCGTCCTTGTGCTATCTAGGCAATCATGGCTTGTTTACTGAGACAATCGTTGTATCAGATCTATGAACATGTTTCGAGGCAGGTTGCCTTAATTTGTTTCGCCTTACGAAACGAAGCGTTAACACTCGTCAAATTAATTTAAGATCTTCGGTGCAGATTGCCATTAGATTAGGTTGGATACCCGCTTTAAATTGGACCAACAGACCTCCCGGGACAAACCATGCCCTAATATCGTCTACAAGCATTCACATCGTCTGCCACGTCCTGTCTCGCTCATGATAAACCAATCAGTCGCACCATCTGCCAAACCCTCTTACTCTCATGACAAAACGAACAGTTACATCTTCCGCCAATCCCTCTCAACAGACCCTCTCACGGTCATGACAAACCTAGCATTAACACCGACTGCCAAGCCCTCTCATGAAAAAGAAAACCCAAAGCATTTACATCGACTGCCATTCCGTATCATTTTCATAAACGTATATTTATAGGACTATCACAGGTCAACCTTAATTCTCGTGTGCTAAATCTGTTCATAGGAGGGGGGGGGGCATTGTGCGGCTTGACGAGTGAGTGGGTGAGTGAGTTTACACGGTACAATAATTCCTTCAACACTCGTTAACAACGGCCGAAGCATTGGTTGGTCAACGGTTCGCACGGTCAAACCGCGAACCAACCGACTTGACAATTATCACTATCGCCACCTAGCGGACATACTATCATTATAGCATCATAACGTCATGCATATGTAGCGCTCGAGTCGTATGTGCGCATGCAATATTCAGCAGCAGACAAGCCAATCTGGAATTTATTTTGTAGTGGAATATATATACATCAATCCCTCGTGGTGAATGTTAACCCCTTGGTTGCCGATGTTAACCCCGGGTTGCAATGTTAACCGCGGGTTGCCGATGTTAACCCCGGGTTACAGATGTTAACCTCTGGTTACAGATGTTAACCCCGGGTTACAGATGTTAACCCCGGGTTACAGATGTTAACCCCGGGTTACAGATGTTAACCCCGGGTTACAGATGTTAACCCCTGGGTTACAGATGTTAGCCGCGGGTTACAGATGTTAACCCCGGGTTACAGATGTTAACCCCGGGTTGCGATGTTAACCCCGGGTTACAGATGTTAACCCCTGGTTTACAGATGTTAACCCCTGGGTTACCGATGTTAAACCTGGGTTACAGATGTTAACCCCGGGTTACAGATGTTAACCCCGGGGTTGCTGGTAGGCCGGAGCGCTGACTGGATCTGTCCCTCACTGGCTGCCTGCGTGACTGACTCTCCCCGGACCGCCACAGCGGCCCGCTATATATATACTGAACATGAATATTCGTTCAGGTGTGCTGCCGTTCCGCGTACCAGCGTGGACGGCAACAACCACTGCGTTTAAACTCTTCTATACACGCATACACACCACAACAATCCAGAACACCAACTTAAATGCAAAGTACAATCATTCTCCCATCAAAGTCTGGTTCTAGAATAAACAAGTACTCACGCAAAAGAACTTGAAAGTACTAATTTAGGTAACAGGCCCGTCGTAACTACTCTCTCTCTCTCTCTCGCTCTGTATCAGAGACTTAGCGCTCCACTCGTGCGGGTAATTATCCGGGGTTAAAATAGTCATTATTATAGTAAACAATCTGTTTTTCGCTACACATACAACCCATACAACAGGCAAATTAGTTCCTAACTGTCATAATTCGAAACAGTATCAACGTGATACACTCAACGCTGATTGGCTACAATGCTCGACGCTGATTACACAGTTGGTCGAAAAGTTGACTCGTTGCTGAACTTTACAGCGTACATACACACACCCAGACACTGATGCTTTGACTATGCATGTTTAAATTGTCACTATAGTTTTACGTCATTCCAAAAGTTGCAGGAGATCATCTTATATTTTCCGAGATCCCAGATAGAAAAAAAAGCATTTCACAAGCGAGCTATTATGGTAACGTATATAAAGGGGGAAAAAAGAAGTTACGTTTGGCTTGCCATACATTGCCATACTATACTATTAAAAAGACGTCAACCGCGCGTCATGGCGGCGAGTGAAGGCGATAATAGGAGCCATTTCAGAAAGTTCCAGAATATATAACAGAATATACGCCTACGATTATAATTTTATTGCTTTATTTGTCCGAATAAGGTAGAATAATGATTATGAAAACTATAAAACATTGATTACATTTTTATTCACAATTTCTCCCGGCTACTGGCGGAACGCCGTCTGATGCTAACATCCGGAAATGCGAATCTGGCAAACGCGTTCGAATCTCAACTTTTTTTTGCTGTTTGGCATAGATCTAAGTCATAAGAAATTTAGACAAGGTGTGTATTATTTTTGAAAGTCATCTGTTTGTTTCAACTGATTGCTATGACAGTTTTCATGAATATTTCAGCCCCTGGTTGTCAATTTTTTAAGTCAGACAAGTGACCAAGTCGAATGTCGTCTTCGCGTCTGTCAAACTGTCAACCCTGGTCCCTGGTAAAATTAGACAAATTAGTCAAATAACTGACTTAGTCGTTGATTTGTTGACGTCTACTTGTCAGGACGTTTTGTTGAGATTGAAGGTTGGTATTTTGATATAAAAGCATCTAACTTGACAGCTTTGGCTAATTTTGATCTTGAACTAAAGTTTTAGTCCAAGCTAAAACAAGTCAGATAAAGTCTGCATGTTTACCTGTTTCAGCCATAGATTAGCCTGAAAAGGCTGAATGTTCAGACGGTACAGTCTTGACACTTGTTCCTGTGACTGTGACAGAAGTAGGCCTATTGCTATTTGGAATGCAGGTTTTACTTTGATGATTCGGAATCATGTTTAGACCGAGTTATTTTGGGCCAATTGGGGCCTTTGGCTTTAAACCACTGTCTGTCACTGTAAAACTAAAAAGTAGGTAGGGTAAACACTACATTTTCCATATGACATCAAATTTCAGCTGCAGTTTTTGCCTTTTTAAATATAACAATTTAATTCTGGTCTCTATTAGGATTCCAAACCTATATTTTAGATGCCTCCACCCATGAAATATATATAGCTCTAATTTGAAGAGTTTATTGAAAACAAATTAAATAGGACTTTAAACAAAAACTGTAAATATTTTCCTACCGGTATATATTGTTCATAGACCTATAACATTTCCTAACATTTGAAACCTTTTGCCTAATTCTGACACATATCTCTAGGACATAAAAATTTCAGCTGCAGTTTTTGCTTTTTGATTATAACAATTTAATTCTGGTTTCTAGATTCCAAACCTATATTTCAAATGCTTCCACCCCTGAAATATATAATTTGAAGAGTTTAATTGAGAAAAATTAAACAGGAGTTTGAACCAAAACTGTAAATATTTTAAGAATATTTTATTATATATTGTTCACATGACTTACTATTTCCTATTTTTGACACATTTTGCCTACTTTTGACACCCCAGGATAATTCAGATTTATTCACAACCATATCACTCATCTATGATTTGAAAAAAATAGCTGTTTTTCAGTGCTATTTTTGTTAATTTTCAAATGATTTTAATCTATATAACTTATTTAAATTAATGCCATTACTACGATTTTTAATCAAATGCAGAATGTATATATTTTATTCCTCTTAAAGCAACATTTTAAGTTTAAAATTGTCCCAATACAATAATTTTCATTGTCAAAGGTCAAAAACTGGTTTCCCTGCCAGACAAATATAGATCTAGATTACCATCACAAAACAATATAGGACATACAAATATTTTCATATCCAGTCTATTTGGGCATGAAAATTAAACATATCACTGGCTATTTTATGACAAAAATAGCTAGGATATCAACCGTTTAACAAATACTGAATGAAATCCCTTTTCCCGAAACTAAACAGTCCCTCTTAAAATGTCAAGCTTTGAGTATATTCACACAAAAATGGTTGTACTTTGTATTGTCAACACCCCCTTGCTGACAAATAATTAAAATATTAATCAAAAAGGCAATTATTAAATAAAAAGTTTAATAAAAAAGGCAACAATTATTGAATTAAAAGTTTAATAAAAAAGGCAACAATTACTGAAACAACGGTTTTAGTAGCTCATATTGATAAGCAACACAAATGTGTACCGTTTTGAGGATCAGAAAACTGTCTGGACTACTCCTACTCAAGCAGTATTACTTTCAAATAGATATACCAAGTATACATAATAAACAGGGTTTAGCATGTAAAAGTGTCTACCGGTAAATAGGCAACTAACATATGGTCAGTTTACTTCATTTTACTTATACACTGGTGCGACTTATCTATGGCTCAAGTCTAATTATTTCTCAAAATCGGTGGGTGTGACTTATACACTGGAAATTTGGTAACATATGCCCAGATTACTTATCTTTTTTTTATCTTTACTTTCTAAAAACATTTTTTGTGAGAGATACCAGTACTACATTGGTAGCAAATTGTATAGATCTGGGATGATAGAAGAAGACGGATGATGATAAAACATACATTGTACTTCTGACATGTGGTGGGTGTTCAAGAAACTTACTCATGGTGTATTTAGCAATGGTTCAGTATATGTTCTCATGGACAGGTCACGACCGCATAAAGCATGCTATAAAACATGTTATAGATTGCTAGAATGGTAGAAGAAGAAGGCTGATGATAAAACATACTTCTGACATGGTGTGATCGAGTGTTCAAGAGGCTTACTCATGATGTATTTAGCAATTTTTCAGTATCTGTTCTCATGGATAGGTCACAACAGGCAATAAAAATATGTTTTTCATGAAGGAGTTACCTCCGAAAATAGTTTTAATAGAAATGATATAGATCTACTAAAGTCCTTCTAATATAAATAGAAATATTTATGGACATGTTGTCATCAATTTTTTTTGGCCATATTGGGGCACTTTCTGTGAAAGGGTGTAGCTTTGTTATGAACATATACCTGGTACATAGATAGGTATAGATTGCTATAAACCTATGACCAGGTTTAAACTTGATTTAAAAATATCTCATCAACCTATATATAATTGTAGCAAAAGGAAAAAAGAGAAAAAATATAAAATGAATAAGATATTAATTGTCATAAAATAGATCTAATATGATTAATTATAGACTCAAGCAACTACTTATTTTTGTATTTCTCTGTATATATGACTTTAAGCCCAAATATTACCGTTAAACAACTAAGCCATCCATCTTATTTTTAATTAATTTCGCAATTACAAATATGATATAGCGTTTCTAAGAAGAATTTTGCATGAACATGCACAACATTTGCTCCGAGTGTCGGTTATAATGGTGTATGGAATATGCAGTGACCCTGCAACCCCCCCCCCCCCCCTCCCCCCAAAAAAAAATCCGCCTTAAGTGTGGATACAAGTCGGGGACAGACCTATACTAGAAGAACTCTAGGAACACACTCTCCAGAAAGTGCAATAGCGAGGAGTATTCTCGCCACATAGCCCCGAGTGGAATAAATCGATTCCTGGTGACTAGGCTGACCTGGTATGTCCCTAGGAGAGGGTGGAGGATTTCATCCTGTTCCTGGATCTCCGCGAGCTCCATGAGGTAGCCCTGTAACATCTGTTCTCGCTGCTCCTCATCTGGTTGAAGCAGCAGGTCGAGGCCGAGTTTGTCTCGCAGCACCATTTCGCGCAGGACCAAGTACTTGATGTATGCCGAGTTGAGGGACAGCCACGGTCTGACGGGGAGCCTCAGCGCCTGGGCGACGGCGGGATGAAAGTTGTAGTTGTCCAGTTGGCCAGCCCGCTTGGCAATGGAGGCACACAGCTTGCAGGATTCAGGGTGGTACCCGTGACTGTCCCGGTCCCGGTCACGGTTGGGGGTCAGTACTGGACCTGCTCCGAACCCAGTGTGATGCCTGTATACTGCCGCCACAACGAGCCAAGTTTGGTGGGAGAAGTCCAGGATGACTTCATCATCGCCCCTCGGTATGTTCCTGATCCACAGATCGGGGATCTCTTCGTCCCGGAGACTTTCCGCCACAACCTCGGCCATCCCGGTCGTGTCCGCCCACGGAACGCCCAGCCCGAACCCATCCGACGACCCTTCCCCCCAGGCAGACAGCACCTCCGTCACCTCCGCCACTGCACCCTTCAAAGGGCCCCAGCTGAGGAACTTGGCGACCAGCAGTTTAAGATCTCTGACGACCTGGACGTACGGGCAGCTAGGCCCCAGGTGGGCGAAGAGCCGGGCCTCCAGGACGGCGCTGCTCAGCACCCAGCGCCCCTTGGGAGACCTTGTGGGTACCAGGTGGAGGGTCAGCGGGGCAGTAGGGGGCAGGCCGCACTTCTTCACCAATGACGTCATCACGTCCTGGGCTTCTGCGCCGGCCGCCGCCAGGGGTACCTCCATGCCGAAGGTGACGTCCACGTCGATGGGTTTCCGGCACTCGGGGTCGAGGAGAAGGATGGTGGATGCCGGGCCGCTTGCCACCACCTTGTGGAAGTGAGGGGCCAACAGCCCGCCGTGAAGCAACCTTCTAGGGAGCGGCACTTTGGGCACGGCGCGATTCAGGAGCAGATTGATATGGCGGACGAGCGTCAGGCTGTTGATCTGGTGGACCCCTGGGCGGTTCTGGACCGGTAACACCATGCAACCGACCGGGCCGTCAGTGCGGGACCAGACCCCCCAGCTGGGACCCTCTTCCCTCACGTACACCTGCCACCCGACATTCCCCTCCTCGTCCACCCGCTCAGCCCACATGTCCGGATCCGGACCGTCCGCCAGATCCAAGGCCCGAATGGAGAGGAACCAATCCTGCTCGTCTGGGATGGTGGATGTTCGGAGACCGCTGTAGTAGCTGCCGATGCCGTACAGCACGCAGTCCCTGAACCGGGCGTCCTCCCTGCTAACCCGACCCGACAGGTCGTGGATGTAAGCCACCAGCGACTTGTGGAGGGCCGTCGTCTTCGGCGCTCTCCGACTGAAGCAGTTTCTCTGCAGCGTGTAGACGGGCTGCAGCAAAGAGATAGGAGGCTTCACGTAGTGATCCCGGAATACGGAAAAGTTTGTTTGTAATGACGCGCCGTTTTCTCCGCAAACATGTCGAGTGCCGAGCGCGGCTCTCTCACTAAGTTATTTTCATCTTGCAGGAGGCGAACTATGATTGCCCCGGCGATTTCATCCGCGTGGAATGCATTCTTGGATCCCTGCTCCAAGCGGTCGATAACTGCTTGGATGAGCCGTGCAGCCGGGGCGAATACAGTCACATCGTGTGCACCGTCCAAACAATCGGACGTGTTGTCAAGGCCCTTCATTCGTTTCCGACGTGCCAGGATCCTCTTAATGCCAACAACGGATGTCACCTCGCGCCCACTCAGTATACCTTCCATAATAATTGGCATGACAACGTGGGGGAAATCCGGGTGCAGGATATGGAGTTTTGCCCGCGCAGTCGCGAGGATATCGCTTAAGGCATGCTCATTATTGTCTAGATCGGCGAGATCTAATTCAATAAAGAGGGTTACTAAGGTTCCGACCAATTCATCGGCGTCAAGGTCACGGTTCATGTCCAGAACCACGATGACGTTCATGACATGCTCGCTGGCCGGGACATCGGGCGTGGTGAATACCTTGAGGACGAGCGTCGGGAGAACTACGTTAATGAAGTTTTCACCCAAGGGCTGAATTCGTTGGAACAACTCGCAGAGAAGGGTGATAAGGGTCGAGTCGCGGAGTTCCTTGGGTCTCAGCCCGAGGCGACGGGCGGTGGAGTAAATACTGACCCGGTTTGAAATGAGGTCATCACCCACTCCACCGACCGAGACTAGGAGCTCAATGGCTTCCTGCACGAGCTCCTCAGCCGCCGTTTGAGACCCGTCGAAGACACGAGCCAAGAGTATCGGCGAGACGATGTAAACCAGGTTGACATGAATACTGTTGAGCGCACGGAACAGCGTATCCAGGAGCGTATCCAAGGGCCGCGCGGGTTGCATCCCGTAGACGTACATAGAGACGTCATTGATGACGTCGTGAGCGGCGGTGTCCAGAATTTTCCCGAGGCATAACGCCTTGTTGGCGCAGATGATCAACCTCAGAGCTCTATTGGGGGAATAACTCATCAAGTCATTGAGTAATGGACCGAGAACGAGGCTATAGCCAGATTCCAAACGTTCCAACCTGTCGAGTAGATCGCGGATAAAAGTATCCAGCGGACGAGGAAAGCCGTTCACCACCCCGACTTGGTATGACCTGATACCGCGAAAGACGTCTTCCCATCCTCTTCCCCCGTAAATTCCAAGCTGCAGCCGATCGAAAAGACCTTCCGCGGCCGAAGGTGTAGACAGAACCAATCTCTCTAACTGTGGCGCGATGAACTGGACATTCTTGTAATCCAACAGTTCATGAAGCAGGAACCGTAACCATGCGAGCAGGAGAAAGTCCGAACATCTGACCAAAGGAGACGACAAATATTACCGTCGTGGGAAATGCAGGACAGTTGTAGCAGCATTGATATTACAGATTGCTATAAATATATCATGACTTCCTGATAAAACGTGATTGCATCATTACAGCAGGGCTACTGGGTCGATCATATAAAGCAACCGGGGTATTTATCACATCATTTCTTGCGCGGAGTTCTATGAATAAGTTGTTAGTGTCAGGTCACTATTGCGTATTACGGATGGATGGATTGGTGTTTTAGGCCATCTTTGTACACCTTGTGGTGGCTCAAATTGCATATTATGTAGTAAGACTGAATGGACTTCATTAGATAATGAATTTAATGGGATTGAATGATGCATGGGCTCCAAACTCAGGTGCAATGGTTCCGAACCATATCGCTACAGTGGCAATAATGTGGATAATCTCACCTGGATTCACACATGTTTGCTTCCCATGCAAGTCCAAGGAAACATCACATCAGAAAGTGAGGTACGAATCCTGTGAAATATAGCGAAGTTAAAGCAGGAATCCAAATGTATTATCATATTACAGATTCTGAAGTATAATCTTACATGCACGATGTCGGTAACATTGGTGCACAGTCCACCAAGTATGGACAACCTGCCGCTGTGCATATGGTAACAACGAATTTGACAACATTAAAATATGGATGATCACTAAATCGAAAACTATAACTCGATAACGATCAAATAGAATATTTCGCGACCTAGATATTGCGCACACAATGTCAGATTCAGTTTCCTTCGACCGAAACTCGCTTGTAGGCTCAGTTAACTGGGTTTGCGGATTGCATGAGCATGCGTATGAGCCCCGTGGTGTCAAAAGCAAGACGAATTTGTTATAGGCTTTGCCTGATTTCCAATTGTTTAATAAAAATATGTTTAAACCAAAATGTGTCCATAGACAAGCTTCTGACGTAATGTCTGTTACAAGTACCTCTTCAAGTGTGCATAATGACAGCAACCATGTCCACCCCTCCCAACACCACAGCAGCGCGACGACAAGACCCGCTGTACAGCCATGATACAAGTCGCTACAAACCCAGTGTCTACGTGGCGTACTTCGCATAAGATAACAGATAGTTCCAGACCGACTTTCTGAAAGGGCGTCTGTAGGGGCCTGATGTGTCCACCTGGCCCTATGTGTCTCTCATCGCCGTTTCACTTCCCATATTATTGTTAGGCTCGGGGACAAAGATCAAGATCAAAGGGTGTCATATTACCCGGTGGTGAACGAGAGTAAACTCAGCGTATGGCGTGTGATGTTTGATGAAGAGGTGTGGGTTGTGTGGGGGGAGGACGGGGTGGCAGTGGGTGAGTATAAGGGTGGCGGTAGCATACGAGGCGGAGGTTGGGGGGAGGGGATTAGAAAGGGAAAGTGATAGTGTTAGCTCAGCCAGCATAATGTCAACAACGGCCGATTTACATACGGCATGTGCGTCTATCACAAATGCACAATCAATATAGTTCGCTTTTCACATTGTTATATTTACACATTACAAACGACAAATTTATTTTTGGGAACATATATGCTGTATTGGCTTCAACATGATATCAAATGCTACGTCCTAGACGCAGCCGGTATGTTTCTCTCCGCACTATTGTTCCCTCCAGGGGCGGATCAAGGAATTTGCTAAGGGGGGTGGGGGGGGAGTAGCTCTTGGCTCGGAGCACTCGAGTTTAACTGTGTATGTTCATGATCGCAAGGGGGACGTTGCAACCCCTCTAACCCCCCCCCCCTCCCCCTCCCTAGATCCGCCCCTGGTAATAAGGACTAATAAGGAGGTAATCATGAAACTTGATGGCGAAACGTTATTGTACCATTAAAGCAGGGTTTCGACGCCAATCATATAAACCAACCGATGTATTTGTCACATCATTTCTTGTTCGGAATCTTATCAATCGATTGTTAGTGTCAGGTCACTATTGCGTATTACGGATGGATGGATTGGCATTTTAGGCCATCTTTGTTCAATGATTGGAGGCTTAACTTACGTGTTATGTACGGAGTTTTCCGTAAGATACATCGGAATCCAAGGGAACGTCACATCAGAAGGCCAGGAACAGAGCCTGTGAAATGTAGCAAGGTTGTCACCATAAATATATTATCGCATTACCGATCCCCCATATCCCCTCACACACATGCACATTTGAAAAAAATCTGGATATCTGTCTTTAGCAATTTACCAAATTATCATTGGGTAGGAGAAGACAAAGATATAGAGATTAAATATATAGGTTAAAATTGTCCTAAATTTTCTCATTGATAACTTTTGGTTATGGGTTCAGGGAAAATGGATTTCATTCAGTATTTACTTATTTGTTGACGTCCTAGCATTTTTGTAATAATATAGCTGGTGATAGCTTATTTTTACGCCCAAATACGCTGCATACACATATTTTTGCATGGCCTATATTGTTTTGAGATGCAAATCCATATTCTTCTCGCAGAGGAACTAGTTTTTGCATTGGAAAATTATTATATTGGGACATTATCAAAATAAATATATATTAATAACTCTCTTTTATTAAATCACATAGGATTAATATGTCTATTAATAAATCTGAACTAGCCTGGGGTGTCAGCAGTAGACAATATGTTTTAAAAATGGGAAATAATACCTGTGAAAAATATAGATGAAAAGCACATCTCTTGGCTTTCCACCTAATAGCTTTAAAAAAACGCTGCATAATTCGTCTCAAACAAACTTTTTTAATTATAAATCTTATGGGTGGGGGGGTATTTAAAATACTTGTCATATTTTTGGCACAGTAAATGTTGTACAATGAGAACGCCTCATACATACTGCTGAATTAGACTGAACTCATTCAGATATATAACATTAGAAAACGTTTGATTGTTGCCCAGAGATAATTTCACTAATTGAAGTTTATTCAGTTTATTATTCGCCATCCCTTATTATCGCCTGCAGTTAAATTGCGGCCAAGACGAGCACTTGGCTTGTTTTTTTATCGTTAAGTGTGGCAATGTATGGCAAGTCAGACATATAATGTTTTACATTTGATGTTTTACATTTAACTCTTCTGTTGTCTTTTCTCCGTTGTGTAGTTTCTCATTTTGTAAGTTACCGTAATAGCTCGTAGGAGGTCGCTATTGCTAGTATACTAAAGCGCTGATCGGTTAATGGACTTTACATGAACTGAAAGACGATCGGTAAGCAACCTTCTCTTGGGTATATGCTGCTATATTTTAACTTCAACTGCGAGGAGACTGTACAACGTAACCACTCTCTGCCTTCAACACACTCGCTAGCCAGAACGGCGCTGCGCAAATTGATAGGAAATAAAAGTTACATTAACTCGAAAGGTTCAAGATGTTTTTTGCTCTATTAAATACACAGAGCTCATTATTTTCATGTTTCAGTCTTTAAAATTGTAATGTTGCAAGAAATTACAGCTGATTTGACCGTTTTTCAAGAATCTTTACAACATATATGCATGAGCTTGCTTGTGCTCGCTATTACCTGACTGGAATTTGATATCGTATTTTCCCCCTGCGTCGGCATTACAGTATAAATATCCCCGTTCACCGATAATGACTCGCTATTATTTTTATGAATAGGTAACCCTCGCCGGGTGCTTGGGCTGGCCTAACAAAGTGCAGTCGACCACAGAATTTGAAGGATCTGGCGGGTGGCGTGTCGCTAGTATATAGTCGTGCGAGAGACACTTACGGCCGTACCCAGTCTATGCCTACCTTAAAAATAGATCAACGCGAATTTTGTTCGTTGGTCGGTGTGACACATCTTTGCTTCGACTGCACATCGCTGATCTCCTAATTGTTGATACCCATTGATATAAACCCTGAAAAGCGAATCTATGTATCTCACATCTTCACCGACATCTGTTAATGAGCCCCAAAATAGCGTAAATATACTTACCGGAGTCCAATTGTATGGGGCGGAACGCTGGCATGTCCTGTGCATGAGAATGCAAATGCACGTGTGCATGAGCATGGGCTGCGTGATGTCAAAAAGTATGTATACATAAGCTTCTGACGTCAGTGTCTAAATTCGGGCACCTCCTTGAGTTTGCGTCACAGGGCATGTCAGCTATCGCGGGTTTTCCCGCCGACCTGGCAGTTTGACAAACAAACGTGATGTTAAACCATAGCTTGAAAAAAAAACGATAATCGGAGAACAGGTGTAATTTGAACAAGTTAAGACTGACTGCGACTCGCTACATGCCATATCGAGCCAGTTGTAGGCCGAAACATCACGCGCCATGGTCTATTAAGGCTTCCTAATGGGATTGGTCATGTTAAAATGTGGTCATTCTTTCGCGTCCAAACCACTTATTCGACTTCGAGGCCATTTGGTACACATGATGTCAGACATTGGTACATACTCCAACACGTATGGGTCATCTACCTAGACTCTTGTAGTAAAAGGGTATTGTTTTAATTTTAACGACACTAAAATTTTACTGGAAAATTTACTAGAAACACTTTCAGTATCCGGCAAAACCTGAACCAATAATACTTTTCCGGTTTTCTCTGAAGAATACCCTATTTCGTGAACTTGGCAATGTTGTGGCTGTGACTTTGGATACGTGACCGTGTCAACCCCTGCCTGGTCCATTTAAATACACAAAAAACACTGACAGTTAATGTGCCGAAGAACATGTTAATCAGATCCTGCGGTTCAGGTGTCAAACAATGAGATCAGCGAAGAATATTCTCTCTTGATGACCACTAAATCGCGTACTTTTTTTTACTCTCCATATGCCATTGTGGGGGGGGGGAGCAGGGGCAAGGGGCATTTACGTTCCTCGGGAACGGGTTTTTCATCTCACCGTGAACTGGGAATGAGGAAATAATTCTTCGTGCACCGGGAATGAGATATTAGCCGACTGTTGTGATCAATGATTTTCATTAATCGTGATCTGAGAATTGCTACCAAATAACCGTGAATTGGGAAAACGGAAATCGCCAGTTTTTATCAATTATCATTTTTCTATTTAAGTCATCGTGACCTGGGAATAAAGAACTAATTTCTTCGTGATTTGGGAACACGACCCCCTCCCCCACCCCCCCCCCCCCCCCCCCCCCCCTTTGCCCCATTCTCTCCCATTCAGGCCTATGGCACGGGTGGCACCCGCAACCACTGCGCCAATTATTTGGGCTTCCAGTCCCGGAGTGGAGTACATATGGAACAATTTTTAACTTCCTTTTTAATCCCCGAAGTATAGACTATATATTGTTCAACAACAGCTTAGACTCGGAGGGGGGGGGATGGGCTTATCCCTTATAGACCTGGATCCGACCCTGCTTAATATATTGTGCACTACCTATATATATCTTCTAAGCAGTAATCTCACGGATTCGGGATAACTGTTTGATTATCTTCGTGAGCCGATAACGACGTAGGGTGAATATATGTTCATAATTTGCCCGCCCATCTCTTATTTACTAAACCACGCGGGACATCCACGTTGGCTACTACTAGTCGGGTGGCGTCATTCTTTCACAAAGCCGTTGTCCATGCATTTTGCTCGTTTTTCGTGCTCGGGTGCAATCATATCAACTTCACGATCTTTACACCCCGCGATACAACATCTTGACGGCATTACGCCAGAAAAGGCCCGGTTTTTAGATTGTGACGATCCAAGCATCACCAAACCCATCGCTCAATTAGACTTGAACTGCGTGGGGCACGGCGCTCTTCTGCCCTATACAACAACTTCCACGTGGCTACTTAGCTATTCGTGACGGCACATCGCAGCCCCGAATAAGGAATGGACTGGCGGAATAACGCAATAAAACTATGTGAACATAACCAACGTGTGTACCTGCGAACTAAATACACCACTCTATCAGCGCGAGATCTAGCGGGCGGCCCACTCCTTCCCCACCCATACTCATTCCCCCCACCACCCCACCCTCAGCCTACTCCCATCCGTGACAGATCTCCGGACTATGAACCCGAACCATATAAGTGCAGTCTACTGCCGAAGAGGTGTAGAGGGGCGGCAGTTGGTGGGTGGAGGGGTGGTAGTAGCACGAGGTAATGGTTGCTATCACTATGCACACTCGAAGACGTGCTTGTGACCGACATTACGTCAGCAGCTCCTCTATAAACACTTTGTGACACCACGCGGCTCATATACATGTGCATGCAGATCCGCAAACCCAGTTGACGGAGCCTACAAGCGAGTTTCGGCCGAATGAAATTGAACTCAGGTAAGTTAGAGATCAGTAACAGTTTTCGGAGAAGATGTAAAATCTTTAGACTTACTTTGTGAACTGCACAGGTGTCGAACAATATTTAGCAGAGCGAAGATGGGCAATTGAAGCGTTGATGCATCTCACTGACCCACGGATAGAGTCAGCGCACGAGGGAGAGGTTGCCGGAGGGGGGCCATTAATGGAAAGTGATAGGGTTTGCTCAGCCAGCAAAACAACGTCAACAACGACCGATTTACATACGGCATGTGTGTCTATCACAAATGCACCATCAATATAGTTCGCTTTTCACATTGTAATATTTTCATATTACAACCGCAGATATGTCAACTGATATATTTGTGGAGCATATGCTTTATTGGCGTCAACTTGATATCGCATGCTACGTTTTAGATGCAGCCTGTATGTTCTTCTCCGTTGACAAAATTATCCCCATATTTGTAGAGACGCACGTGGGGGCCTTATGTGTCGTCTTGGCCTTATGTGTCCCTAATTGCCGTTCCACCCGCTACGTGGCGCCAGTCTCTGAACCTTAAACCGAACTTATATCCTATCCTAATTCCAAATGCTTGACCCCTAATCCCTGATCCCTATTTCTCAATATGTCAACCAATCTCTTCAATCGCTGACCCCTAATCCCAATTCCTGACCCCTAATACCTAACCGATGACCCCTAATACCTAATATCTGACCCCTAATTCCCAATGCCTGACCCTTAATCCATAAGCCATAATCCCTAATATCTTAACCAAAATCTTCAATCCCTGATCCCTGATCCCTAATTCTCAATATGTCAACCAATCTCTTCAATCGCTGACCTCTAATCCCAATGCCTCACCTCTAATACCTAACCGATGACCCCTAATGCTCAATCCCTCACCCCTAACCTTTTATCCCCGAGCCTAACAATAACATGGGAAGTGAAACGGCGATGAGAGACAGTTAAGGCCAGGTGGACACTTAAGGTCCCCACATACGTCGTTTTGTCGTGTTGTCGTCGAGCTACGGTGGTGGTGGGAGGGTTGGTAATGGTTGCTATCACTATGCACACTCGAAGACGTACTTGTGACAGACATTACGTCAGCAGCTCCTCTATAAACACGTTGCGATACCACGCGGCTCATATACATGCGCATGCAGATCCGCAAACCCAGTTGACTGAGCCTACAAGCGAGTTTCGGCCGAATGAAATTGAACTCAGATAAGTATTTACGGTAAGTTAGAGATCAGTAACAGTTTTCGGAGAAGATGCAAAATCTCTAGACTTCCTTTGTGAACTGCACAAGTGTCGAACAACATTTAGGAGAACGGAGATGGGCAATTGAAGTGGAGATCCATCTCACCGAACCAAGGACAGAGTCACTGTTGGCCAAGTTTTAAGCTTAAGATCACAGAAATGTACATCAGTCACTCTAGTTGGTCTGTGTGTCTATGTACAACATATTCTACTTGGTCGTTGTTGAGTTATAGTTATCGACTTAGTGATAATCCATATTTTAATGTTGTCAAATTCGCTGTTACCATATGAACAGCGGCAGGTGGTCCATACTTGGTGGACACCAATGTTACCGACATCTTGTATGTACGATTATACTTTAGTACCTGTATTATGATACTAAATTTAGATTCCTGCCATAATATCGCTATATTTCACAGGATCCTTTCCTCACCTTCTGATGTGATGTTTCCATGGACTCAGACGTATTGCATGGGAAACAAACATGTGTGCGTCCAGGTGAGATTATCCACATTATTGCCACTGTAGCGACATGGTTTGGCACCATTGCACCTGAATTTGGAGCACATGTATCATTCAATCCCATTAAATTCATTGTCCCGTGAATCTTCTTCGGTCTATTCAGTCTCCGTATATAACACGTAAGCTAAGCCTCCAATCAGTGCACAAAGGTGGCCTAAAACACCAATCCATCTATCCGTAACACGCAATAGTGACCTGACAATAACAACTGAATTCATAGGTCGGACAAATACCTCGGTGTGTTTATATGATCGGTCCCCTAACCCTGCGTTAATCATACAAAAAACGTTTCATCGAGATGTTCGATGATGTCCTTATAGCAGTCTGTAATATCAATGCTGCTACAACTGCCACGCATTTCCCATGACGGTAATATATTTCGTCTCCTTTGGTCAGATATCCGGACTTGAAATCCACGGATCCCCCTGACCAGCCACCGAGTGAGAAGTGGGCGAGAAGCGTGATATCGCGGTTATGGATCCTGACCAAAAAGCTGTGGGATGGCGACACCGCCCGGATAAACGGGCAAGTATTAGAGTATTGGGTCATGTCTGCACCTCCGGCCGCGGAAGTTATTCTTCAGCGGCTACAAGGAGCAGTAAACAAGGGATTCTGCGACAAAGAAGTCCTGCACGGTATCATGGTCTACCACACCGGGGTGGCGAACGGCTTTCCTCATCCGCTGGATGACTTTCTGAATAAGCTATTCAGCAGGTTGGAACGCTTGGAGTCTGGCTCTATCCTCGTTTTTAGTTACCTACTCTTTTCCCATGTGGCATTATCCCCCCAAAAAAGTCTGCATCTAATCGACAGCATCGATACGGGGTTGAAGTTGGGTAGAATGTTGCACACCGCCAATCATGAGGTCATCAATGACGTCACTATGTGCGTCCACGGGCTGCGACCGACGCGACCCTTGGATTCGCTCCTGAATACGCTGTTCCGCGCGATAAACCAGATTCATCGCGACCTGGTTTACGTCGTCTCACCGATACTCTTGGCTCGCGTCTTCGACGGGTCTAAAACGGCGGCTAGGGAGTTCGTGCTGAGAGCCATTGAGCTCCTACTCACGGTCGGCGGAGTGCGTGATGACCTCGTTTCACACCGGGTCAGTATCTACTCCACGACCCATCGCCTCGGGTTGAGACCCAAGGAACTGCGCGACCCGACCCTTATCACACTCCTCTGCGAGTTGTTCCAACGATTTCGGCTCTTGGATGAAGACTTCATCGAAGTAGCCCTGCCAATGCTCGTCCTCAAAGCATTCAACACGCCCGATGTCAAAGCGAGCGAGTACGTCAAGGCCGTCGTCGAGTGGCTGCACGATCATCGTGACCTTGACACTGATGCTCTGATAGAAAGCGGCATGGCATTGTTGAATGGATTATGTCCCAACGACTTGATCAAATATCCTTCTAGCTTCAGCGACATCGTCTCGACAGCGCGGGCAAGACTCCATCTGCTACACGCGGATTTCCCCCACGTTTTCATGCCTATTATTGTGGAACGTATGTGGGACGGGCGTAAGGCGACGGTCGCTGTTGGCATGCAGAGGATCCTAGCTCATCGAACACGAATGAAGGGTGTTGAGAGCACGTCAACCGTACACCTTGCGACCGAATTCGCCCCGGCTGGACGACGGCTGATCCAAACCGTCATCGATAGTTTGAACGCTGGTGGCTTACATCCACGACCTGTCGGGTTTGATTCGCAGGGAGGACTCGCGGTTCCGGAACTGCGTGCTGTACGGCATCGGGAGCCACTACAGCGGTCTCCGGACATCCACCATCCCGAACGAGCAGGATTGGTTGCTGTCCATTCGGGCCTTGGAACTGGAGGAGGGTCCGGATCGGGATATGTGGGCTGAACGGGTGGAGGAGGAGGGGAAGATCGGGTGGCAGGTGTTCGTGAGGGAGGGGGGTCCCAGCTGGCGGGCCTGGTCCCGCATTGAAGGCGGCGGGGTAGTCTGCCTGCTGAAAGTCGTCGAGGACCGCCCCGGGGTTTTCAAGATCAACAGCCTGAAGCTCGTTCACTACGTCAATCTGCTCCTGAATCGCGCCGTGCCTCATGTGCCGCTCCCTGGGGGGTTGCTTCACGGCGGGTTGTTGGCCCCTCACTTCCACCAGGTGGTGCCTGGCGGCCCGGCATCCACCATCCTCCTCCTCGACCCCGAGTGCCTTGAACCCATCGACGTGGACGTCACCTTAGGGTTGGAGGTACCCCTGGCGGCGGCCGGCGCGGAAGCTCAGGAGGTGCTGACGTCGTTGATGAATAAGTACGGCCTGCCTCCTACGGCCCCGCTAACCCTCCACCTGGTGCCCAACAGGGACCCCAATGGGCGCTGGGTGCTGAGCAGCGCCGTCCTGGAGGCCCGGCTCTTTACGCACCTGGGGCCCCGCTCCCCGCACGTCCAGGCCGTCAGAGACCTCAAACTGCTAGTCGACAAGTTCCTCTGCTGGGGCCCTTTGAAAGGTGCGGTGGCGGAGATGACGGAGGCGCTGTCAGCCTGGGGAGAGAGGTCGTCAGGTGGGGTCGGGCTGCGCATCCCTGGGGTGGACACGACAGAGGTGGCCGAGGTTGTGGCCGAGAATCTCCACGACGGAAAGATTTCCATGGACAGTCTCTTCATGAAACTGCGCGGCAAGGATGGAGTCTTGGGGCCTTTCCAAACTTGGCTCATCATGGCGGCCGTATACAGGCATCACACTGGGTTCGGGGCAGGTGTAGCGCTGAACTCCGACCGTGACCGGGACCATGATTGTCACGGGTATCACCCTGACTCCTGCCAGCTGTGTGCCTCCATCGCCGAGTCGCATGACCAAGTGACGCCCGCCTACGGCCTCCACCCCGCCGTCGCCCAGGCGCTGAGGCTCCCCGTCAGACCGTGGCTGTCCATCAACTCCGCATACATCAAGTACATGGTCCTGCGCGACATGGTGCAGCGGGAGAAACTCGGCGTCGACCTGCTGCTTCAACCAGGAGAGGTGCAACGAGAACAGATGTTAAAGGGCTACCTCACAGAGCTCTCTCAGACCCTGGGAGAGAATACAATCCTCCACCCTATTCTAGGGACATCCCAGGTCAGCATGGTCACCAGGAACCGATCAATACCACTCGGGGCTATGTGGCGAGAATATTACTCGATGTTACACCTTCTGGAGAGTCTTGTAGTGTCCATCTAGGATAGGTCAGTCCCCGACTTGTCCCCACACTTTAATCAGGATTTTAGAGAGCGTTATAGAGTCACCACAGCAGTCTCATTCCATAAACCATTAACCCGGCACTCTGAGCAAATGTTCTGCATATGTTCATACATATTGATGACCAGGGCAAAATCAGACACTGTGGCCAGTAAATCTATGGCACCAACGTTGCTTATATTACTAAATATAGGCCCCTAATATACATGTTATGCAAAAAAATGTTCACGACGGTGAACGTGTTTTACACGAAGGCAGACATTGCTTAAACTCTTGATAGCGCCGTGCTTCTACCATGTTCTAATCAATAACATAATATGTATAGGATGGCATATGTATTTTGTAACACTTTAAATACTGAGTTACGTGAATGATTTTATATTTCGTCCTTGGTTTATCACCAATAAATGGGGGTAAATGTTCGCTGCTTGTCATCTCATTGTCGAATTATGTATACCACATATTACCATGCTGCCACGTCCGAGCCATTTACAGTCAGGAGTCTAATGCCCGAACTATTCGCTGTAGGCGAGTGGTTCTATAGCGCAAACTACTCGCTGTGGAAGAGTCGTTCTATAGGGCTGTACAGTTCTCGCGTGTTCTATTTCCGGCTTAGGTTTTTCGGGCACTAACAAAAAAACATGTGCTCTTGGATCATGCTGGTGCCTTGCTGCAACTGCGTGACTCGCACTCATTGTAGTCAACGTTTGAGTGTTGGGAACCGGCTGGCTGCGCGGTTTGCGTGTGAAGAATCGAGTGGGTCTGAAATAATTTGTTTGTTTGCTTTAGTCCAGGCGTTGCTAACTATAAATGACAATATGGATAAAGATAAGACCTTTATTGCTCCATAATGCATGTGGTGCGTTCGATGAGACTGTTGGAAGCGTTCACAGGCGCCGCAGATCGACTGACACAGCCCGGGGGGGGGGGGGGGCACCGCCTACATAGAACAACTTGTTTTATGTGTTTTATGTTTTATGCGTAATATTTACATAAATAGTTCCAACAAACCAACCGAAATTAATAGCTTTAAAAACGAACCATGTATGAACCATGTGAACTCCAACTATAGAACTAATAGCTACAATTTACGAAACAAACGGTTTATGTTAAGAAATGAATACAATTTTGCCTAACACAATATGTTCGTTAGGCATACATCCGCAGTAACCACTTTGACGACGTCATATCTCCTTGGAAACACGTCGCGCGCAACACTTAGTTACAGGTGCTATTGAGCGCCACTGGTATGATTTTGACCAAATATTTACGTGCCGTCGTGAGTATTATTATCATCGTGAGATCTCCGTGTTGACTTAATGGCAACGTTTGAAGTTCTATTCGAGAGAGAAAATACATCTGGCATTGCTTCTCGTGCGAGATGGGATTATCTCAGCACGCATCTCCGAACTCCTGCCTTCGCCTAAATGCTCAGGCAGGATTTTGGAGACTTGTGCTGAGATAAACCCATCTCGCACTCGACGCAATGCCATATGCATATCGTTTGGTATTGTGAGCAATGATATCACCAGAGATCGCGTGAAATAAATCTTACACGATCTCTGGTGGCATCACTGCTCACAGCACCCAACTACACTATTTGGCAAAAGTAGCGTACCTACAGATTCGGAAACATCTGCCGCTGAGTTTTCTAGTATTACACGAAAATAACTCACTGTCTGGTCAAAAAGAGGTTTTCATTTACGTTTTATATTTCGTTGATACATCTCACAATTTCAACATAACGGACTAGTTTATCGCGCGCGGACGTTCTAGCGAGTCGCGGGCCGACATCACACAGAATACCGGACAGCGAACAGGCGCCCAGGGTTTTAAAGCCGGCCACCAAATTCTGCTCCGATGAACACATTTGCTTCTCCCCGGATAGCCCACATGCGTTGAGTGTTGAAATTCAAGACAGAATATACCTATTTGACATAGAGAAGAGGTTGGTAATACAAAAATTACAAACATATCACATTAAGCAACTATCCGTTTCAGGAATGGGATAGAAGCGACAAGTTGTGATGGGACGTGGTGTCCAGCCCACCTGTGTGCGCATGATAATTTACCAAAAGAACCTTCCGAGACCACACTTCCGGATTGGGATAGAAGCGACAAGTTGTGATGGGACGTGGTGTGCGCTGGGTGGGCAGTGGAGAAGGAGAGAGGGCGTTTAATCAAATGCCGGTGTCGAGCCCACCTGTGTGCGCATGAGAATTTACCAAAAGAACCTTCCGAGACCACGATATATGTGCGGCATATTCTGCTGTGACATTTGCAAGACATCGACTAGGTATTGCTGGAGGGGGCCGGATGCTGGGAAGTAGGACGGAGAATGTGCGAATCCAGGATTTTGGGTAGTATGCCCCAGGTTCAAAATACAACCGGGGGCGGCCATCTTGACCCCGTTTGCATTCGCAAACTGCGCACCCCCCTCCCCCTCCCAGCCCAAATCCCACCCACACCCCAATCCGTCCAGCGTTCGTCGTTGGTTCCGTATGATTGGTTATATAAATCAGGACGTTTTAACCAATTCTCGCCATATCGCGTCAATGGGAAAAGGAAGCGAAGAGCGCATCTATGTCCCAGGAGTAACCCCCTACGACTTGCGATGACACGATATTCCGCACGAATTAATGTGAAAAAAGTAATAACACCAATGAATAGCTCATAATATTTGTATTTGTTTCGTACACATTTAACCTACAATTAGCCAGAACAGAAAACAATGACGCGAGTATGCTCTTTCGATAAGACGTAGGTCAGTAGAAGTATGAACGGTTTCTATTATGGCCAGTTCACGGTCATCAGCGTCTCTGTATTTCTTTATTTTAAACGTATAATTTGAGACAACAGGTGGGTTTTTAGAATTCGTTTCGCTGTAAACAACCCAATTACCACAGTATATGTACCAACATGCTACTGTATTGGATATAAAATACCTCTAGACTTGTAATCATGAATTAAAGAGATAATAGATGTGTACAAAAATACAGGTTTGACTGTGAATCAGTGTGACGTGTCCGTTATGCGATTCCATCCTTGCCCGGTCCTTTCAGGTATGACAGGAAAATAATCAACATACCGAGGTGAGCCGTAAACCACTGGGATAGCTGGATCAACGGTGCTTCAGGCCAGATTTGTGTACACATGGGCTAAATGAACGTGGCAAATGAAGCACATACGACAAGGCGATGAAAGAATAAAATGGTCCTAGATTTCAGTGGGGCTTTGAACCAAAAAACGGTTGGCCTGCAGTCCCGTAAGCTACCTCTCGACCACGGCGGCTCCACTCAACCAAGGGCAACCAATCGAATTTCCGACGTTTAGTCAGTATTACCAGTTAATATGGACGGTCCTAAGTAGAGTTTGTCACAATGAGAAGGGACAGGTATTTGAGTCTGCACGGCAGCGATCATTACCAAATAAATAAAGGAGAAACTGTTGATCATTTGGGTATTAAAATTCGCTAGCAAGCTGTTCCAAACCAAACTCCGCACACAAATTCGCATTTTAGTATTATACACAAAATTACGGTTTCTAGAACGCGGCTGAGAGTGGAAGCGCTTGGCTATCGCTAGTCCTATAATGCGGATTGTAAGACATGAATAAAACGCTGAGAAAGAAACCGCTGTACAGTAATAACGTGAACGAATGTAGTTCAACTATTAAAGAGTGCGTTTTCAGCTAAGGTTATTCCCGTTTTTCTTTTAATAAAATTCAAACATTTTATCAATGTGAACAAAGCGAACAGCAACCGCTGAAATATTTACCCTGTACATTTGTTTACGTATCCGGGACCATTCGATTGTGATACCCCTCTTGATTATCAAATTTGCTAAGATTGTCCACCCATCGTTTCGGCCAGTAGCAGGCAAGTAACCGTAACATATCGATACATGTATATCTATACGCAACATCTATCACCAAAGCAAGAAATGTGAGAACCCAATGCCTTGCATCATGGTAAAGGTCTAAACAGGCCAGTACAATTAAAACAACAGAACAAAACAGGTGAACTAAGGATCATATATATCCTTAACTCTTAAAAATTGGATGACGATCATATTAATATCATAATGGTTTTAATTTTTGTTTTACATTGAAAATAAATTATTCTATGGCTAAACTTACATAGCAGAAGCGGCATTCTACGAATAAATTTAGCTTGATAGGATTAGTGCTATATTTACCACACAATGGTAATTTATTCAGTTCTATGCACAGCATCCACAGGGAAAATAGTAGCTCAGTATCCAGAAGTAACAAAATTCTGTTTTGTTCGTACCCTCAATTTTTCTTTCCTACCTGATTTCAATATATTACAACATCTTTCAGGAAACCAAAATATTTATCTGGTTGCATTTATACTTATGAAATCGGTTTCAATAGACCATATCAAATATCGAATATATATAATGTCGATACGATTTTCGTGTTGACAGTCCTGGAATTGACGCGTGTTGTTGTTTACACACAAGTGACATCAAACGGGAGTCCTATCTACGTGTTTTGTTTATCAAAAGGCTTATCATAAATGCGTTACTGTAATCACAGATATGCCAATAACAATCCGGAGGTGTGAAAACAGAGCGACTTTGTGACAAGACGTGAAAGTGAGAAAGCGATTATAACGTCTCATATGCAGAAGCAAGGATTTCCTCTCGCTCACGGATTATTAACACCGCAAATTAAATTCACACACATGTGTTTTCACCTATATATGTTCACGGTTTCGTGAGGAGCGACTGCTGGACATCCACCAGGAGGGCGTCGCTAAGGCGGTTGCCAGGCATCAGCGTGACGTCCCTTAGCGACGAGTGTTGCGCCATCTGCAGGAGGATCTGCGCGCTGGCCATGGTGATCCCGTTTCCTTCGAGATCCAGAGATTCGACGCTGGTGTTGCGGGCCAGGCCCCTGGCCAGAGCCGCCATGCCGGTGTCCCCCAGCCCGGTGTAGTCCAGGGAGAGTGTCTGCAGGGTGGAGTTGTCGGCTAGTGCGCCTGCAAGGGTCTCCCAGGACTCCTGGGTGAAGCCCGTGTTGCCGGTCAGCCCCAGCACGGCCAGGCCCGTGTCGGCGGCCAGGAGGTCGGCCAGGGGACCGCTGCTGGCCGCCGTCAGCCGGCAGTCGCCCAGGTCCAACTGCTCCAGCCCCAGACCCCGGGCGCTGGTCGACGGCTGCTGCTGAAGCGTCTTCCTCCCATCCTCCTCCTGTTCCTGCTCCCTCTCCCCCGCGGCCTCCGCCCCGCCGTGTCCCTCCTCCCCCCGGGACTGGGCCAGAGCCTCGCTGACCGCTTCGGACACCAAGCTGTGGGCTACCCCGACGACCGGGTCGGCCTGGTGACCACCCCTCCGTAGACCGTCAATCTCCAGCAAACCTTCCACCAGGGCGCGCAGACCGAGGTCACCCACCGGGTTGCCATGGAGACTACAATAAAAATACAAAAAAGCAAATTTACAAACCGAACATACCGACAGCAGTCTTTAGACTAAAGACTTCTATCAGTAATAAATAAAATGCTTGGAACCTCCGGGAACATATTTAAGTATCTCTCAGTTTTAAAGGTACAGACAGTAAACGGCTAGATAAAAAACCACAATCCAACCAAACCAAAATGTGACAGTAACCAACCGGCGTCAAATTATTGTAGTCCGCCCTCTCCCTCACCTTCCCCCAATTTACTGCCAGATTACCTCATCCGAACGTGCTTCCATGCACGCTTATGGCCTAAACTCGTATCCAGTCCTTAATAATCAACGACTTGGCAAATTGTAGTTCAGGTAATGCCATTACGAGGCGCCACTGCATGTGCAATGCGTTCTGTGTTTCATTTTGGGTTTGGGCAATGTGATGATGATGTCATCTAATAGAAGGATAGGATAGGATATTTTGTTACTTCTGAGATAAACCCCATCTCACACGAGAAGCCATGTCAAATGCATTTTCTCGCAAAAACGTTGGTAACATTTCAACCTGGGATGTGACTTTTTTGGAAAATGCCCAGTGCGTGTGGGTTTTTACGAGGACCAGGGGTTAAAATGAGCCGCAGCCAAGTGAATGCGAGACATCTGATTCATTTCTCGCAGTGAAATCCGTCTGTAATGCTAAAATCCAGGTACTCACAGCATGATTTCTAGCTGTGGGTTGTGCTCCACTATGGACAGGATATGGCGTATCCCGAAGACTGTGACCTTGTTACAGGTCAAGTTGAGCATCTTGAGGTCCCCGGATCCAGATCGGCTGCTCAGCGCGTCCGCTAACTGGGCTACGCGCTCGTCGTCAAGGCAACAGTTTCTCAACATGACTGTCTCCACGCCATCGCCGTCACGGAGCACGTCACACAATTCCGTCACCTTGGCGACGAGAAGGATGAAAAGTACACATCAACAATTTGTGACTACTTTGGAGTCTCTATAAACTGCACGCGCTTGTAACAGAGCGATATATTCGGTTTGTAGAGGATTTCGGTTTATCAAATCCAAGCATCGGATACAAAAACACAATTCGGTGCGATATTCAGAGGATTTCGGTTTACGAAGGGTCTGTTTGGAGATCGCCTAACAAACCATGCGCAATACTTTTGAGGGTGGGCAAGGGGTATTTCCGTAACTCGGGAATTGGCTTTTCATTTCACCGTGAACTGGGAATGAAGAAAATAATTATTGAATTGGGAATGGGATATTAGCCGAGGACTTTCGTCAATCATGAACTGAGAATTTTAGAAATCATTTGAGAAATCGCAAATTTATATCCTGTATCCGCCCCTTCCATTGTATGCGAGGAGTTCTGCATTTAATTCATCGTGATCTCGGAATAAAGAAATTTGCTCTTCGTAATTTGCACCCCCCCCCCCCCCCACCCCCTCACACTTCTAATAATTCATTTTCCAAGCTTGATAGTATTTATTTTGCCGTAGTTGATCGGATCTTCCATGATGTAAACCTGAACGACTTTTGAGAGCTGTGCTCTGAATGAAATGGTCACTACTCTCACGATTCCATTCTTCTCCACCCCACCCCCACACCAGCCCGAATCATGTGTCTGTCGCTTAGCAACACCACTTACCTGGTCTGACGTCAGCGCGACGTTAAGAAGCTCGACGTCTTTCCTATCGGCCACCAGAGGGCGTATGCTGCCCTCGTGCTCCAGCCCCGGAGCGACACCTAGCGGCGGAAAGGGCGCCGCCTGTTGAGATTGTTCGGTTTGCGCCACATGATCCGGGTCGCCGCCTGTCCACCAATCACGGTTCAGATTAGACCTTCATCGTTATTATTATTAACGAAAACTAGCAATATGGTGCGAATTAGTTAAATATTGACAACAAATGTAATATAAATGAGAAAAAAGTATTGAGGAAAAAGCCAATAAGATAGGTGAATAAAACTTTATTAAAAACATTTGTGAATCTTTATTTCACCATTAGTGAATAAAGTTATTCAATATTTGTTGATCAATTTCCAATTTGTGTTAACATGTAACTTATTAAGGCTTATGAATTATGTTAATACTATTTATAATAACGTGCTGGATAAGTTGGCAATTTTTTTCGCTATAATTCACCTATTTTCAGTTTATTTGCATTACAATTTAATTTAATTCGTAATTCAATTTATTCACAAGGCACGACAAGCTTCCGTCTTTCATTGAATTGGCATAATCGAATCAATATTTCTGGTTGGACAATATTCCGGACAAACCAGATGTCCTTCCTCACCTCCAGCCTGGCTTCCCTCCGGATCGCCTGCCTCCCCCTCTTCCCTTTCCTCCCCCTCGGTCGTCCCCCGTCCGACGTCCCGCTCGGCAGCCCTATCATCGCCATCCCTATGTCCTACTAGAGCCAGGGATCCTCGAGAGGAGCCGGCCTCGGATCCAGAACGATGGTTAACACGTGATCTGGATTTGGATCCGGAATTGGAGCTGGATTTGGATCCTGAACTAGAGCTGGAGCTGGATCCGGAGGAGCTCGAGGAGCTGGAGGCGGTGGAGGAGCGACGGGCGACCGCAGGAGCTTCGTGGCCTGGAGATAATGTATATATATGTGAATATTCATGTATGGTTGTGTATACAAGTCATAGCTTACACATATGTTTATTGTGAACCGCTGGTTTAGAATGTGAACATACTGATTATTTTTCTATGAAGTGCATTATTTATTTTTATGGAGATAACTTTATCATACTATACTGCGATTATCGTGTATTCATTTAGTATTCAATTTACAGTATTAAAACGCCGAACAATTATAAAATTATAGGCTTAATGAAGTTCCCCAATTGATAATATTGGTCTATATTATTATTATTAGTAGTAGTAGTAGTAGTAGTATGATGATGACATGACATATAATAATTAATATTAAATTTGTATCTAATATCATTAGTATAATATATACTATAATAATATTATTAATAGTATTTTATTCCCATAAAGGTATAGATATATATATTTAATAGTTGGCCACGAATAAGGTAACATAAAACATGCCGTCAGACTCATAATATTAGTCTCTTATCATAACGATTAGAAGGTGTCACGTACCTTGGTTATTGCGGTCTTCCTCGGCGACAGAAGGCGATGGCGATCTTCTCTCCTGCTGCTCAGTCTCTTCTCGTTGCTGCTCAGTCTCTTCTCGTTGCTGCTCAGTCTCTTCTCGTTGCTGCTCGGTCTCCTCTCGTTGCTGCTCGGTCTCCGCTCGTTGTTGTTCAGTCTCCCTTCGTTGCTCTTCCATAACAGCATCCGATTGCCTCCTTTCGGAGACCGAGTCTGGAGCGATCTGCGAATCCCGATCTTCCTGATCCCGATCATCCTGATCTTCGGGCTTGGCTTCACCGGATACTGGAGTATCTGCGACTTCCTGTGTGACGTCAGCTTGATAGGAACCATGATTCGATTCCGTTTCTTGAGTTGATCCACGGTCCAGGGAGGCAGTGTCCGAGCCGCCACCGCCACTGGCCTCAGCCTCTTCCTCCTCATCCCGCTTTTCCTGGGGTCCATCCTCTGTTTCCATGGTTACCCAAGATGGCGGCGGCGAAGGCACGATTCCGAAGGTGAAGGACGAGGACGGTTTATAGTCCGAGGAGGAGAAGGTCAAGGACAGAAGATGAAGGACAGAAAGACGGAAGGTCACGTGAGAAAGAGAAAACGAGAAACGAATTGTTGGCGGCATTCCAGAGATGGGATAAAGAGAAGAAATGATTGTATTAGAATAGTAAATGTTAATAAAAGGAGAGGGGATGAAAGAGAAGTAGCGATAAATAAACGGAAGAGAAATGAAACACGTGATCACTTATGGTGACGCTATATATAGGGTCATATATATATATATACAGCATGCACTTTTCTAGTACATAACGACCTTCATTAGATTACGAAAGTCTATTTACACAACAATAGAGATATATTGAAATTTAAAACATCCGTAATTTGTTATATATCTATGAACCACTGGTTTAGTCTATACTTGGTTTAAAGCGATGTAAACGAGTAACCGATACAAAATAAAATTTTGTTTTTATAATGGACATATCGATCGATTCTGGTATTGCTGTCAACTACTGGAAACAACGACAAAGCCACACCAAGCCAAACGTGCAACACACAAGCAGGCATTTTAAGGAAGAGTACAGAAGCCAATACTTCATAGCATTCCAGTCTTCGGTACAGAGGCTACTATCACATTATGTCTGCTACTTAATCCGTTCGATTCGTTGGTTGGTTGTATATTCAGGACGCTTTAACCACTTTTGATCATATCGCGTCAATGGGAGAAGGCAGGGAGAGTGGAGCCATGTCCCCGGGGGTAATCCCTTACTCTTTGCGAAGAAAGGTAGGAGATCTTCATCCTGCGACCACATCGCGCTAACCACCAGACCATTAAAACGCCATTCACACTAATTTGCAACTTACAATAACGGCTGGGTTACCGTCTTGGTTGCTATTTTATTAAACTGGCACGGTTCGTTAAAGAACATCATTGAAATAAAAGTTTAAAATGTCAATTCTTTACATTTGTTATCATTACATAGTTGCAACCTTGGTCTGTGGAGTTTAAAGGAACCCCCGCGCAGGCACTTTTAGATAGCATTTAGTAATAGTTACTGCGTATCGATGCACTTCTATGAAAGCCAAATTACAAGCTAAATACACAAATATATATATATATAAATCGATTTAAATCGTAAAAGTGACACGTGAGATCTATCCACCAAGTTTATAACCGTGACACCAATGAATATCAAGATACGCGAGATTTTCGCTTGTAAACGGGACTCTCACGAGAACCGGAAGCTTTCCTGTCGTGGACTATCAGGGTTCTTTTCCCGTCTCCCAGAGGTTCACCCCACCCCCACGTGGCTCTTGAATTATCACTCTTAATGAGAGATACATGTTAAAAGTGGTGCCACAGGATCAAGTCAAAATTTTAAACTAGCTACCGTGGACTTGAATGATGTTGAACGTTCTATTTGACCAATAACGAATATCAGTTGTTGAATTCAAATAACCTTGAGCCACTTTACCAAATATATATTACTTTATACATGTTTTGGGTTAGATATAGTATAAATCTTGTTAGCTATATACACAACACAGATAAAGGACTATGACAGACAACAGATTGAAAGCATTGTAAGTTTTTTTATCGCTGTTCTGCAACACAAAAAAGAAAATCGAATAATTACGTCATGTAGTAATGACAGAGATTCGTAACATTGCAGGTCAGTTTGTTAGGATTCTGCCCCTACGTCAGCGCCAACGATTAGACGATTACTGAATAGCTCACATATCACTCACGCCAACATCGATTGTCGTGGGCGCTAACATGGCTGACGAATGACACACCATGTGAAAGCGTACAACTAAAAACCTGCATCGCAAATACTGAAGTATAAGGAAGATGGTGCACATATTGCTGGCTTTAAGAAGGACGTCTTAAACTTTATATATATGGTGACAATGGGAAGGTCAAGATAGCGAGAAACCAGGTCTCCGGGAATAACCCCTACCCTTTGCAAACAAGGCCAAGGGGTTATGGTAGGTCAACACGGTAAAGATGGCTAGCGCTGCATAGCTTGTATAACAATACGGAAAGGGAAAAAGCCCTATACCATTCGGATGGTCCCTTCAGTGCAATAGAGTGGCAAAGAAGCATATTTTGAAGATATGCCGGCCGCATTTTGGAACGGGTGATGTCTGGTTTATTGCATTCCCAGCCTTTCCGAGTCATACCCCCCCCCCCCCCCGTACGTCTAAGTAAGCCACAAACAAAGGGACGAGGAAACCATTCATGTTGTAGAGAGTACCATCTTGCTTATACATATATATGTGTACCCAACGAACATTTCTCAATGATATGACGGTAGTTGTCACAGACTTTTAAATTTACGTAGAAGCCACACACAAAATATTATTTGAGTGTTCGAACTTAGTGCAAACAAATTGAGGCGTCATGAAAGAATATATCGATGGGTTGCGCATGAATTGGAAGCGGGAAGAGCTTTTTGAAAAGTGCATTTCAGAATAACAACCCCACCGAACCGTGAGTAAACATGAAGGAATTTGATTTACTACAAGATCCATTTTGTGTTAACTTCACGATAACCTCAATTTAGCTGCACAATAGCGTTCGCAAAGGTTAGCGCTACCACTAATACGGAAAGGTGCAAAACTGGTTCCATCAAGTCCAAGAAAACGGTCGTTCTCCCATGTTAGGGCGAACCATAGTGTCAGCATAGCTCACGTATGACTCACGCTTACCATTTACCACAATATTCTATTTCGTGGGCTCTAACATGGAAGATGGACCAAGAAAACACTGATCAACATACTAAAAACGGTCAACGCAGTGATTCAATTCATAAAGGAAAGTAAACACTTCAGCAGGCTTCAGGCAAACTGATATAACACAGAGGGGGACACAGGGGTGAAATGCGCAGCACACATTATTCCCAGCCACCATGAACAACAGTTCCCTTCACGTCCTAAAGGGGACCGGTAGGCGGCGCAATTTGACCTTGAAGGAGTCACTGACCTTTGTCCGAAGAGGACGAGCTGGAGTCATCATCAGATGATCCGGAATCCGAATCCGAACTGGATCCCGAAGAACTGCCACTTCCGCTGCCCTAAAATCCGAAGAAATCATTATGCTGTTTTTTTTTGATCGGGGAAGCAAATCTCGGCATTGTCGATCCTGTATCATGAGGATGGCACGTGCACAAACATATGAATGCGCTACCCATCTCCGACATTAACATTAACATAAACATTACATGTAAAAATACGCATATGCCACCCATCACCGATATTATTATTAACATAAACACTATATGGAACGAGAATGGGGGATTATTATGTTAAAATATGCATATGCCACCCATCACCGATATTATTATTAACATAAACACTATATGGAACGAGAATGGGGGATTATTATGTTAAAATATGCATATGCCACCCATCACCGATATTATTATTAACATAAACACTATATGGAACGAGAATGGGGGATTATTATGTTAAAATATGCATATGCCACCCATCACCAAAATTAACATTAGCATAAACAGTACATGCACGATGGATGTGTTGTAATTAAGATATCTCCACTGATATTTTGCGATATCTAACGTATATGACTGATGTGACTGGTAACGTGTGTGACAGCCATCGCATCGCTGTCCTGTCGACCATTGCCTCATGTCATAGTAAAGTCATAGTACTTGTGGTCATATCGCGTCAATGGGAAGAAGAAAGACGTGGGGTCTTTATCCTGCGACCACACAGACATGACCACAGCAAAGCTCGAACCACCGATCCACGTGCCGTTAGGTTCTCAGTTGGCCAGAGTGGGCGCTGTAACTCACTGAACTCTCGGCCCCTAACATGGTCGTGTGTCGCATGCACCATTTCCCCGAACCAAAGATTAACGCTATGGAACGTTCGATGTCGGATGAAAAACTTCTAGATGTTATGGGTTTTTGTAATAAGTTCGCCATACGAATTTTCGAGTTTTAGCCCTTTTTATTTCACTAATCCACCCACCTTTTTGCGGTTTCCATTGTTGTCTTCTTCAAAGTCTTCGTCGGAGTAGTTATATTCCTTATCTGTGCACAAAAGCAAGAAGAAAAGCATATTTCAATTAGGATGAACACACCACACACGGGTTCATCAACAGAAATGCATGGCGCAAAAGTTAATCAGTTGGTTGAGAATGACGCTCTAATCTGTAAGGTCGGCGCTCAATGGAAAGAATCAAGGACATAGCGAACCATGACCCCGTGGCTGACCACCAACTCCTGTTCGAAGAAGGACATGTGAATTTCACAATTCATGACCGCAACAAGCCCCTAACTGAGACTCGATGGTTGGTCTGACGGGTATCCTGAAGTTAAAGTCTTACCAGCTGTCATGCTTGAAACATGCTCATTTAATTACCATTCCTACCACTAATTTAATGGCGACAATATCGTATTGTTAAGACCAGTAGTTACAGCGGCTACGATACATGCGAACTATATACGAAGCTCCACGAAAACAAAAAGTCCAAAAGGTAATAAACTATTAATAATAATTATGATATATCGATCGTAACATGTCTATAATGTCCTTAATGAATAAAATATTTGGTTATCAAAATAGCTGTCTAATAATAAGTATGTTGATTAAGCTAAATATCCAGACACATCAAAATAAAGATGCATCATATCAAATCTGAAAGGAATCAAAAAGAAATGACGACAGATCTCAGAAACTGCTGAAACAACGGTGAGCTCGAAATACTATATATCACGGCAATAGCAGAGACCTCTACGCGATACACAAGGATATCAATCAGTTTGAAGAAAACACGTGACTCTTTCTATCTACTCGTGATCGTGTACACACGCTCGACAACCCCATGTGCAATACGTACAAACATTTCCCTCGTCGATACCACTCCATCGAGGCAATGTAAACCTATTTTTTCACAAGCGTCATAAAACCACCCGGAAAACCCCCCCAAAAAAACCCACTTCAAAGCTACTTTTGGCGCCAGGACCACAATAGCATATATCGGAACATATATCGGTCCACTATCAAAATCTGTCTTTCCATAAAGTGAAAAGCGTGTTGCAAAAACAACACACAACATAATGTGCAGCAAGCGAGATGACGAAGCAGCACAGCGGCGATCAGTACTGAACCGACTCATGGCAGCAGTAACACAGGTGACTGAAGATGAATGAAGCAAGATTCAACTGGAATAAGATCTTTTAAGCAACAAGGAGACACAATGTTTGTCGAACGCGTATCGAGTGGCTGTGATTCTTTAATTAAGCTTGGACACAAACCCCAGTGAAGAAATTTCAAATTCAAACGAGCGTGAAAGGCATCGAATCAGACAACCATCATGACTACCTTGCAAGCGTGTACCTGTACAGAATGAATACCACATAACACGTGCAATGGCTGGGTCGTTCACGCCCAAACACCAGAATTTGACCTTCACCTTTGCCGTGTCTCTTCTTCCGGTTCCTTTTTCTCCCCTGCTTTCCTTGTTTCTCCTGCTCGCCGTCAGGCCTTGAGTCCCCAACAGCTGTTGCGATGGTTGTCTCCATCCGAGTTTCTTCAGGTTCGATTTTGATTTGATCTCGGTCTTGATCTTGGTCATTATGTTGACCTTGGTCGTTATGTTGACCTTGGCCAGGATGTTGACCTGGGTCGGGATGTCCTTGATGCTGATCTTGATCACCAATACGTTGGATGCTTCCTCGATCTTCAGCGTCCTCTTCGCGTCCAAGATCATCATCAGAACGGGTATCTCCCTGGCCTTGCTCATCAACAGAACGGGTATCTCCCTGACCTTGCTCATCAACAGAACGGGTATCTCCCTGGCCTTGCTCATCAACAGAACGGGTATCTCCCTGACCTTGCTCATCAACAGAACGGGTATCTCCCTGACCTTGCTCATCAACAGAACGGGTATCGCCCTGGCCTTGCTCATCAACAGAACGGGTATCTCCCTGACCTTGCTCATCAACAGAACGGGTATCTCCCTGGCCTTGCTCATCAACAAAACGGGTATCTCCCTGGCCTTGCTCATCAACAGAACGGGTATCTCCCTGGCCTTGCTTATCAACAGAACGGGTATCTCCCTGGCCTTGCTCATCAACAGAATGGGTATCTCCCTGGGCTTGCTCATCAACAGAACGGGTATCTCCCTGGCCTTGCTCATCAACAGAACGGGTATCTCCCTGGCCTTGCTCATCAACAGAACGGGTATCTCCCTGGCCTTGCTCATCAACAGAACGGGTATCTCCCTGGCCTTGCTCATCAACAGAACGGGTATCTCCCTGGCCTTGCTCATCACCAGAACGGGTATCCCCCTTGCCTTGCTCATCAACAGAACGGGTATCTCCCTGGCCTTGCTCATCAACAGAACGGGTATCTCCCTGGCCTTGCTCATCAACAGAACGGGTATCTCCCTGGCCTTGCTCATCAACAGAACGGGTATCTCCCTGGCCTTGCTCAACAACAGAACGGGTATCTCCCTGGCCTTGCTCATCAACAGAACCGGTATATTTCTCTTTGTCCTGGTATGGCTGGCTGCCACGCGCTTCCCCGTCCTTGGGGGAGACTATTCGCTGTTCGCTCCCCATGCTGTGTCCCCCATCGAGGGGGTCCGGATTGCTGGAGTCTCGTCGGTTCGGGGATGAAGCTGCTGAGACTGCGATGACGTAAGAACGTCTCTCCTGCAGCGAGCTGGCATCGCTGTCGCTACCATGGTTACTACCATGGTTGCCCTCGTTGCCATGGATGCCGTCGCTATCGCACTTTTTGCCGCTGTCGCTATCACTGTCGTCGCTACCATGGCTACTACCATGGTTGCCCTCGTTACCATGGGTCCCGTCGCTATCGCACTGTTTGCCGCTGTCGCTGTCACTGTCGTCGCTACGACGGCTACCACGATTGTCCTCGTTACCATGGCTACCGTCGCTATCGCTGCCACGGTGGCTGTCGTTACCTTGCTTCAAATTAGATGATTGCTCGGAGTAGCCTCCTTCATTATCTTCACCATCATCATCATTATCATCTTCATCCTCCCTCTGCATTTCCAGTATGGATTTTGGCGTCATATCGTGCTCATCCCTATCGCTCCGGGAATCACTCCCGGATCTGTACCCAGATCCAGAAGTTGCTGAATCCCTGCCACTTTTCTGACTACTCTTACTCTGCCTCTCAATAACGCTCTTGAAACTTCTATCGCTCCCCGTATCTTGTTCCGGGCTTTCAGCTTCCTCATCCGTCGATTCTTCGCTCGCACTCCCCTTATCCTCACTGTCACCTCCAGATCTTTCTTCGGGATCTCCATCTGATTCCTCGCCGTCGGTTTCTGAACCGCTCCGCTGTGTATCCGGTACATCACGACTTCTTCTGCGTTGAGTCTTCTTCGTCTTTCTTCGTCTCCGGGTTTGCTGGGAAGCTTCAGAATCCGTCTCTTCCTCTGGCTGCTCCCTGTCGGCTGATGATTGGCTGCGGCCGCTCTGGGAATTATCATCCGACTCTTCCTCAAACTCTTCCCCATAATCTCCCCGATCTGATGTCTGTTCCGCATTTATTTCTTCACCATCGTCGCCTGTTCAGTGGTGACAATCAACAACACATAAATACTACACCTGGGATAGCTACAACGGACACGAGCAGATACAGATTTTGTGGTCTGACCAAAAACATAATATGATAATATAATACTATAATTAATAATATAGAGCACTAATATATATTATATATATATATACTATTACGGATATTAATAAAGACATAAGCTAATAAGATCTATATCTAAACCGTGAAACTGTGACATGGTTCGCCAATAAACCATGTTGAAACAGGTTTCTTTGCAACATGCTGCATAATATATACATTATTCTGCGACGTTTCCCAAGGCTGAAAGGCATCAGACCAGGGCAAAAAGGACTTGTGGGCGATGTTCTAAAAAGCTGACACCGCAAACAAGTTTCTCATTGTAAACATTGCTGTATGAACAGCTGCATTCCTTCTGTATCACGGGGTTTCGGGGTCTCTGCATCCAGAACGGATTCCGGTCTGGACCTGCATCCAGAACGGATTCGGTCTGGACCTGCATCCAGAACGGATTCCGGTCTAGACCGCAAACCACAAGGACACGGTTTGATCATAAAGTCTGTGCTATAGATACTTTGAAATGAATGCCCGGTCAATATATCTTTCACACTGGACTCAGACAGTGCAGAACATACAAGCAAAAATAGAGAAAAGATTCGGACAACAAACAAGGAACTTTTATAACGTCTTTGAGTACAATCGTTAAAGGGATATTTCCGAACCTAAGTATACACGGTATACACGGGGGATTATCGCCCGGCTATCGACACCCGGCGCACTAACATGCATGATTGTTACTAACTTAAACGTATAGCCAATACCCCACCCCCTACATACCCCACCCCCACTCGACCGCCCGCCCAAAACAAATAGTTTGACGGAGACAAAATATCTGTGAGGTCATGCGTTGTGTCTGATAAAGGCAAGCGTTACCTTCTTTCGCAATATTACCAAAAAAGGAAAAAATGGCGTACTAAAAGTAATCATGCATTTAACTAGAATGATCCTATAACGTGTGTGTATCTCGCCCGTGTAACCGACCACGTGACCAGCCACGCGATAAACCACGTGGTTACCATGCATTTAACGCGTGACAAACGTGATCTCATTCGGACGGAGACAATTTTTGAATTGAGGTTTCTATGAAAACCCTAATGGGTGACCATATCAAAATTACCATCTTCAGTGTCGCCATCTGGCGGTAACCCATAAGCTCCAAGCAGCTTGGCACCGTCGATGGCCTCGTCTGAGTCACGTGACTCTTTAGCGACCTCGACTCCGCGCACTAAAGTTATGGACAATATGGGCAAAAAAGTTGCAAATAACACTAAATGATTCTTTAACAACTAGATTCTCAATGAAATTGCTGTGCGCAGCAAACCAGAAATGACCATATTCATATCTGTCTTCGGGCAATGATGTGTAGCGTACAGTATATGAACTATGTTCGCATTTCAACAAGAATCCATGTCATTGAGCAGAGATTTGACACCGTACAGCTGAAAATATTATATATAGGATATGTAAACAATTCCTCTAATACGGCATTGTATAATATTTTAGTATTGCTTGTCATTAGTACATAAATATTTTTCATACAAACATGTACACAACGTGGAAACCTGACAAACTGTATATGTACACAAGGCAATGATAACTATACACGTGTACATCTAACAGTATAAATGTTCTGCAACCATTTAAAGAACAGTGCCAACTCACCGGACTCTTGACTTTTCTTGTCGTCATCCTCGACGGGGACTTGAATAGAGTGACCTAATGGAAAAGGGATGAACCATCTACCTTTAAAACATCTTACATCCATTAGTAATATTGTCATTTAGGAATATGTGTAATAGCAAGACAACGTAAACAATTACAAACACATTACGTATTATAGTACAGTTAAGATTATAATATACCGATTTTGCCAAAATGACAAATCATGATATAATATTAGGAATTTACAAAAACTTTCATCGAGGGTCCCAAATGGGTCGTTGGTCATTATTACAATATTCGCCAGAAGTAATTGATATATATCCGTACCTATTCTGATTCCTTCATGTGACGTCATTTAATTAGCGGCCTAAAAGTCACTTTGTGACGTCACCGACTCACCCAGTGACGCCTTCGTGACATCACTCACCCATTATCACGTATTCGTCGGGTAGTGACGTCACTTACCCAGTTGCATTTTATTATGACTTTTGACGTTACTCACCCTGGTGGCACATTTTGGTCACATTGCGACGTCACTCACCCATTGACATATTCTGGCCCCCTTAGTGACGCCACCTAACTGGTGGCACATTTTGGTCACATTGCGACGTCACTCACCCATTGACATATTCTGGCCCCCTTAGTGACGCCACCTAACTGGTGGCACATTTTGGTCACATTGCGACGTCACTCACCCATTGACATATTCTGGCCCCCTTAGTGACGCCACCTAACTGGTGGCACATTTTGATCACATTGCGACGTCACTCACCCATTGACATATTCTGGCCCCCTTAGTGACGCCACCTAACTGGTGGCACATTTTGATCACATTGCGACGTCACTCACCCATTGACATATTCTGGCCCCCTTTGTGACGTCATCTAACTGGTGGCATACTTTAGCCACATTGCGACGTCACTCACCCATTGACATATTCTGGCCCCCTTAGTGACGCCACCTAACTGGTGGCACATTTTGATCACATTGCGACGTCACTCACCCATTGACATATTCTGGCCCCCTTTGTGACGTCATCTAACTGGTTGCATACTTTAGCCACAATGCGACGTCACTCACCCATTGACATATTCTGGCCCCCTTAGTGACGCCAACTAACTGGTGGCACATTTTGATCACATTGCGACGTCACTCACCCATTGACATATTCTGGCCCCCTTTGTGACGTCATCTAACTGGTGGCATACTTTAGCCACATTGCGACGTCACTCACCCATTGACATATTCTGGCCCCCTTAGTGACGCCAACTAACTGGTGGCACATTTTGGTCACATTGCGACGTCACTCACTTATTGACATATTCTGGCCCCCTTTGTGACATCATCTGACTGGTGGCATACTTTGGCCACATTGCGACGTCACTCACCCATTGACATATTCTGGCCCCCTTAGTGACGTCACCTAACTGGTGGCACAGTTTGGTCACATTGTGAGGTCACTCATCCATTGACGTATTCTGGCCCCTTAGTGACGCCACCTAACTGGTGGCACATTTTGGTCACATTGCGACGTCACTCACCCATTGACATATTCTGGCCCCCTTAGTGACGTCACCTAACTGGTGGCACATTTTGGTCACATTGCGACGTCACTCACCCATTGACATATTCTGGCCCCCTTAGTGACGCCACCTAACTGGTGGCACATTTTGGTCACATTGCGACGTCACTCACCCATTGACATATTCTGGCCCCCTTAGTGACGCCACCTAACTGGTGGCACATTTTGGTCACATTGCGACGTCACTCACCCATTGACATATTCTGGCCCCCTTAGTGACGTCACCTAACTGGTAGCACATTTTGGTCACATTGCGACGTCACTCACCCATTGACATATTCTGGCCCCCTTAGTGACGTCACCAAACTGGTGGCACATTTTGGTCACATTGTGACGTTACTCACCCATTGACATATTCTGGCCCCCTTAGTGACGCCACCTAACTGGTGGCACATTTTGGCCACATTACGACGTTACTCACCCAGTGGCAAACTTCTGTTTTTCATGTCTTCCTCCCTTTGGTCCTCTGTGCTGTCTTCGGACCGAGCGCTGTCTTTGCTTTTCTTCTTCTTCTTCTTTGTCTTCTTGTTGCTTTGCTTTTCCTCTTCCTTCTCCCCATCCTCCTCGCTCTGCGCAGGGCTCTCCGTCGACTTCTTTTCAGACTTTTTCTTTTTCTTGCTGTTGTTATCATTCTCACTCATTTGACATCTGATGATAAGTAACAAGCATATTAAATACATGTAAAGCATTCTATTTTCTTGGCTATATTGGCGACTTTAATTGGTCATAGCAAGATTACATATTACAGAGGCATACAGATCGTATTTACTTATTCATTAATAAAAAGGAGAACATGTAAGATTTTATTCGTGTAAACTTGATTATAAACCGGTAATCAATATCTAAATAGATATATCAATTACGACACCGAAAGGCCATCCTCTTACATACATTATGGCGCTGGTATAGCTCACGTAGCACACATGCCTACCCTCGCAACGTATATCGCTTTCATAGACCCTAACATGAAAACTCGAAAAGAAAAATACAGGAAGCGCTTGCATGTGTAACCAAACGCACAGGAAAACAATTCCTAAAGCCTTTTAACATTTTATAATCAAAATTACCATTTTTTTGCTGATCCATCTTTGCGCCCCACCCCACATATCAAACAAATGCTACTCATCGTGGGCCATCATGTGCATGTTTTGGTTTAAGCTATAACAAAAATTTGCACTGTTTGGATCGAATTCTTTGTGCGGTCAAACTATCATTTATTTTCTTGGTGAACGCAAATTAATTAAATAATTTAAAATAAATATACATTAATCTAGAAACAATAGCAAAACTATAACCATAAGTTCAAACGACCTAATTTCATGGACTGTGCAGATAGTGTCCATGGACTGACCTCGCAAAGAGTAGGGGGATACCCCGGGGACATGGCTCCACTCTTCCTTCTCCCAATAACGCGGTATGACCAAAAGTGGTTAAAGCGTCCTGAATAAGCAACCAACCAACCAACCATGGACTGACCTGTAGCAGGGAGCAGCGCCCTCTATGCTGAGCATGCCGAAGTGGCCCTGCTTGCCTCCCAGGCGGGACCCGGCGCCATGTTTGTATTCACAACAGGCGCTCACGCGACAGTCCAACACGCCATTGATGTAGCACGTGAGGCTGAACGGGTAACCATGGTGACGGCGTGACGTGAACGTGAAGTCACCTAAACAGAATAACGAAATTGTAAACAGATATATTAAGTAATTTTGACGATTTAATGCATACTCATTTACATAGTATCATAAGTTACAGGCCCTTGTTTTCGCTGCTATGTCAGAATGATGACAGGTATGATAAGCTTTACAGCACAAATAAGACCAGAGGGAATGCATGGCTCATTTGTAATATTTTCCCCAAGAAATATTGTGTTTTTAATGGCTGCTAATTGTGCCGAAGTAAGCGATACTGGAAATGGTTGTGTTTTGGACCCCTTCTGTGCATATGAAGTAAAACAAAATTCTGCCAGCAAAAGTCCGGGCGCAGTCCGCCAGTAGAGTAGTAGGAAGCGCGTTCGGCTGCTGTCCAGTGGGCTCTACTGGGTCGGCTTACGCCGCAGGCGCACGTTTCAAGCGACACATACGCAATTATCTCTGGTTGCGCATGACAAAAATTATATATCTTTCTTCGCAAAGAGTAGTGTGTTACTCCCGGAAACATGGCTTCTCTCTTTCTACGTTGACCCTTACGATTTCTGACCTCGCGATTACGGCCCACAGAGGAAAATACAGCGTCACTCTTAAATTAACCAATCAGACTTACTTCCTGGCAGTATCTTCTCGCGGAAGACGATGAGGGTGTTGCCGCCGCAGTGCTGCTGCTCCACAGTGATCTCGTCCCGGGGGTCAAACCGCTCGTAGTCCAGGTGCAACGTGCTGCCGAAGTAGTGCATTCTGACGTCACACATGGTCTGCACGCGCTCCTGGTGCTTCATGGCAGGTTCCATGCGGTGCAGCATCAGAGTGCCCTGGAACCAGGCACAATAAAACGAGATGTAGGTATATACGATTGAAATCGACACCTCTCCGACATTTGGTAAATGTATTTGGTAAATATACTCACGCTTATGTAACAATTAGGTTCATTCTTTAAGAGTGACCGATAAGCCCAAAGAGGGCTGGGTAATTGTTTCCTGTTATGTTGTTCTTTTCATGTTGTAACGTACCATATCACTATAATAAATAAACAATCTATCTATCTATCTATACATATATATATAATGGAGAGAGGTAGCGGCGTACTGAAGGTGTAATGCATTAACTAATATATTAACCTGTTAAATACTAATTATCGAATACATCACCAGGGGCCGTATTCATAATCTTAATCCACACGCAAGTCTATTTTACTCTTAGCCTCACCAGCTCATTGAGGTGTTGTTTCTCATCAAGAAATCATCTTCGATATAATTTTAGCACTTTCTTAATTTAGAAAATCCACCTCTTGGGTAACTACTTATGTATTTGGCACTCGATAATCGCTAGCGTTCAGTCTGTTGGTGTAGCCTATAAGTGGCGATTATGAATACGGCCCCCGGCAACTTGGCGCACACAACCTTTGTCACATTATTGTCTTTTGTCATTAATGTCTTTCATTTATTATGATTATTGATTATGCTAATATAGGTTCAATGAATCAATAACGACAAAGACGCCGGCCCGCACCATACCGAGGGTCACTCCGTGGCTCAGTGGGTTGCGCGTTCGGCTGCTGTCACGTGCGCTTTGCTAGGCCAGCCCACGCGGCCGGTGCGTGGTTCGATCCCCACCTATGTACATGTCGTTTTTCGTGCAGGTTAAATGATCCAATGGTTGGTTGTATATTCAGGACGCTAATTAACCAATTCTGGTCATATTGTGTCAATCGGAGAAAGGAAGGGAAAAGTGGAGCCATGTCTATGGGGGTAACTCTTTGCGAAGAAAGACATGGGGTCTTTCTCCTGCGACCACAGACAAGTCAACAGCTTTCGTGGGTTTACGTTCTCCCTGAGACATGGCTCCTCTCTTCCTTGACCCCGCCTAGTGTCGTGAAATAACCCCGCACCTTATTAGTTGACTTGGACTGTGAGTTCAGCCCAATCGGCCGGTGCGTGGTTCGAGCCCCACCTGTGACCATGTCAATGTTTGTGCAGGTTAAAGATCTCATGTAGTTGGGGATTTTATGTTTTTTTTCTGAGACATGGCTCCTGTCTTCTTTGACCCTTCCTATTGTCTCGACATGACCTACAGAGGTTAAAGCGTCCCACATATTTCGCCAACCAATCTCACCTTATTATTTGACTTGGACTGCGAGTTCTCAGACTTCCTGTTCGACTCGGCCGTTGCTGGGCGACGGCGGCGGCGGGCGGAGCGGGGGGACCGGGGGGAGCCCTTGGCGGGTGGGGCGGGCATCAGTTCTGGGGCCAGCTGGGGCAGGGTGTAGGGAGACCGGGGTGCCCGCTCCATGCGGTACTGACCAAGCTTGTACTGCCGCAAGGCATTCTGGTCCAGCTGGAAGGCAGCAAGAAACACGTGGTGAAATTAATTAATTTATTAATTGAAGGTATATGAACAAAAAATCAATCCCCCTACAACGCGCATAGCCATAATTATAATGTTCACCGTATTACGCAACTTGAAGAAATGTATTTATTCTCATATGTATCTTTAGTTCAAGTGGCAAACTATGCCCACAGTTTGATGACGTGTCATACAAGAACGACATTTTTCCGCGCACCTACATGCAGTAGTCTCACTAAAAAAAGTGTTCAAAACATCTTCTCAATGAATGTGCGATTAGCATTGTCTGTATGCAATAACGACTGGAAGAAAGGACATCCACCGTAACCCTTTTTAACGTTCCTCATGGCAGACATTACTGCATAAACAGCTTTAATACAGTGTTAAACACGTGGGTCTACTCACGGCATAGAGATGTCGGTCGTCAATCTGTTCCCGGGGGTACTTGGACCCCTTGGCCCCCTTACCCCCCTTGCCGCCCCGGCGGGAGGGGCTGCGCCCACCCTCCCCTGGGCTCTGCGACCGGTCCCGGGGACTCTCCGAGCCAGAGGAGTAGAACTGTAGGACAACCACACGTTATTTATTATGTAGAAGGTTGCATGCATATTCAGGATGTTTTAACCACTTTTTATCATATCGCTTCAATGAAAGAAGGAAGGGAACAGCGGAGCCATGTCCCCGGGGGTAACCCCCTACTCTTTACTGCAATATACATGATCGACTGACGGTAATATGCAACGTAAGATTAGGTTTAACCCATCATCATCATCATTATCAAGTTCACTTATCCACATTACGTAGTAAATATTTCACTTGGTGGAAGATAAAGCACGAGGTGTCCAATCTCTGCCCCTGGGCTGCCTCTATCCCTGTTAAGGTTGAGCGTAGGTTTTTTTTATTTATTTTTTGTTTGGGGGAGGGGGGGGGGTGGTTGCTTGGGCAGAATTTTGATTTTCTCATATCGAGACGGGGATGAGTGGACGCAAAAATACATGAGAGTAGTAAAGAAAATAACGATTTCGTCATCCTCCCGCCCCCCCTTCTCAATTCCCCAAACCCCAGGGGGAATTTTCTTGTCTCTTATCCCTTCCCCAAACCCCAGAGAGAAAATCTTTGTCTCTTATCCCTTCCCCAAACCCCAGAGAGAAAATCTTTGTCTCTTATCCCTTCCCTAAACCCCAGAGAGAAAATCTTTGTCTTTTATCCCTTCCCCAAACCCCAGAGAGAAAATCTTTGTCTCTTATCCCTTCCCCAAACCCCAGAAAGACAATCTTTGTCTCTTATCCCTGCCCCAACCCCCAAAGAGAAAATCTTTGTCTCTTATCCCTTCCCCAAACCCCAGAGAGAAAATCTTTGTCTCTTATCCCTTCCCCAAACCCCAGAGAGAAAATCGTTCTCTTATCCTTTCCCAAACCCCAGAGAGAAAATCGTTGTCTCTTATCCCTTCCCCAAACCCCAGAGAGAAAATCTTTGTCTCTTTTCCCTTCCCCAAACCCCAGAGAGAATATCTTTGTCTCTTATCCCTTCCCCAAACCCCAGAGAGAAAATCTTTGTCTCCTATCCCTTCCCCAAACCCCAGAGAGAAAATCGTTGTCTCTTATCCCTTCCCCAAACCCCAGAGAGAAAATCTTTGTCTCTTATCCCTTCCCCAAACCCCAGAGAGAAAATCGTTGTCTCTTATCCCTTCCCCAAACCCCAGAGAGAAAATCTTTGTCTCTTATCCCTTCCCCAAACCCCAGAGAGAAAATCGTTGTCTCTTATCCCTTCCCCAACCCCCAAAGAGAAAATCTTTTGTCTCTTATCCCTGCCCCAAACCCCAAAGAGAAAATCTCTGTCTCTTATCCCTTCCCCAAACCCCAAAGAGAAAATCTTCGTCTCTTATCCCTTCCCCAAACCCCAGAGAGAAAATCTCTTCGCCCCTTACCCGTTCAGACTCGGGCGACTGGCTCCTCTTGCGGGAGCGACTCCGCCGGGCTGGGGCGCTGGTCGGGCGCGTGTCTCTCCGTCCGCTCCCCGCCGGGACCGAGGACGGGCGGGAACCCCGGCCGCTCCGGTTACTAGGGGCGCTACCCCCGCGCGGGGTCAGCAGGGGCAGGAGGTCCTCGTCACCCTTGCGACCTCTGTCACCCTGCAACACGTGGTCAAGCGGGTCAAACGTCAAACGGTCAAACGGAGCAAAGGTCAAACGGGTCAAAGGTCAGACGGAGCAAAGGTTAAATGTTAACCGGATCAAATATCAATCGGGTCAAAGGTTAATGTTTAATGATCAAACGGGTCAGAGGTCAAAGAATAAATTAAGGTCCAGTAACCACACACAGGACGGAAATGAATTTGTCTGGAAATTTCATGATTTATTGATGATCAGCTTACTAATAAAGATCTTTTTGCACCGTAATATATATATATATATCACAATCACACACATACATATAGCTACACATGTTCATAACAATTCAAACTTTACTTAAGGGTCGGATCCACATATGCTGGAAAAGACGGGGCCGGTTTCAAGTAATGGCCTAGCTTTTTGGTTTTCATATGTTAAATGGTATAACTTTCGGCCCTAAAAGGGGGGGGGCGGGGCCGGGTCACCCCCCCCCCCCCGCCCCTGGATCCGCTCCTGTTAAATGTATTAAAGCCGAATTACTGCTACGGGAATCACCTGCAGAAACAATAAAACAACTGCAGTCATGCCATGCCACCAACAGAGCCCCAAAGCAAACACAGTCAGGCCTTCTCCGTATAGCTCCCATGTACATGCAGCTGCGGATATTAAATTACCATACGACTAATCTGGATGTGAATGAGGTGATGCACGCAGTGGCGGATCCATGAAGAGAGAGGAGGAAAACAAAATTTGGGCCTCCCTCAGTTTGATCCTATTCCCTTGTATAGGGCCCCAGAGGGGCTTTTTCGACACGGCGACACGGCGATTTTTAAAATTCGACAACGCGACATTGGGGTTGCCTTAGAATCGACATGCGACATAAGACTTAGCGACACGCGACATGGAACTTTTCTTATAATCGAAACGCGACATGGACCTTTTCTTAAAATCAACACGCGACATGGACCTTTTCTTAAAATCGACACGCGACATGGCTACCCCCCCCCCCCCCTCAGGGGCCCTTTGTATGGTAGCCTGGCTCCGTCACAGCCACAGTTCTGCTACTTTGCTACAATCATGGTCGTTGGTTGTATATTCAGGACGTTTTAACCCTTTTTGGTAATATCCAATGTCAATGGGAGAAGCAAGGGAGAGTGGAGCCATGTCCCCGGGGAAAACCCCCTACTCTTTGCGAAGAAGGACATGAGACCCTTATCCTGCGACCACACAGACATGGCCACAGCGGGGCTCGAACCACCAATCCACGTGCCTTTTGGCTCTCAGGTGGCCAGAGCACTCAAGGCGAGCGCTCTATGCTACAGTCATGACAGCAGACTGGGATCTGTTCGATATCGAGATCAATCTATAGTACACGTGGCAAGTTTTTCCATGAAACGTCAAGCAGTCGGTCCTGTAGCACAATAAACAGCCCATCATGCGAGTATTTATCAAACCATGAAATGGTAATTATTTCCTCTCGGTCCGGCACGGTTCTCCGCGCTACGCTGGCTTTCCTTTGACCCCGAGCAGACGACGCGTCGCTCGTTATTCGAACGGCGCGCGCGTCGAAAGCGGACCACGGTGGCAGCGGTGGAGTCCGAGAGTGTGTGGTTGGGGGAGGGGAAGTGGTGGGAGGTGGGGGAGGTAGGGGGAGAGAGGCGGGTCTCTGGCGGCGAGTATCTAGCCGTTGCTAACAACAGAACGAAAGGCCACCGTCTGGGATGTAAACAGGAGAATCTCCGCTAGATGGCTCTGATCGCCAGACAGCGGTGGAGATCGATATACCTACCTGGCGTTGGTTTATATAGCACTGGAATCAGTCATGACTTACTCCAGGATGTCCATCTGGCTGTCTCGTGTCCCCCATTACGCCACTGGTCGCATCGATATTGATGGGAACACCCGTGATTTACATTGTAGATCGTAGTTCTGATCGATGACCCAAAGTGCGAAGTGCTAGTTTGGAAGCCGCGCAAACAAACACGTGAGAAGATGGGCACCGACATTTCAAATTTACAATTTACAATTTTCAATACACGATTATGGTTAGGCAATTAACCATTTAATTTAATTTAAACATCCATGGATACACCCAGATAGCATGTAAACGTTAGTTTAACGTTTTATCATGGTTAGATTGGTTGTTTTTTGGTTTACGTTAGCATGCTAACGTTACTACCACATTAGATAACAATTCGCATATTAACGTTAGCATCGCGAACGTTACCGCAACATTAGATAACAATTCGCCTATTAACGTTAGCATCGAGAACGTTACCACAACATTAGATAACAATTCGCCTTTTAACGTTTGCACCGAGAACGGTACCACAACATTAGATAACAATTCGCATATTAACATTAGCGTCGAGAACGTTACCACAACATTAGATAACAGTTTGTATATTAACGTTTGCATCGAGAACGTTACCACAACATTAGATAACAATTCGCCCATTAATGTTAGCATCGAGAACGTTACCACAACATTAGATAACAAATCGCCCATTAATGTTAGCATCGAGAACGTTACCACAACATTAGATAACAATTCGCCCATTAATGTTAGCATCGAGAACGTTACCACAACATTAGATAACAATTCGCATTTTTACATTTGCATCGAGAACGGTACCACAACATTAGATAACAGTTTGTATATTAACGTTTGCATCGAGAACGTTTTGGCAACATTATATAACAATTCGCATTTCAACGTTAGCATCGAGCACGGTGCCACAACATTATATAACAGTTTGTATATTAACGTTTGCATCGAGAACGGTACCACAACATTAGATTACAGTTCGCATATTAACGTTTTCATTGAGAGCGTTACCCCAATATTATATAACAGTTTGTATATTAATGTTTGCATCGAGAACGTTTTGGCAAAAATAGATACCCAGTGGGCACCCGACGTCGGGAAGACGTCTTATATTGGTCGGTCGGTCGAAGACCACCTGAAGACCAGGTCAAGACCAATTTAGTCTGGTCGCAATGTGGTCTTAACTCAGACGTCCCACGTACGTCATAATTCAGACGTCCCACGTACGTCATAATTTAGACGTCCCACGTACGTCATAATTCAGACGTCCCACGTCTGTCCTAGCTAACTTGGTCGGGCTCGGGTATGGGATATAAGCCTATACTTGCATTCATCCAAAATGCTCCTTTTTCACGTTTACTAATATCTTGATTGCGACTATGAAATCGATCAGATTGACGCTAACTGCAATGTGTAAGCGAGGTGTGAAAGTCGAGCTCGGGCGGGCTACGAAATCCGTTGAGCTATAGACCGATTCCCGCTCAGTTTATGCGGAGTACTAGCTTACGCGGAATAATATATTTCCAATATTTGCCAGATTTATCATTTATTTAATTGAAGGAAAATTCAATATACGAAAACATGTTTGCTTGAAACAAAGTGCTCACTCTATGGAACCGACATTTAAGGACTTAATATAAAGAGGGGATGGCGTCCTACCCTTATGAAAATATACCATGGTTTACCATGGTAAGCCATGCTATACCATGGTATAGCATGGTATACCTTACCATGGTATACCTCCAGAGGAGGACTCTGAAAATGTGCGTTTGTAGAGCGAGTTTCCCGGGGAATATAATAAACCGAGCGGGCTCGATCCAAGGAAAAAAAATCCCCTTCCGAGCGGATATTTTCGCGTTCAAACGTATGAGCCGATTTTCGGGGTGAAACGCCCCTTACAAGCGTATTTTGGCGGTCAAGTAGGGGTTTACCGCGGACTCCCTCTGCCCCCCCTCCCACCCCAGCCGCAAACCCAATAATGTACTGAGTCCCCCCACCCCACCCCGTGCCACAGCGCGCGAAGTGAGCAGTGCGCCACCAGGAGGCATATTACGCTGCCGCCTGGCGGAGATGCGCAGCGGAGATCCCACGGCGCATGCGCGAAGTTTTAAAAATATTGCGGAAAGGCGAGGAGTTCTGTGACTGTGGCATGTGTATACGATTAGCTCATATTCAAGAATATTTGCTTATGTATATGAATGAAAGGTGTGTATTTATAAATACTATACTGTATAGCACCTGAAAACACCCAGGTTTGAGCGTGACACCTTAACATAAGGACAAAAGTAGCCTGAAAACAAGACGGCAATGAGACGACTTTTCAGGTTAGGACAAAAGGAGCCTTTATAAATGGAGATTTGTTTACAGTCTTGTCAACTGGTCATACGGGGGACTTGGCGCAAGTGCCCCCAGGCAAGCCCGCTTTCTAGGGGCACAACGGTGTCCATGCTAATTTCTTTAGACGCCAGTCGGGAATCGACTGTAGCTTTGATCATAATGTGTACGCGTACAATCATAGTGTTTATATATTCTACATACCTTGTTCTATCTTCTGACATCAAGAAAGTGTGTCAACACTAGTTGTTTCGGTTATATTTTCGTGAAGAAATGTTAGAGCATACGTCTTTTCCCGACCAACCGCCATGCATATGCAGCGCCACCTGGTGAGTCCCGCCACCATTTGAACCATTCGTAGTCTGGGTCCCAGACTTTGTAACCGTGAATTACCTGTGACAGAGGGCGCTGCCGTTGTCCTTAAGTTCAAACTGAGCGTCTGACAACGCCCTCTGGCGGAGAGTCATATGCTAACGGGGCAGAGAAACCAAGCTGCATTCACAGGTACCAGCATTCGCCCAAAACAAACATGGCGGACGGTTAGTCGGGAAAAGTCATGTGCTCCAACATTTCTTCGCGAAAATATAACCGAAACAACCTAGTGTTGACACACTTTCTTGATGTCAGAAGATAAAACAAGGTATATAGAATACGTAAACACTATGATTAAACGCGCACACATTATGATAAAGGCTACAGTCGATTCCCGACTGGCGTCTAAAGAACTTTGCATGGACACCGTTGTGCCCCTAGAAAGCGGGCTTTCCTGGGGGCACTTGCGCCAAACGGGGGACATACCACTCCTCCCCCCCCCACCCCTTACCGCCACCGGCCCATGTCAGTTGATACAGTACAGGAACTCCAAGCGCCGGGTGAAATGGCAAACCCCCGAGGTCGATCTGGAGCTTGTAGGCTATAGCACAGGCGCTTAGATTTGTTGACAAACAATACCCCTAGGCAAGGGTCAAGCACCTATAAAGAAAGGTGCTTGACCCTTGGTGTATTGTTTGTCAACAAATCTGAGCGCCTGTGCCCTATAATATAGGCTATACTGCCACACTAGCCTGGGGCCATTTTCATGGAACCTAGGTGCGTGCTAGCCGTTCGCCCTATCGCCAATGGCGAAAGCAAATTGTATGGGGCGCAAGGCTGGCCCATACATGTCGCCACATTGACAAAAAAAAAGAAAATGGCCTGTTTTTTTTTATTAACGATCAAAACACAACTTAGCGAAACTGATTGCCTGCAGTGATACGAAGGGGAGAAATACAACATATATGTGGCTAATGGGATCTGTGTGTGGCTAAAGAAAATTAAAGGTGTTTAGCCACAGTGGCTAATTAAAATGAATTTCTAGAGCACACCCAGTGAAACCATCATCTGTTCTTATGTGTATGAACCTTTGTACAGAGATTGGGACCCATAAGTCCTATTTCCCTCGTTAACATAAGTTACTTTATTGGTTCCTTTGTACGTACATGTGTCTACGAGTGCCTCAACCTTAGCCCTGACCCTGTTGCATGCCTGGCCCTAATTATTTGGTGATGTTGATGTTCCGAGGTTGAAGGCCACATGCCGTTCTGTTAACTCAGGGAAACTTTCAATGGCTCAGGGAAAAACCAGGGAATTGTTTTAGTGTTTCATGTGGGAACCATGTGCCACGGTATGGTCTTGGTTTTAGGCTATACCATTTATAAAATTATCTTTGGTATTTATTTTGCTTCTTACGTAATGTATTAATAAATGTGGTACAAACTTTTGTACGATATCTTTCCAACATATTACCATCCATGTCTTATAATGCTAAACAACACTGGTAAATAATAATTTACTAAGATGATAAGTGTATCCTTTGTTACAGATCAAGTCAGGAGAAAATGTGGCAAAGATGTAAAAGAAATTTGCAAGTTAATGCGAGAGAAGATCAGCAATGTGGTACAGACTGGAAAGAAGAACTAAAGGATCTACTTGTTTTATCAATTGAAATGAATATATTTGTATATAAAGTATTGTTTATATATATGTTATATGCATTGAGTAGTAGTCATTTAAAAGTTGAGTAGTAGTTATGTAGTAGTTCCAAAGTACTGCATGGTAGTGCATCTCATTCTGAGGTGGAATTTGTATGTATCAGTTAGGAATAAGAAAGATTACTTTATCAATTCAATTATAACTAGATTATAAGTAGATTCCTGCATATGAGTTAGAGTATACATATTATTTGGGTAGATATCCAATACAGCTGTTTTTTTCCATTATGGCATTTTCTTTCAATTCATTGAAATGTATACATTGTAAACTAAACACAATTGAATTTCAATATTTAAACAAGCATTGTTTTTATTTGGCGAAGTCCTGTCACTTTAAAAAAAAATTATGTAAAATTTTAAATGTAATGTGTGGAAAATGTGCGTAAAAATGATGCTGCTGTATGGTGTATAATAATATTATTTGTTGATTTACTTTGTATGTCAATATGCATATAAGCAATGAACATTTCATTACGTAATGGTAGCTTATTTTTCTAATATATCTATATGAGCTAAATATATGTATATAATGTGCATGTCACATGTTCACATACTGCACCTTTTTATAATAATACATATATAAAAGCGGATTGTGAAATTTTGTATTCTTTATTCTTGTATTTTTCAGACTTGATGTCTATTAGTGCTTTAGCATACCATGGTATCCATGTAGTAAAGTATCATGGTATACATACCTTGGTAAGGTACCATGTTACATTAGCATACCATGGTATATTATACCATGGTGTTTTGGCGATGGTAATTTACCATGGTATACCATATAATATTACCATGGTAAAATACCTTCGCCAAAACACCATGGTATACCATGGTAACCATGTTAAAACACCATGGTATACCACGGTAACCATGGTAAAATACCATATACATGTATTATCCTATTATATCCTGAATGTATTTCTTTGTTTTACTTATATTGAATTGAATGCAAGGGCTCTAGGGGCCAGGGTATTAGCCGGTGTTTGTTTGCCATCCAAACGCGTTTCCCCGCCACTTGGATCCTCCACTGGGCTACAAACTGTATCTTTGCTAGTGAACATTAATATAAGGTTGAAATAACGGTTCAACCATGGTTAGATAATGGTTAGCATTTAACGTTAAATAGTGAGCATTAATATAATGTTATTGGTATAACGGTTCAACCATGGTTAGCATTTAACGTTAATCTTTGATTTAACGGTTCAAACATGGTTAGATAATGATTAGCATTTAACGTTAAATAATGAGCGTTAATATAACGTTATTGATATAACGGTTCAACCATGGTTTGCATGTAACGTTAAACATTAATTAATATAACGTTTTTGATTTAACGGTTCAAACATGGTTCGGTAATGATTAGCATTTAACGTTAAATAGTCAACATTAATATAACGTTAAGTCAATGAGCAAAAAAATATTTTCTTAACGTTCGTCTAAAACGTTGCATTAACGCTACTGCAAACGATAATTTAACGTTAAGTTAATGTTGGCATGCTATCTGGGTGTATAATTTGATTTCACTGAAGGTTTGTTTTCATGGCGCATATGTATGCCACTGTTGATGCTAGTGTTCCTGGAACTTTAGGTAAGGCATATTACCTCCGGCAGGCCCTTATACCAAGCATCCTGTGCCCGAAGGCCAATGTGAAAGTAATCAACGAGGGGAATGGTAGTGGCATTTAGTGAGGATCCCATCAACGTGGAGCTGGACAATGGCAAATTAGTCTATGTCAAGCGGACTGTCATCACATAACAACTAGATGGATTGATAGTTGCCCACCGGGGAGCAGTTTCCCCTCAAAGCAGCATTTGGGATAACCTTTTCACCAGGCCCAAGGAAGGAGATAAAATACGTACTTAATGCAACACTTTGTGACAATTCTTTTAACGCTGAAAAATGAGAAATTACTGAAAGAAATAAAAGAAAAGCGCACTGCTGAAACACAGGTTTTCACTGATTTATTAATGTGTGTCATCAAAGTGGTAGAAAATGTGTACATAGCATTTATGTTTGGTCTGCAACAGAGAAATCGTTATAGCGTTAGCTTAAATGTAACCTGGGTAATTACTTCTTGGTATTTTAATGCCTAATAATCTATACACGCATCTAGTAACCTGTCCTTCATGACTTCTTTGGCACCTGTTCTGATCATGGTATGCAGCTTGTCACCAAGTTTAAATATATCTCCCTTGTTCCTTTTTGTAGACTTGTCTTTCATGTATAATTGTCAACCTGCCTTCATGGCATTGAGAGGTGAAGCGAGAGGCATGACAGCTACATGTATTTTATAGGGATGGTGTTTCTCTTGGCCCACTGCCAACAATATAGTTACATTAATACAGTTACACGAGTGATGCTGTCATCATAGCTTTCACTGAATTTCTGTTGCATTGATCCCAGGCACAGATCCGGGTTCATTAATTGTTGGTAAGCCACCTGTTTCCAAATAAAATGTACATTTATGGTTCAACAATAAAATTGTGTGAAAGAAGAAAGTTATGGATGAAAGTTATAAATCACGGGGACCATAACATGCATAAGACCACCCAAACTTTGTTGTCAAAATAAACTGTTTCATTTTTCAAAATCCTTTTTCAGAACTTAATTTTTTAACTTCAAGTTGACATAAAAATAAAAACCAGATACATAACATTCAGAGCATCAGGCGAATGTTGGAGGATCAGTTGTCCCAGCTCACGTCGATGACCCCCCCCCCCCCTCGCCCCCCCCCCCCACCACCAATCCATTGTCAATGAACCCCCCTAGGGGCATATCTTTATTAGATTTTAAAAATGAATAGAAAATTAAAAAAATGTTACAAAATGGTATGTCAAAATAATTATTAAATGTGAAATATTGAGGTAAAGTATGAGATGTTCTCCGGAGAAATATGTGATGTATACGTTGGGGGTAAAAATTTAAAATGTGGCAAAGTAAATGTAACATGTATGCCATTGCCTGGAAATAATGGATACAAAAATGTGGGAGAGTGATATTTTGGAGGAGAGCAAAACTGTGGGTTGTGATCAGAATAAATATAGCTTAGACTTATAACATTTGGATCAACACATATGAGATGTCACAATAATATAGTACTTAAGGGTTATAAGTCTTATAAGTGATGCAAACGTGAGATGTTAAAATAAGTGTATCATATATATGACTGTTAAACAATGGATGTAAAATATATTATATCAAAAAAGATATAGATCTATCCCAATTTTTTCATATTAAAAACCTCATATTAATCACTAACTTAAATATGATATAAGAACGAAATCAGTTATTGCTTGCCGTTCTACATAACCTGGACTTTCAATCAGACACACACATCTTCTCTATCAATTTAGTTGTCCAAGTCAGGAGAGGCAAGAGGTCCCAGGCAGGGCACGCCCCCCCTCCCCTCCCCCCCCCCCCCCCATTTGTGCACTGGGACAGGTCAGATGACGGTGACAGATGTGACCCCCCTCAAAGAGGCCATCGTCAAAGCAATAATTGTTTCCCCCTAAACATAACCGCACGCAGCGATAGACCTTTATTAAGGATAAACATCAGGTCAGCAAAAATGAAAATACATACCAATAAATGTAATGGTCCATCGCGCTACGGCGTTATTCTAAAAAATCGGCGCGATAGAGGGCGATTCAAATTTGCGTAGGTGGACGTCAGCGACAGCGGACCAATCGGCGCGGTCTCGCAGGAAAATGCGCATGAAACCTCGCGCGAGTCGCCATTTGTCTCACAGTCGGTCTTTGTCGGCTCAAATTTGTGGGAAATTGCTTGATTACGGCGTGGTGAAGGGAGGACAGTCATCTTTCACTTGAGTTCGAGCAAGCTTATTAACGGATTGATCAAAATACGCCATTTGAGAGCCTGCCCACGGACGAAAAAGGTGAGGTATTGGGGTCGAAAGCGGGTGCCTGTCTAGGCGCATAATTGGGCTGGAGTTGTATACCTTTTTGTTCTATGTAGGCGGTGCGCGACCCCAGCCCCCCCCCCCCCCCTCCCACACCCCCAGGCCTGTGTCAGTCGGTCTGCGGCGCCTGTGCACGGGGGCGAGTCAAACTGCGCACTAAACAAAAAGCACGTGTTCGTTTGTCACCAAGCTGCCAAGGGGGAAGTAAAACCCGCGTTAGCTGACATGCTCTGTTACGCAAACTCAATGAAGTGTCGGCGTGTAGACACTGATGTTAGCAGCTTGTTTCTAAACATATTTTGACGCCACACAGCCAACACCCTTGCACATGTACATTTCTTTGTCCATTCACCTGGCTGCAGGCGCGTTCGGCCGAATGAATTTGGATTCAGGTCAGTATATTCACTATTCGCTATTTTGGGGCTCAGTTGTCGGTGAAAATGTGACATACATAGACTTACTTTGCGGGGGTTATATCAAGGAGGATCAACAGGAGTTCAGAGATGTGCAGGCGAAGCGAAGATGTGCCTCACCGAAGCACGGACAGAATCCGCGTTGACTTATTGGTAAGGTTTGACTGTCTGCTGAGCTCGCATAGGCTTAGTATGGCCGTGAGTGTCTCTCACAGGAGACTATACTAACGAACCCTCGCCCGCCAGCCCATCCCCGTCCCCAGCTGACAATATACTAACAGAGCGCCGACACACACCCCCACCACCCCTCACTACCGGATAATCGATTAACGAGCCCAGGCCTGAAATTATTTTCCCCTTGACAATAAACTAACAAAAAGACGCCCCCTTTCCCCTCCCCTCTGCGCCCTCGCCACCTGACAATATACCGACGAATCCCCGCCCTCCATTATTCCCCCTCCCCCCTGAACCCTCGCCACCTAACAATATACTGCCGAATCCCCGCCCTCCATTATTCGCTCCTCCCGCCTGAGCCCTCGCCACCTGACACCATACTGACGAATCCCCGCCCTCCATTATTCCCCCTCTCTCCTGAGCCCTCGCCACCTGACAATATACTGACGAAGCCCCGCCCTACATTATTCATCTCTCCCCCTGAGACCTCGTCACCTGACAATATCCTGACGAAGCCCCGCCCTCCATTATTCCCCCCTCCCCCCTGAAACCTCGCCACATGACAGTATCCTGACGAATCCCCGCCCCCCATTATTCCCCCTCCCCCATGAGCCCTCGCCACCTGACAATATACTGACGACCCCCAGCCCCTCCCCCTGAGTTGGTTGGTTGGTTATTCAGGACGCTTTAACCACTTTTGGTCATATCGCGTCAATGGGAGAAGGAAGGGAGAGTGGAGCCATGTCTCCGGGGGTAACCCCCTACTCCTTACGAAGAAAGACATGGAATCTTTATCCTGCGACCACACATACATGGCCACAGCGGGGCTCGAACCATCGATCCACGTGCCGTTAAGCTCTCCGGTAACCAGAGCACTCAATGCGAACGCTCTAGCCCACTGAGCTATCGCGCCGGCCCCCTCCCCCTGAGCCCTGGCCACCTGACAACATACTGAGGAATCCCCGCCCTCTATCATCACCCCCTCCCTCCTGAGCCCTCGCCACCTGAAAATATGCCGACGAATCCTCTCCTTCCATTATTCCCACATCCCCTCTGAACCCTCGCCGCCTTACAATATACTGACGAATCCCCAACCTTCAGTATTACCCCCCTTCCCCCTAAGCCCTCACGACCTGACAATATACTGAAGAATGCCACCCCCCCCCCCTCTATTATTCATCCCTGCCCCCTGAGGCCTAGCCACCAAACAATATACTAAGGAATCCCCGCCCTCCCTTATTCCCCCCTTACCCCCTAAGCCCTCGCCACCTGACAATATACTGACGAATCCCAGGTCTCAAATATTCCACCCCTCCACCCTGAGCCCTCGCCACCTGACAACATACTGAGGAATCCCCGCCCTCTAACAATACCTCCTCCACCCTGAACCCTGGTCACCTGACAACATACTGAGGAATCACCGCCCTCTATCATTACCCCCTCCCCCTTGAGCCCTCGCCACCTGAAAATATGCCGACGAATCCTCTCCTTCCATTATTCCCACATCCCCTCTCCCCCCTGAACCCTCGTCACCTGACAATATACTGACGAATCTCTGCCTTTGATTATTCCCCCCCTTCCCCCTGAGCCCTCGCCAGCTGACAATATACTGACGAATCCCCGCCCTCCATTAATCCACCCTCCCTCTTAGCCCTCGCCACCTGACAATATACTGACGAATCTCCGTCCTCCATTATTCCCCCTCCCCCCTGAACTCCCGCCAAATGACAATATGCTGAAGAATTCCCGCCCTTCATTATTACCCTCCTTCCCCCTAAGCCCTCACGGCCTGACAATATACTGAAGAATGCCCCCCCCCTCTATTATTCATCCCTGCCCCCTGAGCCCTCGCCACCAAACAATATACTGAGAAATCCCCGCCTTCCATTATTCCCCCTTTCCCCCCTGAGCCCTTGCCAACTGCCAATATACTGACAAATCCCCGCCCTCCCTTATTCCCGCCTTACCCCCTAAGCCGTCGCCACCTGACAATATACTGACGAATCCCAGGTCTCAAATATTCCACCCCTCCACCCTGAGCCCTCGCCACCTGAAGATATGCCGACGAATCCTCTCCTTCCATTATTCCCACATCCCCCCTGAGCCGTCCCCACCTGACAATATACTGACGAATGCCGGTCCTTCATTATTCCCCCTTACCCCCTGAACCCTCGCCGCCTGACAATATACTGAGGAATCCACCCCCCTCCATTATTCCCCCCTACCCACTGAGCCCTCGCCACCTGACAATATGATAACGAATGCGCGCCCTCCATTATTCAACATCCCCCTTGAGCCCTCCCCATCTGGCAATATAGTGACGAATCCCCACCTTCCGTTGTTCCACCTTCCCCCTGAGCCCTCGCCACCTGACAATATACTGACGAATTCCCACCCTTCATTTTCCCCAACACCCCCTAAACCCTCGGCAACTGACAATATACTGACGAATTTCAGCCCTTCAGTATTCCCCCGTCCCCCCTGAGCCCTCGCCACCTGACAATATACTGACGAATCCCAGGTCTCAAATATTCCACCCCTCCACCCTGAGCCCTCGCCACCTGAAGATATGCCGACGAATCCTCTCCTTCCATTATTCCCACATCCCCCCTGAGCCGTCCCCACCTGACAATATACTGACGAATGCCGGTCCTTCATTATTCCCCCTTACCCCCTGAACCCTCGCCGCCTGACAATATACTGAGGAATCCACCCCCCTCCATTATTCCCCCCTACCCACTGAGCCCTCGCCACCTGACAATATGATAACGAATGCGCGCCCTCCATTATTCAACATCCCCCTTGGGCCCTCCCCATCTGGCAATATAGTGACGAATCCCCACCTTCCGTTGTTCCCCCGTCCCCCCTTAGCCCTCGCCACCTGACAATATACTGACGAATCCCAGGTCTCAAATATTCCCCCCTTCACCCTGAGCCCTCGCCACCTGACAACAGACTGAGGAATCCCCGCCCTCTAACAATACCCCCCACCCACTGAGCCCTTGCGACCTGCCAATATACTGACGAATCCCCGCCCTCCATTATTCCCCCTCAACCCTGAGCCGTCGCCACCTGATAATATACTGGCAAATTCCCGCCCCCCGTGATTCCCCCATCACTCCTGAACCCTCGCCATCTGACAATATACTGACCAATTCCCGCGCTCCATTATTCCCCCTCCCCCTGAGCCCTTGCGACCTGACAATATACTGACGAATCCCCGCCCTCCATTATTCCCCCCTCCCCCCTGAGCCCTCGCCACCTGACAATATACTGACGAATCCCCGCCCTCCATTATTCCCCCCTCCCCACTGAGCCCTCGCCACCTGACAATATACTGACGAATCCCCGCCCTCCATTATTCCCCCCTCCCCACTGAGCCCTCGCCACCTGACAATATACTGACGAATCCCCGCCCTCCATTATTCCCCTCTCCCCTCTGAGCCCTCGCCACCTGACAATATACTGACGAATCCCCGCCCCCCATCATTCCTCCCCCCCTTCCCCCCGCTGTGCCCTCGCCATCTGGCAATATAGTGACGAATCCTCTTCTTCCATTATTCCCACATCATCCCTGAGCCGTCGCCGCCTGACAATATACTGACAAATGCCCGCCCTCCATTTTTCCCTCCTACCCACTGAGCCCTCGCCACCTGACAATATACTAAAGAATGCCCGCCCTCTATTATTCCCCCCTCCCCCCTGAGCCCTCGCCACCTGACAATATACTGACGAATCCCGGCCCTCCATTATTCCCACCCTCCCCTGAGCCCACTCCAACTGACAATATACCAACGAATGCCCGCTATCCATTATTCCCCTCTCCCACCTGGGCCCTCGCCACCTGACATATATACTGACGAATCCCAAGTCTCACATGTTCCCCCCTCCAACCTGAGCCCTCGCCACCTGAATACATACTGAGGAATCCCCGCTCTCCATTATTCAACCTCCCCCCTGAGCCCTCCCCATCTGGCAATATAGTGACGAATCCCCACCTTCCGTTATTCCCCCTTCCCCCTCAGCCCTCGCCACCTGACAAGATACTGACGAATTCCCACCCTTCATTATTGCCCCACACCCCCTAAACCCTCGCCACCTGAAAATATACTGACGAATTACCGCCCTTCATTATTCCCCCCTCCCCCCTAAACTCTCGCCACCTGACAATATACTAACCAATCCCCGCCCTCCATTATTCCTCCCTTCCCCCCTGAGCCCTCGCCCCCTGACAATATACTAACGAATCCTGTCCTTCCCTTATTCCCACATCCCCTCTGAACCCTCGCCACCTGGCAATATATTGACGAATCCCCGCCCCCCGTTATTCCCCCATCACTCCTAAGCCCTCGCCACCTGACAATATACTGACGAATCCCCGCCCTCCATTATTCCCCCCTCTCCCCTGAGCCCTCTCCACCTAACAATATACTCACAAATGCCCGCTCTCCATTATTGCCCCGTACCCCCTGAACCCTCGCCGCCTGACAATATACTGACGAATCCCCGCCCTCCAATTTTCCTCCCTACCCACTGCGCCCTCGCCACCTGACAATATACTAAGGAATGCCCCCCCCCTCCATTATCCCCCCCCCCCCGGAGCCCTCGCCACCTGACAATATACCGAAGAATTCCCGCTCTCCATTATTTTCCCCTCCCCCCTAAGCCCTCGCCACCTGAAAAAATATACTGTCGAATCCCCGCCCTCCATTATTCCCCCCTCCCCCCTGAGCCCTCGCCACCTAACAATATGCTGTTGAATCCCCGCCCTCCAATTTCCCTCTCTCCCGCCTAAAACCGCGCCACCTGACAATATACTGAAGAATTTCCGCCCTCCATTATTCCCCCCTCCCCCCTGAGCCCTCGCCACCTGACAATATACTGTCGAATCCCCGCCTTCCATTATTCCCCCATCACTCCTAAGCCCTCGCCACCTGACAATATACTGACGAATCCCCGCCCTCCATTATTCCCCCCTCTCCCCTGAGCCCTCTCCACCTAACAATATACTCACAAATGCCCGCTCTCCATTATTGCCCCGTACCCCCTGAGCCGTCGTCGCCTGACAATATACTGACAAATGCCCGCCCTTCATTATTCCCCCCTATCCCCTGAGCCCTCTCCACCTAACAATATACTCACAAATGCCCGCTCTCCATTATTGCCCCGTACCCCCTGAGCCGTCGTCGCCTGACAATATACTGACGAATCCCCGCCCTCCAATTTTCCTCCCTACCCACTGCGCCCTCGCCACCTGACAATATACTAAGGAATCCCCCCCCCCCTCCATTATCCCCCCCCCCCGGAGCCCTCGCCACCTGACAATATACCGAAGAATTCCCGCTCTCCATTATTTTCCCCTCCCCCCTAAGCCCTAGCCACCTGAAAAAATACACTGTCGAATCCCCGCCCTCCATTATTCCCCCCTCCCCCCTGAGCCCTCGCCACCTAACAATATGCTGACGAATCCCCGCCCTCCAATTTCCCTCTCTCCCGCCTAAAACCGCGCCACCTGACAATATACTGACGAATTTCCGCCCTCTATTATTACCCCCGCCATCCATTTTTCCGTCCCCCCCATCCCCACCTGACAGTGTACTAACAAAATGCCCCCCCCCCCTGACAATCTAGTAACGAACCCGTGCCCTCACCATTCTCCTCTCTAATCCCCCCGGACAATATACTAACACAGATATTAAGAAACTGGTGCCCCCTTCGTTCGTTACGATATTCATTTGCAAATTTAGCCGGTAGATGGCGCCATAGTATGGTAAGTGTTGAGGGTGAGGTCGACAGAGGTGGGGGGGGGGGGGGCGCGGAAGGTTTACCTTTGCGGCAGAAAGGGACGGTTCCTCACGTCACGAACTATACGTATCTGCGCATACTAGTGTTAAAACAGGACCTCTCTGCCGGGAGATCGTTCCAGGCTCTTTCCTTCGACCTGTTACCCTCAGCCGCTTCTCTTCCTCTCGTCCTGCTAACAATTCACTCCCAATCATTCCCCTTTGGTATCTCCGGGCACTCCCCGGAGTCCTTCTCTTCTGACTCTCGCGCCCACTGTTCTTTCTCTGTTCTTTCTGCGCTGGCCCGTCCACCTCCTTCTGTTGTTTCTACTAACGACTCCTTATTCGAGCCAAGCATTCCCACCAACTTCCCCTTCTCCACTACTAGCACTCTCATATGCCTCTCTTCTTTTAGCCCGCTTTTCCTGTGTGTTTCTGTTATACACTCCAGATCAGTATTGATGATGCAAAACACCGCCTTAATTGCAATATTCTACTCACGGGTGATTTAAATGCTGATGAAGTAACGAACCCCGGCCGTCATCTTCACGTGAACACTTTGGCAAACGACAATCATATGTCTATTCACGTTGACAAGCCTACACGTGTCACTCCGACAACTCGATCCATTCTCGACCAATTTATCAGCTACCCGTCACACCTTGTTCAAAACCTTTCGATAATGACAACTGTTACCACAAGTGACGAGTCTGCGATAGCTTGTACATTGTGTTTGAAAACGACAAGAGCCAAGTGTTATGAGCGTAAGATATGGTCCTACGATAAAACAGTTTTCAACTTATTTCTCGAAGAGTTGTCACAAAATGACTGGAGCGAGTGTTTCACTGGATCAGATCCAGACATGATGTGCTAAAAGTGGACTTCGCAGTTTATAACTATTTGCTCTAATCATATTCCAAACAAGATGGCAACTATACGCCCAAATGACAAACCGTTCTATGATAACCACCGTTCTATATTAACGGTCTTCGTTGTAAAAAAAATTTTAGATATGGCCCACAACAAGGGCTCGAAAGTTGGAAAGGACAGTGACTGGGCTTTATGTAGAAGGTTACGTAATGAGTATATTTCTAACATTAGGGAGACAAAAGCAGATTATCTAGGTGAATTAGAACGGGTACTAAATGAGTCGAGTAGACGTAGTCATTTGTGACGTGGATGACGCGTGCGGGTATCCGGGATTGAGTGGTATTGTGGTGACAAAGGAAGAAGTCTCTTATTTATTGAAATGTATTAATGCTAAAAAGGCCAGTGGTCATGATGGTGTCAGCCCGGGAATGCTGCGGGAATCCGGCTCTTTTATGTGTGAACCCCTAGCTAAATTGTTTAACGTATGCCTTGAAGCGTGTAAGATGCGTCTCTTGTGGAAGCAGGCAAATGTTATCCCCATATACAAAAAAAGATACGTAATGTACGTGGCTGAAAACCAGAAACTTATGTCGCTTCTAAGCTGTACAGGGAAATTACTCGAAAGGGTTATTTTTAAGCATGCCTTCAACTACCTGCGCGACAACGATATTCTCTGTCGATTTCAGTCTGGCTTCATACCAGGTGACAGCACAACCAATCAATTAGTTCATCTATGTCACATATTTAGCGAAGCATTGGATAAGCAAAAAGATGTACGCGTTGTGTTTTGTGATATCTCTAAGGCATTTGACCGTGTTCGGCACTCTGGCCTTTTAAAAAAACCTACACGAATTAGGATTTCTGGCAATTTACTAGAATTGTTTAAAAATTACTTGGAAGACAGATATCAGCGAGTTGAAATTGATGGCGCGGCGTCTTTTTGGGGCAATATACAAGCTGGGGTTCCACAAGGATCATTCCTAGGTCCCATGTTATTTTTAATCTATATTAATGATACTGTTGATGGTTTACAGTCGAAGTTACGACTCTTTTGATGACACGACTGCATATGTAATCGTTGATGATGGTGACGAAACCATTGGAGCTGATATGGTAACCCAAGATCTGGAGTGTATGGAATCGTGGGCATCAGATTGGTTCATTACGTTTAGTGCCCCCAAGACGAAATCTATGGTGATATCTAACAAACATAGACGTGATGCTCCAGCGTTGCACATGGGTAATGAAACTTTAAACAGCGTCACTGAGCACAAATACCTCGGTGTTACGTTAATATCAAGAGTAACCTGGGCAGCTCATATTAATGAAATTTATCTGAAAGCTAATGGAAGGGTTAATTTGTTGGCAAGGCTGCGTTTTAAACTCAATAGCGCTGGATGAGACTTGATGTATAAAACAGTTGTACGCCCAACTATGGACTATGCATGCGTTGTGTGGGATGGCTGCACCCGAGCGGACGCTGTTAAATTAGAAGCTTGTTCAGCTCCGAGCTGGGGGGCTGGTGTCTGGAGCCATTAAGCACACAAGCCGCTCTTTGATTTATAACGAATTGGGCTGGGAAACACTGAAACCTCCGTAAGATCACTTAGTGAAACGCTTTCAGAAGGGCTTTAGTCAACCTTGACAATGGAACCAGTCGGGCAACAAATAAATTATTTAACTACGGTCGGCGCTCAACGAATGTTGTTCATGCGCGTCTCAGAATGAGTTGCAGTGACCTAAAGGCACATATAATTATTTAATATGCATATTATTGAAGAGCAGCAGTGTCTTTGTGGACGAGGGAGGACACAATACACTACTTCTTTCAATGTCCGAGGTTTACCGTCTTGCGTGATCGACTGGCACAAATTATTCTGAAATATTCATCTATGTCTATCGGAACTATTTTAAATGGAAACAATGAATTACCAATTGAAGAAAAAAAAGCAATATTTAGAGTTGTCCATGATTATATTGATGGAACTAGAAGAGTCAAATCCTAAAGATTATATCTGTAATGACGTTTTGTGTGTAGATCTGTATACTGTGGAGTTTCTCCAGACTAGTCCAACGGTATTTGCGTAACCTTGTATCCTGTGGTGTTTCCCATACTAACAGTGCATTTTGTTTCAATTGCGTTTTCTTTCTTTAACTACTTGATGTTAAGAGATGATTTTATACATGCTTATATCCGACGTATTATGTTAAGCAAAAGAAATTTGTACAGGCTATGCCTGTTTTCCGATTGCATAAATACAAATATGTTTAAACTAACCCGCTTTTCCCAGTAACGCCCCTATTCCTCCCTTGACACTCTCCTCTACTTTTGCCTTTCTCTCTACCACTCGGACTCCATTTGTGGTACTCGCCTCCTCATCTTCTTAACATGCCACTTATCTCTCTTCCGTTGCACTTTTACACGCTTCGTGTAAAAGTCTTCGTCTTCGTCTTTGTTTTAGGACTTGGAACAGCTCCGCTTTTTCCGTTCTTCTTCGTGAGCTCCCATGTTCTTTTGACACTGCCAGCCGCTAATCTTTCTTCTGTTGTCTACTTCTCATACTCGCTTCCTTTGAAGTACTCCCATGTCGCTATTACGCTCGTCCTCTGACAATTCCAACCGCTCATTGTCTTCTAAAAGTCACATCCTTGCATTCTCCTGGCACTCCTATTCCATTTTAATAATATCCTGGTACTTCCATTCCCCTTTGATCATCTTCTGGTACTGCCGTTCACTCAGTCACCTCTCTTGGCACTCCCATTCACTAAGTCTCCTTATCTGGCACTCCCATTGCCTCCGCCTCCTCTCTTGGCACTTCTATTCACGCCGTTTCCTCTCCCGGCACTCCCATTCACTCTGCCTCTTCTCTTGGCACTCCTATTCACTCCGTCTCCTCTCTTGGCACTCCCATTCACTCCGTCTCCTCTCTTGGCACTCCCATTCACTCCGTCTCCTCTCCTGGCACTCTCATTCACTCTGCCTCCTCCCTTGGCACTCTCATTCACTCCCCCTCCTCTCTAGGCGATTCCATTCACCCCGCCTCCTCTCTTGGCACTCCCAGTCACTCCGCCTCCTCTCTTGGCACTCCCATTCACTCCGTCTCTTCTCTTGGCACCCCCATTCACTCTGCCTCCTATCTTGGCACTTCTATACCCGCCGTCTCGTCTCCTGGTACTCACATTCTATCTGCCTCCTCTCTTGCCACTCTTATTCGCTCCGTCTTACCTCCTCACAATCCTATTCACTCCGCCTCCTCTCTTGGCACCTCCATTCACTCCGCCTCCTCTCTTGGCACTTATATTCCCGCGGTCTCGTCTCCTGGCACTCAATTTCTCTCTGCCTCCTCTCTTGCCACTCGTATTCACTCCGTCTTACCTCCTCACAATCCTAGTCACTCCGCCTCCTCTCTTGGCACCCCCATTCACTCCGTCTTACCTCCCCACAATCCTCATCACTTTGCTTCCTCTCTTGGCACTCCCATTACCTCCGTCTCATCTCTTGGCACTCCCATATAATCCCACTCCTCTCCTGGCACTTCTATTCACGCCGTCTCCTCTCTTGGTACTTTTATTCACGCCGTCTTCTCTCTTGGCACTCCCATTCCCTCCGTATCCTCTCTTGGCAATCCCATTCACTCCGCCTCCTATCTTGGCATTCCCATTCACTCCGCCTCCTCTCTTGGCACTTCTATGCACGCCGTCTCCTCTCCTGGGATTCAAATTCTCTCCGTCTCCTCTCTTGCCACTCTTATTCACTCCGTTTCACCTCTTCACAATCCTATTCACTCCGCCTCCTCTCTTCGCACCCCCATTCACTCCGTCTTCGCTCTTGGCACTCCCATTCACTCCGTCAACTCTCTTGGCACTCCCATTCACTCTGTCTCCTCCCATGATACTCCTATTCACTCCGCCTCCTCTCTTGGCACTCATATTCACTCCGTCTCACCTCCCCACAATCCTATTCACTCTGTCTCCTCTCTTGGCACTTCCATTCACTCCGTCTCCTCTCTTGGCACTCCCATTCACTCCGTCTCCTCTCCTGGCACTCCCATTCACTCCGTCAACTCTCTTGACACTCCCATTCACTCTGTCTCCTCCCATGGCACTCCTATTCACTCCGCCTCCTCTCTTGGCACTCGCATTGCCGGTTCTCGATTATTGCGTTACAATCACGAGTGTCGGTGAACTGCGTTTTCCCCATTCACGTAGTTCTAAGTGTAACATTTCCAGCTCTCGAATAGTTACATGTGTCAATCACGCCGAGGACTAGCTTAGATCCCGAATCAGGGGGAAAATCTTCCATTGTTCCTAAAATGAAAAAGATCAATCGCGTGAAATGTCAATGTCCCTTGCCCCCTCATCCCATTTTCGTGTGTCACCTCCTCCACAACCTTTCTTTTTTTTAGGGAAGATCCTATTCGGAGCCATTTTATGTAGAATGTAAAGCCTTATCCCACTTTATTAAGATTTTTTGAACAACAATGTTTGTTTGCTTGCATTTCTTTCGTACCCCCTACTGCCCTAACGACAACAGCTATCGTTCATCAATATTTAACACCTTATTATTTCAAGTGGGATTTCTTAAGCAATTGGGATTTGAATGAAATGTTTTCATGTTTCAAATCTGGCCCGTGTCACTTATTTCCATTGGGTTTCTCATATTCTTTGAGACCCGGGCCTTGATATCAAGGCCCGGGTCGAAGGATCGAGATGCTTTTCGGAGCCACAATGTATCCAACCCAAGCCACTTCACCTCTCCGCAGGTGGCCTGTCGTTATCAGCCTATTAAGTTAAGTACACCACCCTTCCGCCCCGCCCCCCGTCGGTGTACGTGCGACCTGGTCGCCGATTAAGTTGGCGGCTGGGGGAGAGCGGTGGAGGAGTCGGGTGGATGGCGGGGGCGGCGGGTAGGGGTGTTTGCGCAGGAACTTGGTCAGTTGGTTGGTCAGGCGATTAAGTCGATACAGGGTGTTAAAGGAGGCCTTCGGTCCAGAAAATAAGATGGCGTTTACATAGTTTATTCCATAACCAACGTTGTGACCACCCGTTTCCGATATTACTAAAGCGCCCGTGAAACCTCTGCCACTTACTATGCAACAGAACGCTCTTAAAATAGCAGCCTCTCTGGCTCGGCTGAGCCAACATGGTGTTGACCTAGATTCTGCGCTCTCAGCCAGTGGGAGAGCGTCACGCAATGGGGGCTTAGGCCGCAGCGCGGGAGTTGTAAACACGGTATAAACATGCTGGGAAGTGATGGCGGTGTCCCGGAATATTGTATCATATGCCTATGAATCGAGGTTATAAGACTCCGAACCAAATCAGCCTGCTTCCTAAGAAGTCTCTGATCCAGAAGATACATTGGCCGGATAAAGTGAAAGCACGACACCTGACAGTCGCCTTGGAGGGCGGGATTGGTGCTCGTGTGGTCAGTGTTTGGCTTTACCAGGCCTGCCTCTAAGCAGCATGTGTGCCGTAAGACCGGCAGTCAGGGATGTAAGAGACAGGTCTGGTAATGAATGTCTGGCCAGGATGCAACATGCAAGAATGGGGTAGGGGGGGAGGGGGGGGGATCCAAAAATAAGCTGCCAGTAAAATATTCTTTCCCGGTTAGATAATTGCTCAGTATTACAGTAGATCTCGGTGCCAAACAGATGAGATCCCTGAGCCCCCATCGAAGATCCCTGAGCCCCCATCGAACACTCTCAGACACATGGGGTGTCTGAGAGTGAGACATGTGAGCGGGTGAGTGCGGCGGTTGGGGGGGGGGGGATCAGGAATTATTATAATGGAATTCGGGCATTCATGTGACACATAGATATGTGATCCGTCTCAAATGTTAGCCCCCCCCCCCCCCCCATTCATATTTTGGTTACCTGGCAGCCTCTGCAATCCAACTAACCCTAGATATAAGATGTTCAAGCTGTTGAGGTACAGGACAACTAGGTACCGTATCCTATTGACCGAAGGTGCCCTTATGCCACCCCACCCCCCTCTCCTCCCCCGAAAGAGAAAGAAAGAGGGGGATTGGATCGACCCCCAGTCTAGGATAGGTCATAAATAAGATTTCATAGCTCGGCCAATGCACTTTAGGCATACAAATTTGAGATAGTTTCATTTAAAATGATGTTTTTTTATATGGATGATAACTGTACACACCTTATTTCCCGATGTGGCCCTTCATACAGAGATATTTGTTCAACTCATAGGAATATATATTCATGCGACCCGCCAGTTTGCTTTACATTTAGATTTTGTTGCAATAGGAACTATAATTTGCAGTTAATACTGGTTCATGCATTAAGAAATTAAACATGTAAAAGTTTAATCGCTTGAATAAAATAATAAACTAACATTATCATATGTCAGGTCACATGTGCTTACACATGCTTATTACTTTGTCGTACGGATGTGGCGCCAGTTTATATTTAAGACAAGCTGAGATAAAATTGTATTGAACGTCGGTACAAACGGTTGACAGGGTAAGCTTAGCACTTGCGCGCTATTAACTGACAATGTATGAAATGCCTACTATTTCGCTTCAACCACCAAACATTGTTCCTCAAAGTGATCTGATCATATACGAGCTGATGGCGCTAGTTCGTGTAGGCCTACCGACTGCAATTTTCTGCGTCCAAATTTGCAAGCCATCCGGTTGTTTCCATGGCTGCTAAAAATGTACCAGGATTTGCTTTCTCGGTTATCCTATAATTCGGTGCACAACAGGTTGACATGTTGATACCTTAGATCCCACAGCAAGACACTAACAAGCAAAAATAACGAACCGCGCAGGAGCCAATCAGCGCTAAAGCCCTGCCACCTGACTGGCAAGCTCGACTAAAGCCAGACTTGACAAGCCCCCGTGTCGTCACGGCCAGGGGTCAAGGTCGGTGAGAGCGGGATGCGGGTCGAGGAAGACGCCTAGCTCACATCGCGCGCGGCCGGATTATTTTTAGCACATGGCGGCAGCCTGTGGCCTGCGCGTCATTTTAATGGCCCAGACCCACTGCATTGTGTTTATACTTCATGGTTATACATTAATTCGATGGGTGTATTCTGGACCGAAGCCCTCCTTTAATAGACGATTTCCTACGAGCTTGCGCAGTGCCGCCTAACGCGTCTGGCGCGTCGGTTGCGGGTCGGGATTAGAGGAACGAGCGCCGCACAGCCTTGAGCCGTATGAGCCCTCAAAACTTCTCCGTACTAAACTTATTCGATTCGTATGACAACCAGTCTTTTGGTTCGTGAAAAATGGATCAGGACTAAGGCAGATCATCAGAGAATGTAATACATATTCTTTTGTCTTTTGATCCCACGAAATGAATGAGTCCCACGAAATGAATCAGTACCATACAATGTGCGGTCTTGGAAGACAAAATGACAGTTCTTGCAAATGTCCGCCATATGCCTGGAAGTATCCTCGTAATTTCCATTTCCTTCTTAAATTGTTCACGTTAGCAACATTTCATTTTCAAAGACACTTAGATGGATCATTTATGTTGGTACTTTGATAGATACTTTTCTTGATTCTCGTTTACGTATCTCAACAAAGTTGAATTAGAATCGCCCAGTGAAGTTTGTTTACATTTTACATGGCGCACATGGCGTTGTGGACATTGTAGCAGTGGCTGACGCTTCCAGTGGCTGGCGCAGGGACCGCTTAGTTATTTGTTCAGTGACCACGAAGCTGGAGATTCGGTAATAGGCCTGCATCTCTATCAACTGGTGGCCGCTGATTTCATTCAGTAGTTGTTGTGTGTAGGTAGGCTCTGCATTTCTTTGTGTTTATGCATCTGTCATATGTTTTCAATACATGTGTACACACTTTGATTTGCAGGCTACCACAGCACTGACAGAAATATATAGATGGTGCCCCAGTCTCTATCTGGCAGAAATCGCTGCTTTTTACCTTTTGGCATATATAATTCCTCTATTTTGTACATAGTTACGATTCAGACATTTTTAAGAGATTTTTAAAATCATAATGTAGGTGCAAAGTTGCCGTATACTAGGTGATCGCGCAGCATTGATGTTAGTTACAAGTCAAAGATTGCACTCAGTAAGGTAGCTGTCAACAGATTCGATGGTCGCTGCCATGTAACTTTCCCCCCCAATGACATTAAAGAAGTACAGGGGCTGGGACCTTAAAGATTCTGGCAAACCTACCCTACTGAAAACTGGTCCTCCCACATCCCTCCACCCGTGACGCGAAAAGTCGGTTCGAAAAGTTCAGTTGTGAAAATGAATGGTCCCTCCCCGCACGCTCTTCAGGAAAACAACAAAACCTGCAGTCCGTTCACAAACCACACGACGATTTAAACTCATGATAACAGCCGAAGAAAGCCGGTTGAGTCCATCTTGAATTATATATCTGCATACCGTAGACGTTTATCTTGCTCAAAGTGGTAAAATTATGTACATAAATCAATCATCACTCAGTCTAATAGAAAACACTGGCATAGGGTCTGTAAGTGACGTCACAGACAGCGCGCGCTCACCTCTAGAAACAACGGTTCTGGGTACAACGCGTCAGCGGGTCCCTATACTTTACTATGGGCCTCAAACTAGACTCACTGATGTTTGAGATATGAATGCAATGTTAGATTTGAAAACCATATGGAATAAATGTTTGGGGGTGTACCTTCATACTCGTACTAGTTTTAAATCGCAAGACGCTGGTTTTCTGTGCGTTTCACGCTATTACAAAGAGCCCCCTATGCTTTGTATATGGGGCGGTGAAGCGTCATGTACCCAAAACCGGATTCGCTGGAGGTGAGCGCGCGCTGTCCGTGATGTCACTTACAGACCCTATTGTGTACGAGGGGTCTACTCTCTTTGAGGAAATCCGCCCCGCGTGCGTGTTAAACGGCGTCACTCGCGCGCTCCAGGTTTTGGGTCTCGACCCAAGACCGAGGTGTTTCTCGCTGCCGATAGATAGCGCAGTAGTTTAGGAAATCGTCTATTGAGTGGTTCCAGTTAACAGGTCGAGGACTGACCGTCGTTCGACGGACGAACGTCCTTCGTAGTACGTACTTCCAATAAGGTTCATGTGCACTTCGTTCCAAGGACGGATGGTTTTGACATGTTGATTTACTTATGCATATATGTTTCTGCATATATTACCCTTGTTCAGCTTCATTGGATTGGATGATATGAGGGAAGGCCCTTATTAGGGTCTAAACCTCGTTGTGAGATCATAATTAACCCGGGAGTGAATTATGGGAGCGTTCCAGACATGTAAACATGTCCGACGCGGAGGCTCTACAAACTCTTAAAAGTCTACAAAGGCATTGAAAGGCCTTTTGCAAGACCTGCCATGTAATTATTTTGATAGATTTGCATCTCTAGTTTCGTTTTATCGTCATTTACAAAATATTCCATGGCATATTTGTCAGATAATGGATGGAAAGGGCACCTGTTGTCACGAACAAAATTGCGTCCCTAGATCAACGGACGCGCAACTCGCCTGACCAAGGCTGCTCCGAAAAAAAAATCTTGTTTTGTCAGAATGACGATGCGAAACTATCAGAATTCATAACAACTGTGTCAACATTAACTGTGTCAACAATACTGTGCTAAATAGATATGTTCTGCAACGACATTAGGGTCCCAAACCGACCCGCCCTTGCAGTACCTGGGCTCTGAGCATCCCGTACTTCATTCGTAGTACGCCAGTTGGTGGTCCTTCCATCGAAGGGCGGCTGCTATGCTTTACCATACCATCGACAGTGTTTTAGCCTAATCAGACAAATATGCCATAGAATTTTTACCAAATCGGGTTATAACATATCTACAGATGCTAGTCTTCTAAAATATAATGAGGGTTCAGATTGGAAAGGTTTCCATGTGATGTGCCAGGTAAAAAAATGTGGAAAATTGGTGTCTCTCAGTGCTCGTTCGCCCCGTTCAGTCAATAATTTGGAATTCCCCGCCCAACAGGATACAATGTCATGGTTTCTAAATATAGAGTTGCTCATTGTGAAGGGATTCCCATGGTTAGATCAATAGGAATCCAGCGTAAATCTATGTTTGCATACTATGAACACATGCATGTTGTTACAAAGTGGCTGTACCTCGATTTAGGTTCACGCATACTGCGAAGGAAGTACGTACTTCGTTTGACGGTCGTACTACGAACGACGGTGGTCCTCGACCTGGTTAAGCGGTTTAACATTCGATCGAGGTGGTCGCCGGTCGACATGGCGGGGAGGCCATTTTTATGGCGAAAATCGCCATCATGTCGTTCAGTTCTGTTTGTTATGGCGAAAATCGCCATCATGTGAGTCAGTCCTGTTTGTTATGGCGAAAATCGCCATGATGTGAGTCAGTCCTGTTTGTGTGTGTGTGTGTGTGTCTGTCTGTCTGTGAGCACGATAACTGTCGAACACTTGCAGCTATCGTTGTCAAACTTCGCCAACAGATGCCAGAAGTCTAATCTCAGGTCAAGTTCGTTGCCGGGTGAAATCAGTCAGACGTCGACGTCACAGTGACGTCATACGTCCAAAGCACATTTTTAGGCATAAGTCGCTTAATATTATAGCTAGACATGCGAAGTTAGTGCCATCATACTCGGCTCCTAAATATCTTTGACGTGGGACCAATAGTTTGCAAGCTACGTCACGTCAAAATGACAACATTGACGTCACAAAATTCAGTTAACGGTATAGTGTTCTGATCGTTACGAAAATTTGCAGTGACATTAAGGGTACCGCTGAGGTACCGTATGTCAAAAATCAGAGCGACCGGTCTCAATTTAAAATTAACGAAATTCACGGTGCCCTCAATATTGACCGTACAAACTTGAAAATGGTACAGGACACTGAGGAATTGTATTGCCCGTGAGGGGAAAATATGGTTAAAATTCGCCGTGTTAACACTTTTGCGTAAATAAACTAAAAAACCATTGCAATGGTAAACTATACGGCGTTTCCTTTCGCCTAACGCGACCCCCATCTCGCCGCCTTCACTGGCGCACACCCCTGCCCTTATCCACACCCATCCCTACCTTACACCCCTACCCTGTGTATTGCTCACCGGTCCGCTGTCGTTCTGCTGCTTGCTGCATGGTGCTGTTACCGTGAACCGAGAGCCGCCCCCCCCCCCACCCACGCGGGCCCCACCCGAGGTCGAAGTGACAGCGGTTGCATCAGCATGGGAAGCTACGAAACGCTGTAATTCCCTTAATAATCGGCCCAGAAAGTCCCGATTTAAATTAAACTGTCTAGCAAGACGACACCCATACATCAGTCATGCGTCACCAGACGTATCTTAAGCTCGTATCTTAAAATTGGTTATATTTCAGCAACCTGGGTCAAGGGTCAAGGTCGTGTCCTTGACTATTGTAAATGTAAAGTGCTCGGCTGTAGCTCGAAAACTAAACAACATCTGAGCACCAAACTTACCCTGGCGGATAGGGGTGACGTAGCTTATGTCAAATCCAATCTCAGCTCGAACCCGGAGTGAGAAACGTAACGGTGCCAGAGCGCCTGGAAGTTTGGGTTCGAACCCGACTTTTCCAATTTTTTGGAAATGTTTTCTTGCCTATAAAGTTTCGGTTACTTTTTGGGACGCCTGAAAGTTGGGGGTTCGAACCCGACTTTTCCAATTTTTGGGAATTTTTTTCGTACCTCTAAAGTTTCGGTTACTTTTTGGGACTTACATGTTACATGGTTGCATGTTTGAATTTGTGTCCGAAACTTGTTTCGGACACAAAGTAACCGAAGTCCCAAAGTAACCGAAACTTAGATGTATCATGGCCATTAGATGCATGCAGAATAAGGACCCTGGTGTCTGAGTGTATCGAGATGTGCTATTCGTTTGAGCCGCGAAATTACTACACATGTATATGGTGCATTCTGTTGGCACCCAGGCATTGGACCTAGGGAGCTCACTCTTCGTTATGACCCCTTCTTTGTCAATGTCAGTCAGTGAAATAGGTCACTGCAGCGATACACGTAATAAATAAAGCTTGCGTAACTCGGCGAGCCGACGCCCCCAAGCCCGTCACGGACTGCCTCCCCCAAAAAAACATTCCTTTTCACCCCTTTGTGCTGGGGCCATAAATTATAGGGCGCGGACGGCAAACGTCGGGCGACGGTTTGTGGTGAGGTATGTCAGTCAGTGAAATAGGTGCCTGGAGCGATACACGTAATAAATCAAGCTTTCGTAGCTCGGCGGGCCGACGCCCCCAAGCCGTCACGGTCTGCCTCCACCCAAAAAACATTCCTCTTCACCCCTTTGTGCTGGGGCCATAAATTATAGGGCGCGGACGGCAACCGCGGGCGACGGTTTGTGGTGAGGTGGGGGTAAGAGGTACCTTATCGCTAATAATATATGTAGCAACATTTTGACGGTAAAACACCCCTTCCGTGCGGATTTCTGCGGTAAAACGCCTTTTTCGAGCAGATTTCCAGGGTGAAACGCCCCTAGGTGCGGGCGGGTTTCGAAGGTGAAAAAGAGAGGGGCTTTGGCGCCCCCCCCCCCCCTCCCCGCTCTTGGTTTGCGATTATCTAGATAACCGACCGATACCCAGATCAACTGCTATTTGCAGTAAATTTATTCCACTCTCCTCATTTGGGTGATTGGCAGATAAGGACACATTGCGTCGCCTAGAATACACATAGTGTAGTATCTCGGCCCAGGCCCGGTGGATAAAACACACCAAGCGCCTCGGGCCAAATGGGAATTTCCGTTTGGCCTAACATGTAAGGTGTTCGCTCGGGATGCGGAAGGTCGCCGGTTCGAAACTCGCAAGGGGCGGGTAGAACTTTCGGCGTCCTTTCGGGCCTGGGACGAGAAATATCACAGTGGTGCCGTGACCAGGATACGAACCTGGGGCCACCCTTTCAAACGGTCGCCTACTGGGCCGGGTGAAACAAAGGAAACGTAGATATCCGCTTTGTGCGGCAAGACGCGGTCCTTGTCACTCCCCGGATACCTGTAGGAGCCGTAGGCTTGGATTCACACGCAGGGCGTGGTGGATAGACCGCGAGGGCGCGGTCCAATGGGAAAGGGTGGTATGTAGTATCTCGGCCCAGGCCCGGTGGATAAAACACACCAAGCGCCTCGGACCAAATGGGAATTTCCCTTTGGCCTAACGTGTAAGGTGTTCGCTCGGGATGCGGAAGGTCGCCGGTTCGAAACTCGCCAGGGGCGGGTAGAACTTTCGGCGTCCTTTCGGACCTGGGACGAGAAATATCACACATATCACCTTCAGTCTTGCACAAACATTTCGTCTACTATACCAAATCTTGAGATTATTACAAGGCACTATTTTACAAACTGGCGAATCAATTCTGTCGTGTTCAATCATCCACAGGGTGCGTATCTGTGTACCGACAGATTCATTAATTTAAAAGTTTGGGCCCTGTAGTACAAATAAAATACATAGATACATGGCAAGTGTTATCACATTGAAGATATTTCATTACAGTAACATGTGAATACTTACAGGGTGTATAGGCCAACATACAACCTACATACACATATCATGAGCTTTTTTTATCGTCAGGCCGTTTTGCGTCACATCTAATTATCGATCGTTCTCGGTACGCTTCAGTAACAACTGGGAGGGCGGGTTAGGGGCTTTACCCCCCCCCCCCCCCTCTCTCTCACACACACTCGTATACGCACACGTCTGTGGCGCCCTTTAAGCGCCGACACTAATGTACATAGGACATACAAACAAACATACTAAAATAGACTATTGTCAGTTGCAACGCCTTAGCATCAATACTGCGCGAGCGGTGGTTCGTCTAACCAAGAAAATGCACGAAGTCGATTTCCCCACTCACTTATGATGAGCAACGGCAACTGAGCTATGAAGGTACCGCTCTCTGTAGTGACCGGGTGCCCACGCCAAGCACACTGTCTGAATTCTGCGCATTGCCAAATAACTTTTTATCCATGATTGATCCCTACTAAGTGCCGCAAAGATCGCAGCTCTAGCTTGCTTATTTTTGACACATTTTCCGATTTGGCCAAGAATCTCTATACTTTAGCAATGGGCTTACATCCGTTACCATGGATACGTCAACGTGACGTCATAAGACGTCGCTGACGCTTACCAAAACGTAGCAAATTGGCTTCTAATTTGCCAGTTTAATTACTTATGAACTGACAGTGATGGAAACTATTACTAACGTAGGTAAACACGAAACGAGTCCACAATGACGTCGGCTCACTTTAACTACGACGTCATTTTTGAGGCACACGTTTAGGGACCGCAAATAAATTTACGACTGGCAGTACTTGTCCCTGGGTATAATGTACAAGATACAAATAAACCGAAGTCACTATGACGTATAGCCGAGCAATGGCCTTTGTAAAACACATCAGGATGACGTCATGGCATGACGGCAAAGTCAAAATAATAAGAAGCGAACGTTTTGCCCGACAACCCCAAATTTTGACCAGCACGGCGATATGCGCATCAGCCTTTCAGATATGGGTTGACGAAATTACGTTTTCCTTTCCTAGTTATTAGCCGCAAAGATCTCAGGTCTAGCTTGTTTTTTTTTACGATTTTTGACGAATTTTCTAACTTATCCAGAATCTCTATACTTTATCATTGGGCCTCTGTTTCGTCAGTCCTGTTTGTGTTTGTGTGTGTGTGTGTGTGTGTCTGTCTGTCTGTATGTCTGTGAGCACGATAACTGTCGAACACTTGCAGCTATCGTTGTCAAACTTCTCTAACAGATGCCAGAAGTCAAATCTCAGGTCGAATTCGTTGCCGGGTGAAATCGGTCAAACGTCAACGTCACGGTGAAGTCATACATTTTTTTCCCTTAAATCTCAATGCGATTGTCACGAGACTTTACAGGGACATTAAGGGTTCCACTCAAGCACCGTATGTCAAAAATCAGTTATTTTTTGTTTCCATGGCAACGCAAATATGGCCCAATGGTAAAAGATAGGACAGTTTTGAAATTTACCATGAGCCAAAAACATAGAATCCTATAAGCCATGCAACTCATCTTTAACACAAAGATTACTTAAGGTCGTATCTTAAAATTGATTATATTTCAGCAACCTGGGTCAAGGGTCCTTGTCGTGTCCTTGACTATTATAAATGTCGAGTGCTCGGTTGTAGCTAAAAAACTAAAAGACATCTGAGCACGAAACTTGCCCTGGTGGATAGGGGTGACGTTCCTTATGCCAAATCCAATCTCAGCTCGAACCCGGAGTGCGCAACGTAACGGTGCCAGAGCGCCTGGAAGTTAGGGGTTCGAACCAGACTTTTTTGATTTTTAAGCTATCGCCCTCCAATATTTAACACAGATTGGATCATAAATTAGGACTTATTTACTAAAATCGAACTCTCGGTTATCACGTAGCGGGTCATTTCAATTTAAAATGAACGAAATTTACGGTGTCCTCAATATTGACCGTACAAACTTCCAAGTGATATAGGAGACTGTGGAATTTCAATGCCCGTCAGGAACAAATATCGATTAAAATTCGCTGTGTAAACACTTTTGCGTAAATCGACGAAAAGATCGTTGCAATAGTACACTATACGGCGTTCCCGTTCTCCTAACGCGACACCCCGCTCCCCCGCACGTCCCGCCGCCCCCACTTCGGCCTTTCCATGCCCGCCAATACACACACGCATTCCAGCTTTGATGCGCTTCACTGGCGCACACTCCTGCCCTTATCCACACCCACACCCTACCTTACACCCCTACTCTGTGTATTGCTGGCCGGTCCGCTGCCGTTCAGCTGCTTGCTGCATGGCGCCTTACCGCGAACCGAGAGCCCGCTCTCTCCACCCCCCCCCCCCCCCCCCACGCAGGCCACACCGGGGGTCGAAGTGACAGCGGTTGCATCAAGATGGGAAGCTACGATACGCTGCAATTCCCTTAATAATTGGCCCAGAAGGTCCCGGTTTGATTTATAATGTGCAGCGAGATGACCCCCATGCATCAGTCATGCGTCATCAGTTGTCCATTTGAGCCATAAGCTCTCAGCCGCCAGGGTGATATGCCTTGTTTATTTCATTGAAATACCACGCAAACTACATACCACGCTACAGATCTGGCCAAGAGAAAAATATTGGTGCTAAGCTTAATTTGAGTGATCTACGATGAATAGTAACGAAGTTGTAACGATTTAGACCTGCTACATTTTCTTCCGGTTTTGTGACATTTTTAGGAACAAACTGTTTTCTTTAACAAGCTCTCTCAACGCCCGATACACATAGAGATCGGTGAAGAAGCAAGGCACAGCTAGTTCAGTGTTACTTATTCTAACATTAATGAAAATATGAAAAGTAATTCCATGTGGCTTCTATTACATTGTCTCAGAAGGCAAACTTCAGCCGGCGAAATCGTTTGACGCCGCTAGAGATGGTGTTAAGCGGCTTAACTTTCAAGACAAAAAAGAGATGATGTGAAAACTATTTATTAAGGTGACACTAACACTAGTAACAGGTTGCACGATTACACAATACATTGCCTTTCAATTGCATCCTGCTAATGCTGCTAATCCCTAGACCCCACCACCCGCTTCCCCTTCCCTTCACCGCCACACTCCTCCGCGGCCGACTTAATCGGCGGCCAGGTTAAAGCGCCGTCAGGGCATCTGGCAGCCGCGCCTACCCCTCCCACACCCCCGCCCCCCCCCCTCCCCTCCCTCCACAACATATCTGTCTGGACCTAGCAGCCCTAGCAGAGATTTTGCTATTATCGTGAAAAAAAACCTTTTTCACATTATGTTTAATAATACTTTCTGACCGGTAAATGTCTGTATTTGGGCCCTCTTATCCTAGACCAAATGAGATTACTGTAACAGTCAAATGTCGAAAATGGGGTCTCAATCAACACAAAAAACGACATGTTGCAATGTGTTCTTACCCTTGCCATTTTGACCTTGGTGCTTATCCTTCTAGTATGTCATGTCAAGGTTAATAACATACCTGAAGATGAAGGTCATACCCAGCAGGGAATTATTTTCCAAAAAAATGGAATTTGTTTTATGCTATGAGCAATTTTGCCCCCCCCCCCTCCCCCCTGGTCTATGAAATGTATCAGTTCGCCACTATAAACGCCTCGCTTGGGGCAGGGTTTGATTGAAATCTATGCCCAATTGACTTCCGTGGATGAATCAATATCGATCAGAACAATATCTATAGGAATCGGACACGATATGACCTTGGGAAGTGAAAAATGGACCTAAATTCAGACATCAGTAGCATGTTTTCGATCCGTTCGATAGGGAATAATGCTTGTCTGATTATTATATATGCTTGAACAGAAAGCTCAGGAGAGGTATTATGTAACTGCCTATAGGGTACAATCCAATAGTGCGGGGAAAGACTTAAAATCAAGAATTTCCATTTTCTTTTTGGCGGGAAAGTAGTGTCTTTGCTATTTATAGCTATGTTAAAGATATTTTTTCAATCTTTGTTCTCGTCTATTGTAGTAGACATTACCTTCTTGCCTATTTAGTACCCATTTGAACATATTTGACCCCTCGGAAAGTGGAAAAATATGTCTTTTTCTTCGAATATGTATTGCATGCTTTAAATAAGTGTTAAATGACGATGAGGAATAGTATTATATACATTGTATAGGGCCAGAAGATGGCAAGAGTGGTACAAGTAACATAAAGTCTCTACCAGCAATATTAAGGGCCGTGGCTATTTATAAGTGAACTCTACGTTACGTAACTTTTCGATTTTCCCCAAGTTTAAGACGTGCGACGCTCGAAACGACTGAAATGGGTGTCCTTGATATTAGCGAATGAAAGGCTATTAACTTATTGCCTACTTTACATATTAAGTGTTAACTGACAATGAGGAATACTATTATAAACATGGTATAGGGCCAGAACATGGCAAGAGTGGTACAAGTAACACGAAGTCTCTACCAGCAATATTAAGGGCGCTGTGGCTATTTACAGGGGACCCCTATGTTATGTAAATTTTTGATTTTGCCCATGCCTTAAGCCATGTGACACTCCTAATGACTGAACATAGGTGTTGTGGATCTTAGGGGATAAAAGACCCATAATTTTGAGGGTAACACAGTTATCTCTTCATGTTCTGGATAGAACACTGTCTTTGCATGTTTTCATTCGGAAAATGAGATTTCATGAAAGTTGACAAGTCAAAGAGTCAAATTTTGTCACTCAAAATTGTCCAAAGAAAGTCAATTTTAATAATGGAAAATGCGTTGTGATAACTAAAGTAAGCCAGTTAAACAAGTAATTTCACAGTATGTTTAATAATACTTTTTAGCCGTCCAATGTATTTGGGCCCTTATTCTATAACAAATGAGGTCACAGTCTAATAATGTAGAACATGGGGTCCCAATATGCACAAAAAACGACAATCGTAACCATAAATAGCGCGCATAGCGTGCATATTTCCGGCTGATGGCGCAATATATGACATCCCAGTCTTGCGTAGTCTATTGCTGTGTTATTATACGTTATGTTGACTTCCGTTTCAATATTGTTCTCGTGATTGGAGCAAATAGTGCAGTTGGTTCATTTTCGCCTACTTAGGCAACAGCTACCATCACTATGATTTCATAAGTAGGTATAATAAAACCCATGCCGCTGATATAATTTTTCGGCCACGCCCTAATTGACGCCAAAACGACGCTTCTCTAAAGAAAGTATCCTTTTTCATATTTTGCTTAACTGATTGGAGCAATCACTGTAAATGAAAAACGGTAATATCTGGGGTATCATATGCCACATATACTAGAATGTAACGATCGACGTTATGGACATTGTATAAAGGTTAATAATGTATATCGAGAAAAGGTACATTCGCAAGGCCAAAAGCAATTAAGCCCGTGCAGCACGTGCAGCTAATGAATATCCAATTAAAGAACCTGATAACCCATACTAGCCCCTTATCTCTGCTTTGCCAGCCCGAATGTAATCCCCCGAGCCCCCCGCTGTTAGTTGTTAGTTGCTCCAGACTGACAAGCCCTGCCACCTGACTGGCAAGCTCGACTAAAGCCAGACTTGACAAGCCCCCGTGTCGTCACAGCCAGGGGTCGAGGTCGGTCAGAGCGGGATGCAGGTCGAGGAAGACGCCTGGCTCACATCGCGCGCGGCCGGATTATTTTTAGCACATGGCGGCAACCAGTGGCCTGCGCGTCATTTTAATGGCCCAGACCCACTGCGTTGTGTTGATATTTCATGGTTATACATTATTTCGATGGGTGTACTGATTCTGAACCGAAGCCCTCCTTTAAGCCTCCACCTGGCCACACACCCACACACCCACATCCGTGTAGTTTAAACGTATAGCAAGGTTTGTTCTCTCTCGCGAGTCAAGGTAAAATTCATGTTTTTGAAATGGGGTGGCGTAGTGATGTAGTTAGTAGCAAGCTGATTGTATGCAATGCGTGTGCAATGTGTGCGGCAAAGTGTATACAAATCAAGAGGTGTATTACAATCTGGCTAGGTCTCAAGTCACCAGGATCTTGGAGGCCCAGCTTGTGTGGCTTATGACATTTCCTTTCAGGGTTGATGCACTCACTCCTGTAGTAGCTTGATCACGCCTGACACCCAGATCACAGGAAACATAACCCAGATGCTCTCTTAGCCCCTCCCAACCCCGCCCCATTCCATACAACCCTTTGTAATAGCCCCTCCCACCCGCAACTCCCCCATCTCTCCTTCGCCTGATCCCATGCACACGCTATAATAGCTGCCCCCCCCCCACCAACCCCCCACGCCGCGCAGGGAGTAAAGAAAGTGCTTCACGCATAAAACGCAGCCCCGTAGAGACCCCTGTGTCATGTAGCGTACTCTCTGTCTGGCGCGTATGTCTGGCCGCCACATTTCTATCCAGATAAGATGGACATCGGACGCAGGTCAGCCAGTGCAGAGGGCGGGAAACTGGTCAACGGTTCGCTAATGTGCATGCATGGTAGTTGAATACCATGAAACATGCGTCGATGATCAGTCCTTCATTATCAGCACTCAGCATTATGGCGCAGGGTAGTATACACATGTAGGGTGTGTGTGTGTGTGGGGGGGGGGGGTTACCGGACGAAGCCCCAGCAAACACGTACCAACAAATGCTTATGACCGCATTAAATTTAAGCGAGACTAACTAATTATAAGTTATAATATATAAGTATCTATATAAATATATATCTGTACATGTGTTGGCTAAAGGCATGCTTTAATCTTTATTTATTTGTTTGATATCGTGCGACCGTGTTATATACATATTATAAATACATCAACATAAATATATAAACATATTGCCGGTCTAATATTTGCGAGGACACATAGCTTGTATTTTGAGCGAACAACACATACAGCGGAGCCACGGATCGGGGTAACCCCATAATTTATAGCGAACACTCGGTCATAGCTATATTCAGCCCCCCCCCCCCCCCCACCTCGCCTTTTTCCTTAACCCACGTGGATCGGTGATTCCAAGCTTAGCTAAGGGAACACTTGGTCATGGCTATATTCAGCATATGAGAATTTTACCCCACCCCACTCCCAAATGTCCCTTAACCTACCTGAATCAGTAATCCCATGCTAAGCTAAGGGGACACTTGGTCATGGCTGTATTCAGCCTATGACAATTTGTCCCGCCCCTCCGCCATGTCCTTTAACCCACGTGGATCGGTAATCGCATGCTAAGCTAAGGGGAAACTATATTTAGCGACTTTAAAATGGCCAATCCCTTTATGAATCCTCGATACACCAAACGACGAACGGCGCGGTGACGCTTAATGCATCATATAACTCGGTCGATGTACATCGTCGCAGTCGCTACTAACATGTTAAAGTTGCACCTATATCCCCAAGTTTCGTTTTTCTAAAGCTCTTTCCTGACGAGCTCGTACATTTTGGTATCTAGTTACCCCCCCCCCCCCCCTCTCCTCCCCCTGCCAGGGTCACAATTCGTAGTAGGGGTCTCCACTGCTACGCTTCTCTGATTTGTGTTACAGGGGTAGGTAAACCACCGCCGTAAAAATATATGCTCCACTGAATAGATGTTTGTAGATTTTGTAAATTACATTCCCTATCAAGTTCTAAGGAATGAGAAAAAATAGGTTTCATTAGTATTGCAATTTGTGGGGGCTGACCCCTGATTCAGCCCAGGCTGCCCGGAATATTAGGGATAAAGATCGCTTGCGTTAAAGTTATTATATTGCAGTAAACGCAAGTGTAAACAATATAAGCAACTATGCGGGGATTATATGAGTGGCTTATCTGTATCTTCAATTTTAAAAGACGTCATATCACATCGTGAGGCATAAATGCAAGATATGTAGTCATTTGAAATCGCAATGGGTGTATTATTTCAAGAACCACCTTAGTTCAGGACAGACTAAACAGTATGTGAGCGGTGTGATACCCCAGCGGTTGTCAGCGATTAGATACCATTATCGCTGGAGACGGGAGGCAGCAGGCTCCAGGTGTTTCTGTGGTATACCAGCGTACGCAGCAATGGGTGAGGTGTGCACATTTAGACATGGGCCGATTGAAGGATGTGCCGCGATCAGATAAGAGATGCGTACGGGCTGGCTAGCACGCTGGGCACTTCCCTTGGGAGTTGTAGCTGATAGCGCCTGCCGCCCCTGTCCAGACCTACATACACTTTTCTTGACCGCAGAGGCCGGTTAGCCTACAGTTCATACCCCCGCCTTCTCCACCCCACTCGACGTACAACTTAATTGGTTTACCAGACTTGTCGGACCAGCCAGTGGCGCCCTTCGAGGCTGTAACGCACCGGTTATATGTTAATACCATACATAATATATCATAAAAATGACGACAGGGAGTTATTGCACTACGCTTTTGGCGATTGAACGTATCCGTAACATAACCCGATGCGCATTACGTCACCAGAACAAACCTACATATATATATATGTTTGCGGAACAGCGTATAAGTGGGCTTCTAACATTTTGGCCGTCAGTTTCACAGCCCAAAGAATTACCTAAATATCTTCTTTCTGCTACAAATGCATGTCTCAGATTTTGCAGTTATCGGGCGAGGATACTTCAAAGATGCTTGTGCACGGTATTGAGCCTGACTCAATTGAGTATTGACTGTTCGGTTAATTGCTATTCGCTTTCTACTTTGATCGCATTTTTTAGTTGTGAAAAACATGCCGTCCCTTCCACGCTTACGACTGTCGACTGAACACCGACAGCAATATCTCTTATTTAAGCGCCGCGCGAGAGTGAAACACGGAAACGGTGGGAAGCGTATCAGTAACACGGAAATGTAGCGCAATCGTTATTATCTAATGACCAAATAACATTACTGCACGTGAATAACCACGCTGGTTATGCCGCAGACCAATGAGACCTTGATATGGATCTCTGGTTGTAGGGTTCCGGTGTCTACTCTATTCACAAATCACAATGTATCCAGCTCAAGCCACTCAACCTGGTGGCCGGTCGTTATCAGCCTATTAGTTAAGCACGAGCCCCTCCCCCCTTCTACCCCTCCCCTTTTACCCCGCACCACCCACAACATATTCTTCTTGACTTATCAGCCCACATCTTTCCTCAGACAGGAGACTGCGCGGACCCGGGCCTTGATATCAAGGCCCGGGTCGGCGTGTTTACAGCCTTTCCTGCAGACTCACACCGACCAAGGAATATGGAAATATGTGACACGGGCAGATTTGAAACCATGAAAACATTTCATTCAAATCCCAATTGCTTAAGAAATCCCACTTGAAATAATAAGGTGTTATTTATAGAAATGTGGCATGTCCGAACTTCTACAATTTTCAAGTCATGGACTTTCCAATGTCAAAGATCAAAGGTCAAGGCCGTCCTGTTAAAGGACAAACGTAAAAGTGCTAAGGCTTTCTTAATATTTGTCGTAAGGAGATTTGACTAGCGTCAAAATGTTCCACTGATTAGGGGAAACAACTTTAATATACATAATTTTTTGCGCGTAGGTGGAAGTTTCGCGCAAAATGACGTCATAGTTTACCTTGTCCTTATGCGGGCGGGCAGTGAGGGATGGCCGTGAGTGAGCCGTTCGCGATAAGGCACCGCTTGTTTATATATTGTGATGTGATTTATCGGGGGAGGCGATCAGGCACAGTCGTGGGGAGGGAGGGGAGCAGGTAGCACACACATACAGCGCATTGATATTGTGTACAAAGAGTTCCGAACGAATCGCCACCGCAGCCGCACGGACTCCTGCTCTTCAGCCCCCCCCCCACCCCCACGCTCCCACCCACACCAACCAGTTTTAAGGAAATCGTCTCTGCTCATCCCCCACACTCATCCACCCAACACAACTGCAGCCACCCAGCACGTCGACACTCATCAGACTCCGGCATTCCTGGTCCGCCCCCCGCCCCCCGCCCACCGGCACCCACTAGACTTAAGCTTTATGCCCCCCTGTTTTTCTTCGTACCCTCTACTGTCCTCACGACAACAGCTATCGTTCACCAACTTTTATGGAAATATGGCATGTCCGAGCCTCTACAATTTTCAAGTGACGGACGTCCCAATGTTAAAAGTCAAAGGTCAAGGCCATCCGATTAAAGGAAAAATTTACAAGTGCTAAGGCTTGCTTAATATTTGCCTTATAGAGATGCGACTAGCGTCAAAATGTTCCACGGATTAGGGGACACAACTTAAATATTGACCATTTTTTTGCGCGTAGGAAGACGTTTCGCACAAAATGACGTCATAGTTCACCTTGTCCTTATGTTCAAACTAGATGAACGTTGTTTTCCCACTTTAACTTTCTCAATCGTCGTCAACCTCAAACGATGTATTAAGAAAGTCGGTATGACCCATTTCCCGAAGAAAAATTCGCCGTCAATGACGTCACATGACGCCAAAAAAATGGAAAAAAGTTAACTACGAAGTAAATTCACTGAATAATTAATATTAGGAATAGAGAGATCGGGTTCGGGTCACAGAACGTCAAATTTTACCGCCTAGTTGTTTCTTAGTTAAAAAAAGATACTTTCTATTTAACTTTTCCCGCTAGAGGGCAAAACATTCCTTATGGGGAGTCCCATGTCAAAGTCGGCGCCGGAGCTGGGGATGGCAGTGAGCGGTTCACGATAAGCACCCCCCCCCCCCCCACCGAGACAATACTCCATCGGTCAGCCCCATTCACCTTCCTCCCTCATGGCAATACTCCCTCGATCAGCCCCATGCCCCCGCCCTCCAAGACAATAATCCCTCGATCAGCTCAATGCTTCATCCCGCCCCACCCCCCACGGCTATACGCCCTCGGTCAGCCTCATGCCCCCTCCCTCCACGTGACAACACTTCCTCGGTCAGCCCCATATCCCCTACCCCCATGACAATACTCCCTCGGTCTGCCCCACCCCCCCCATCCCCAGGACAATACACCCTCGAGCAGCCCCATGCCCCCCCCCCCCCCCCGAGACAATACTCCTTCGGTCAGCCGCATTCACCCTCCTCCCTCATGGCAATACTCCCTCGAGCAGCCCCATGCCCCCCCCCCCCGAACCAATACTCCTTCAGTCAGCCCCATTCAACCTCCTCCCTCATGGCAATACTCCCTCGATCAGCCCCATGCCCCCGCCCTCCAAGACAATAATCCCTCGATCAGCTCCATGCTTCATCCCGCCCCACCCCCCACGGCTATACGCCCTCGGTCAGCCTCATGCCCCCTCCCTCCACATGACAATACTCCCTCGATCAGCCCCATGCCTCCGCCCTCCAAGACAATAATCCCTCGATCAGCTCCATGCTTCATCCCGCCCCACCCCCAACGGCTATACGCCCTCGGTCAGCCTCATGCCCCTCCCTCCACATGACAACACTTCCTCGGTCAGCCCCATTCCCCCTCCCCACATGACAATACTCCCTCGATCAGCCCCATGCCCCCGCCCTCCAAGACAATAATCCCTCGATCAGCTCCATGCTTCATCCCGCCCCACCCCCCACGGCTATACGCCCTCGGTCAGCCTCATGCCCCCTCCCTCCACATGACAACACTTCCTCGGTCAGCCCCATGCCCCCTCCCCACATGACAATACTCCCTCGATCAGCCCCATGCTTCATCCCGCCCCACCCCTCAAGGTTATATTCCATGGGACAGCCCCATGCCCTCTTTCTCCATGAAAATATTCCCTCGGTCTACCCCCATCCCTAAGACCCGCGGGCAGCCCCCCCCCCCCCCCTCGAGACAATACTCCTTCGGTCAGCCCCATTCCCACTCCCCCCCCCCCCCCGAGACAATACTCCCTCGGTCAGTCCATTCCCCCTCCTCCCTCATGGCAATACTCCCTCGATCAGCCCCATACCCCCTGCCCCCCATGACAATACTCCCTCGATCAGCCCCATGCCCCCCCCCCCCACCAAGAAAATACACCCTCAGTCAGCACCATGCCCCCTTTCCCCGGAGGCAATACTCCCTCGGTCATCCCAATGCCCCCTCGACCCATGACAAGACTCCCTCGGTCATCCCATGCCCCCTCTCCCCATGACGATACTCCCTCGGTCAGCCTCATGCCCCCTGCCCCACAAGACAATACTCCCTTGGTCAACCCCATGCCCCCGCCCTCCTAACACAATGCTTCCTCGGTCAGCCTGGGCTAGGAGCTTGGGCTAACGGTTTAAGCTAGCGGCCTGGCCTAGCAGCCTGGGAAAAGCTGCCTGGGTTAGGGGCCTGGGCTAGCGGCCTGAGGTAGCGGCATTGGCAAGGCCTAGATTGAAGTCCTGGCTAGCCGCCTGGGTTGGCGCCCTGGCTAGCGGCCTGGTTTAGCATACCGGACTAAACCTGGGTTAGCATACTGGGGTAAACCTGCGCTAGCGGCCTATGCTAGCAACCTAGGGTAGCTTACCGAGGTAGCGGCCAGAGCCAGCAGCCTGGACTAGCGGCCAGGGCTATGCCTGGTTTAGGGGCCTCGGCTGGTGCCCTGGGTCAGCGGCATGGACTAGTAGCCTGGGGCAGATCTACCCTCCTGAGCTAGCTCAGGCCCCTGAACGAAAAAAAAGAACACATTTCTCGTGGATCTAGGAGCACTGCCTCCGCCATTCTCCAATATGACGAACCAGGCCAGCAAAAATACTGAATATCTTGCAAACAAGAGGGATAAAATTATTATTTTGATACCGGTACATATTTTTTCGGGGTCGCTGAATTCGAAAGAAAATAATTATTGAATATCCTGTTGCAACGTGTTTTTTTTTAATGGCGGACAAGACCACGAAAATATTCAATATTTTGAAAATTAACACTGATGATTTTTATGTTTATGTAAGACTTTTTTTGGAATAAAGAAGTGCTATTGTGTAAGTTGGAGCAACGCATCTGCCGTTTTTCCAGAATGGCGGACACGGTCTGTAACAGTACACAACATCTCCGAAACGAAGTAGGATCACTCTATTTAACTCTGTGTATTGGTTTTCGTGGTCAAAGAATTCAACAACTTGTCTTCAGGAGCAAGGCGTCTTTAGTTTGCCATCATGACGGCTAGTTCAACAATAATACACAATATCTAGAAATCTAAACGGTGCAGGGGCGTCATTGTGAATAACCATATGTACCGTGGTCACAGATCCACAAACAATATGTTACAGATTTCGAGATCTAGGATCATTTCGCTCGCATCTCATAGCTTTGCTCGCAAAAATGCGTGTCAAGTTCCCAATGGAAACCTGAAAGACTTACTCTCTCATATTGAGAATCATCCGCGCCCGCCATCACTACGAGTAAATGTCATGGGGTGACTACAACATCCTAGCCAATTCGAGAAACTCTCTGGTGACAAGGCAGAACCTTCTGAGTGAGAATGTTTAGGCTATAGATACACGGTTTATACTACAGAGAAGAAAGTCATCCATAATGGTTCATGTGGCATACTTCGAACCTGAAAAGCTATGGATAGGCATCAGAATAACATTTTTATCCTTGTCCTTGTCAGTTTCCAAGATACTATGGAAATGGCTGCCACAGACGTCAGGTGTCAAATCTGATTTGACACTATAGCTCAATTTGATTAGCCATGGTGGAATTTGGAACATGTGTGCCAAATTCATGCTTTTACCACAACATGCACGATTGTTTCGCATATGCGCGGGACTATCAGATATTATACGATACGGTGGCTTCCGGTGTATTTTACGTTACACGTCGTCTTCAGAGACACCTTATGGCGAGAGGCTAAGTGTGCCTCAACGTCAAAGCTAACGTTCTCCTACGAAAGATTGGGCTTGCTTGATGTTCAGCTAATTTGACAATAGCTAACATCACCCATAAGTTCATGAGTTCACCCATGAGTTCATAAGTGGGTATATTTAATAAAATAGAAGCTATCGCGAATATTGTCGTGACCGTCAAATGACGTCATGTGAAGTCACGAAGACATAATAAATAAAAGGTACGAAAGTACCGTTAATAATGATTCAAGAGTAGCGCTCTTGGCTTCAAACTGGATGTGCATTTAAGCTCCGCCTACAGTGCCCACACTGCTTGTCGAAGGCAGTATTTAGCCCAAATTGCGCTAAAAAGGCCCTTTAGCCGAAATTGGCCCTGACGACTCGTAACGTCGCCATTATTACAGCTTCCAAAAGTACTTATGAATTTTCGTCCTCGACCTATTGTCGAATATCTCTTGTTATGTTGGTAAATTGGCAATGGCCGATATCCAGGATTTTGTACATGTGTGTGTAAGGGGAGAAGGGGTGGGGTGTTAGGCAGGCATGGGGCGATTACATTACGATTACGATGACTTGGAAATTTCATGATTACGATTATGATTACAGGAAATATGAAAGTAATCGATTACGATTACGATTACATTGAAAGTAATCATGATTACAATCCTGATTACTTTCTACGTTTTAAATAAATGAACCCTCTACTTAAGCCTTTAAGTAACAATATCAACGAACCGTAAACTTTGGATGACAGCTTGGTTGGGAGATCGGCAGATTGTACTGATCATAGGGCTGTGCGTTCAATTTCAGACGGGATAATTTTTTGTTTTGTGAACAACAACCGTCGAGCGTAAGCATTTATTCATGTTAGATATGTTATCATGTTAGATATATTAAGTTATAAGTATTATAAGAAACAGTTTTGATACAGTTTTGATACAAATCCGCTGCAATTGTTCTTATCTTCCTTAGAAGGAAGTGTGGTGGTCAACAGAATGTATGGCCTCTATGTTAAATGGCAGGTACAAAAGAAAGCCACAATGCTACTGTACACTGGGATATCCGTACCATAAGTTGCCACGCCCTACTACTGAAACCAGTAGAGTTTTATAACAACAGTTCTTTCAACCAATCCATCTATATAGAGAACAATAACACAAGCATCTAACACCATTCCACCGCAGCCCCCACCCACCACTTCCAACAATACAGGTGGCACTGGACCATCCCTAGTGAGCAAAATGCAAACAAGGTCATCTGATTAGAAGGAGGTTCACTTTCGGATACCCAGCTAGCTTAATTTGTTATATCTGGTTATGTCTCGGGATGGGGCACAATGGACCGGAAGGGTAGGGGTGGTTGGAAGGAGGGGTGCAGAAGGATTCCAGCGGTAAGTTTGCATTTAAGATGCTGGCGACATAGAAAGTGTGACCCTTAGTTTGGAGACTACAACAGCCCGCGTGAACATAGTAAAGTAATCATCGAAAGTAATCATGATCACGATTACTTAGCAATGTAATCGATTACGATTATTTGGAAAATGTGATCGATAACAATCGATTACAATTACTGATTATTATTACCACATGTCTGGTGGGGGAGGGGAGGGGGGATTTTAAGGATCGGTAATGCGATAATATCGATGATAATGTCGATTCCTGTGACCACCTCGCTATATTTCACAGGCTCCATTCCTCGCCTTCTGATGTGATGGTCCCATGGTCTGCTGAGCTGTGTTGTGTCAGCAAACATGTGTGCGTCCAGGTGAGATTACCTACATTATTGCCGCTGTTACGACACTCTACTACCAGTTACACCACTGTTAACCCCTTTCCTCAATAGTACAAACATCGCAGCGCCAGGTCATGGGTTTGAATCATAGCACCTGAATTTGGAGCACAGGGTTCATTCGATCCCATTAAATTAATTGACCATTGACTCTCCTGTGTCCAATTCAGTCTTCGCATCCATCCAGAATATGCAATAGTGACCTGACACTAACAATGTATTGATAGAAGTCCGAGGAAAAAATGGTGTGACAAAAAACTCGGATAATAACTTGGTTTATATGCTAGGCTCCATAATTCTGCCCGTAATGATACAATAACCTTCCATGATGTCCTAATAGCAATCTTTATGATCAATACTGCTACAATTGTAATATTTTCCGTTTTCTATGATCAGATATCCGGATGCGAAATCTACGGATTCGCCACATCAGCCAATGAGCGAGGAGTCGGCAAGCGTGATATTGCGGTTACAGAACCTGCTTGACCGACTGCGGAATGTCGAAGGTGTCGGTCAGTGGGGGCAATTGTTGGCGCATTATGTTCTGTACGCACCTCCTGCCGTGGAAGGCATTCTCCAACGGATGCAAGAAGCAGTTAACGGGGGAACCCGCACCCACCGGGCAGGATTAGTGACACGCATCAGGTTGTACCACACCGGGGTAGTACAGGGCTTTCGTCATCCGCTGGATGTCTTTATGGGGGAGCTACTCGATAGGTTGGAACGATTAGAGTCTGGCAGTCTCCTCATTTTCGAAACCATACTCGAGGAACTGCTGATGTGTTCCCCCGAAAGAGGTCTGAAGGTGATCGAGAGGATCGACAAGGCTTTAAAGGTGGGTAAAATATTGCGCACCGCCGCTCCTGACGTCATCAATGACGTATCTATGTACATCCACGGGCTGCGACCGACGCGACCCTTGGATACGCTCCTCGATACGTTGTTCAGCGGGCTCGACGACATTCATCGCGACCTGGTTTACGTCGTCTCGCCGATACTCTTGGCTCGCGTCTTCGGCGGGTCTCAAACAGCGGCTGAAAAGCTCGTCCAGAAAGCTATTGAGCTCCTTGGCACGGTTGGCGAAGTGCGCGATGACCTCCTTTCGCACCGGGTCAGTATTTACTCCACCGCCCGCCTCCTCGAGTTGAGACCCAGGGAACTGCGCGACCCGACCCTTATTGATCACCTGTGCGAGTTAATCCGACGATTTCGGCTCCTGGGTGAAGAGTTATTCTACCTAGTCCTCCCGACGCTCGTCCTCAAGGCATTCACCACGCCCGATGTCGAAGCGAGCGAGTACGTCAAGGCCGTCGTCAAGTGGCTGCACGATCATCGTGACCTTGACACTGATGATCTGATAGGAAGCGTCATGGCATTGTTGAATGGATTATGTCCCAACGACTTGATCAAATATACTTCTACCTTCCACGACATCGTCGCGGCTGCGCGGGTAAGACTTCATCGCCTACACCCGGATTTCCCCCACGTTGTCATGCCTATCATCATGGAACGTGTGTGGGACGGGTGTGAGGCGTCATCCGTCATTGGTATGAAGAGGAGATCGACGTTTTGGATGCGAAAAAAGGGCCTTGACCTAAAGTTGGCCTTGTTGTGGCAACAAGTACACTTTACCATCGCAGTAGCAACGGCTGGACGGCTCATCCAATCCGTTATCGACTGTTTGGACCAGGGATTCAAGAATACAGTCGACCCGGATGAAATCGCTGGGGCAGTGATTCTTCGCTTCTTGAAAGTCGAAAATAACTTGCTGAAAAACCGCTCGGAATTCGACGTGTTAGCAGAGCAGACGGCGCGTCATTACAAACAGAAGTTTTTTTTCGTATTCCGAGATCACTACGTGAAGTTTCCTGCCTCTTTGCTGCGGCCCGTGTACTCGCTGCAAAAAAACTGCTTCAGTCGAAGAGCGCCGAAGACGACGGCCCTCCACAAGTCGCTGGCGGCTTACATCCACGACCTGTCGGTTTGGGTTTGCAGAGAGGACTCCAGGTTCCGAGACTGCTCACTGTACGGCATCGGGAGCCATTACAGCGGTCTCCGGACATCCACCATCCCGGACGAGCAGGATTGGTTGCTGTCCATCCGGGCCTTATTTCTGGAGGAGGGTCCGGATCAGGATATGTGGGCTGAGCGGGTGGAGGAAGGGAGCAAGGTCGTGTGGCAAGTGTATGTGAGAGAGGGAGGTCCCAGCTGGCGGGTCTGGTCTGCCATTGACGGCCCGGTCGACTGTTTGCTGTTCCCGGTCGTGGACCGACCCCGCGTCCAAATGATCCACAGCCGGAAGCTCATCGTTCTCGTCAATAAGCTCCTGAATCACGCCTTGCCTCAAGTGCCGCTCCCTGGGGGTTTGTTTCACGGCGGGTTGTTGGCCCCTCACTTCCATCGGGTGACGGTTCGCGGCCCGGCATCCACCATCCTTCTCCTCGACCCCGAGTGCCGGAAAACCGTCGACGTAGACGTCACCTTCGGGATGGAGGTACCCTTGGCGGCGGCCGGCGCGGAAGCCCAGGAGGTGATGACGTCATTGGTGAAGAAGTGCGGGCTGCCCCCTACGGCCCCGCTGACCCTCCACCTGGTTCCTACCAGGGACGATGACGGGCACTGGGTGCTGAGCAGCGCCGTCCTGGAGGCCCGACTCTTCGCCCACCTGGGGCCTCGCTGTTCGCACGTCCAAACCGTCAGAGACCTCAAACTGATGGTCGGCAATTTTCTCAGCTGGGGCCCATTGAATGGGGCGGTGGCGGAGGTGACGGAGGCACTGTCAGCCTGGGGGGAGGGGTCGTCGGGTGGAGTCGGCCTGCGCATCCCGGGGATGAACACGACCGGCGTGGCCGAAGCGGTGGCGAAGTGCCTCCGAGACGGAAAGATCCCTGACGAGATGTTCTTAAAGCGGAGCGACGAGGATGGAGTCGCGCTTGACCTCATTGGCCGGAACCGAACTTGGCTCGTTGTGGCGGCTGTATACAGGCATCACACCGGAGTCGGGGCAGGTGTGCTACTGACCGCCGACCGTGACCGGAACCGGGACAGTCACGGGTATCACCCTGAGTCCTGCCAGCTGTGTGCCTCCATCGCCGAGACGGCTCGCCAACTGACGAACCCCTACAACCTCCACCCCGCCGTCGCCCAGGCGCTGAGGCTCCCCGTCAGACCGTGGCTGTCCCTCAGTTCAGCTTACATCAAGTACTTGGTCCTGGAATACGTGGTGCAGCGGTCCAAACACGGCCTCGACCTGCTGCTTCAACCAGATGAGGTGCAGCGCGAATGTATGTTAAAGTACCATCTAATTGAGCTCTCCTATTTCCAGCAAGGGGATACAATGCCCCACCCTCTCCTAGGGACATCCCATGTCAGGATGTACAACAGAAACCTAATAATCCCACTTGGGGCTATGTGTCGAGAATACTTGTCGATGTTACACTTGCTGGAGAGTCTCGCAATGAGCCGCTAGGGTGGGTCTCACCCAGACTTGTGCCCACACTTTTTCGCTTGAGCGTTGCGTCACGCCAGCAAACGTACATGAACAAATGTCCTACATATGTTCATGTCTAATCCTTTTTACTTTAGCCAGCTTGACTTTAATTTATCTTTTGCGCGGAAAAAGAAATCTGCTTGTCTTTATTTCAAAAATACAAGTATAATATGTGCAATAACATAGGAGACCATGTTTGTCAGACGTTTTACGTGGAAAGCATCTGTTCCTCATATTGGGGTATCGCGCCGCTCTTGCGATTGAAAGTAACTATAGTTACACACAATGGCTAGTATTACAATAATAAGTTAATGGGAATATTTTAGGCATAACGCCCATGGTACATATATACACATAAAGGCATAGAACACTTGAAACGCAGGTATTGATTTGAAAACCTTCACATGAAGGCATAGAACACTTGAAACACAGGTATTGATTTGAAAACCTTTATGTGTATATATGTACCATGGGCGTTTTGCCTAAAGTATTCCCTAAACATCACAAGGGGAATATACATACACAGTGTTCCATGACAAATTTGTCAACGTTACACATAAGATCATTAAAGTTTACATTCGCATGATATTAATGACATTTCATAGATGTTTCCTTGTAATGGTTAACACCAGCATGGGTCTTCGGGGGCCCTTGCATAATTGTTTGTTGCTTGAGATGGGAATCAAAACATTAGAAGAACAGGTGGATGAGAGTTATGATCCGCAACATAGTTTGATCTAATATAGCAAAAGAAGGATGCACTGAACACCCTGCGACACCCCAAGATAAAAGGCGCATTATTTAGAACAAAACTTCAAGTTTATGAGGAAGCGGCAAAACCTAATATTTTTGCAATCTCTAAAAATGTCAGTGTAACAGTAAGCTCATAACAAAATTAAGTGTAGAGGGAAAGGACGTTACTGCCGCGCGGGATATGCGCGACGAACAACGGACTTTTTTGGAAGTCGATCCACAGTTTGAATCAGACAAGAGGAAACGCAGATGCTACAGCATTTTTCCTTAAAAAATTAAAATCTAACGAGAATAAGAAATTTAGACAAGCAATTTGGGGATGGAGAAGAGATGCTTTCGGAAATTAAAGAAGTACTGTTAAATATGAAGAATGGAAAATCCCCAGGTAGTGATGAGTTTCCGTGTGAGTACTTTTGCAAGTTTTTTTGGAAGAGTATGGATCATTTTCTATACAGAAGTCTGACACATGGTATCAATAGCAAGAAACTGTCTATAACACAAAGACAAGGAGTAATTACATGTCTACCCAAACCAAGGAAAGCTAGAGAATCAATGAAGAACTGGCGCCTGATATCCTTGTTGAATTGCGATTACAAAGTGTTATCCGGTGTTATGGCAAGAAGATTTAAGCAGATTTTAGATAATTAGTCCAGATTAGAACAGTTTTTTAAAGGGACGTTTTTTTTTTAGAAAACAACAGACTTGTCCCCGACGTAATGGAATATCTAAATCATACAAATAAGGCAGGCCTATTACTGATGATCGATTTTGAAAAGGCCTTTGACACCGTATAATAGCAGTTTATTACCAAGATACTGGAAGCGTACAATATTTGGGAAACCTTCGTCGACTATTTTAGGCTACTATACAAAGACGCAGACAGTTGTGTGATAAACAACGGGTATTTCTCGCAGTTCCTTAAACTAGGCAGAGGCGGTCGACAAGTGACCCTCTATATCCATATATTGTTATACTTGTCGTCGAGCCATTGGCCACAGAATTGAGAAACAACAAACACATAAAAGGTATTCAAATTGGTAGCTCTACAGTTCTATTAGGTCAATGTGCTGACGATATGTTTATGGGTAATGACAGATGACTCAGAGTCTGTAACCGCTGCTCTACAGACGTTTATTATTTGCTATTTGTGTTCAGGACTGAGAATCAACATGGATAAGACACTTGCAGTATGGCTTGGCAGTAAGCAAAAATTCAGCAGATTAATTAAAGTAATGATTGTCTAAATTACCTGGAATGATATATCTAGAAAGAATATGGCAAGTGTTGCAGATTTCTAATGCATCTCATCTATAATAATCGCTAATATAAATCCATTCATAATGCATAACTTGCTACTCGGAAAGGTAATGAAAACTATGGGAGTTTAAATATGTAATTGAGGTACATATATATATATGTATATGAAATGGCTTGGCCCCTTCTCGCGCCGACTTACAAGTTTAGTGCCGCCATCTAGCGGATAGCGGCAGCGTAAGTCAGGATATGTAGAAGGGAACCGCTAGGGGAAGCAGTTCGGGAAGTAGGACGGTAATTCGGTAGGGGGCGTGGGTAAAATTAGGTTTTGTAAACTTCCGCCAGAGTAGAAAAGAGATAAAGAGGCAAAGTTTAGACAAAGTAGAATAGAGGAATATAATTTTTATCGTCAGTATCTGTATGAATAGTTTATCTTTTTTATGTAGGTTATGTAGCAGGTTTCTCCAGTACTTTGAAGTGTAGCCAGGCGTAATTTAGTTCTATTTTCAAGCATTGAGATACAGTTACTTTGATTATCGCCCATTGGCCGAGAGGGCCTGGGGGACGTTTGGGGCTCAGGCTGGTATAAATAGAGGTGCGTAGGGAGGCCTCGAGACGGACAGACAGAGACACACACACACAGACACAGAGAGAGAGAGATGCTGCTGCTGACTCCGGGGTTCACGCCTGCTATGTGCTTGCCGCCTGATTGCGGCAGTTATAGTAGGTGTGGGCACCATGCAAGCCTTTTGACGCACGGTAGCCTCTTGGGACGCATGGTGCCTATGCTTTAATGCATGCCAGCCCCTTGGTGTATACTTCGATATATGGTAGCCCCGGTGGTGTATACTTCAATACATGGTAGCCCCGGTGGTGTATACTTCGATACATGGTAGCCCTGGTCATGGTGGTGGTGTATAGTTCAATACATGGTAGCCTCGGTGGGGTATGCCTTATTGCACGGTAGCCTTCAGGTTTAGGTTTAGGCAGAGGGATTTATGCTTGCTTGTTTATGCCGACATTGCCACCACTATTGCAATCATCATCCCCGGGGGTATAGTCCAGTTTATACAGTTATAGGTTTAGGGAGAGGGATTTATGCTTGCTTGTTTATGCCGCGATTGCCACGACTATTGCAATCATCATCTCTGGGGGGTTTAGTCCAGTTTATACAGTTATAGGTTTAGGGAGAGGGATTTATGCTTGCTTGTTTAAGCCGCCATTGCCGCTACTATTGCAATCGTCATCCCAGGGGTTTGATCTTTGTTAGAGACCTAGGTATTTAGGATTAGGTTTATCTGACAAGACTGTCTGTATTATAGGAAGCTGTTTGGTATAGCTTTATGTCACTGCTGAGGATTCAGTGCTGTTCTGAGAGGTTTTTGCTATTGGTTTAGTATGCAAACATGTAACATGTAAAGAGTCTATGGGGATAATGATGTCAATATAGTCATTATCGGCCTGGACTAAAGAGTATTGATTTATGTTGTTGTACAGAGTATGGTGTGTTATATGCAAATACAAATAATGGAAAGGTATATTCGCATATTTCTTTTCGAACTGCTTGTGTCTCTGCATTACCGAACTCGAGATCTTGTGACAAAACGAAGGGTATGCGAAAAACCGATTTGGTGGTAGTAATGCTGGGGCACGTTTTGATATAATAGAAGTAAGACGCGACCAAATTTGATTAACTCCATATGTAGAGTAAGCCACGAACACGCTATGACGCCCCACCCCCTCGGCACATTACATATAAACTACATGTCAAAGCAAATGAAAATGTAGGCCTGTATGTTTAACTCGAATAACAACACAGATTGAAGTGATAATTAAGTGATGCAATACTGAGTATGCTCCTATGATCATTAATAAAACAAAACTGGCATGCAAAAACAACAATTAGTACGAGTTGGTGGGCATGTCAACTAGTACAATAGCATTACATCTGAAGGCCTCTATTTGCTGTATTTTGACCTAAACCGCCCTGCTGCCCATGCAATCGACAATCGTTGCCATAGCGACGCTGCATAGAACAATGAAACATGACGTCACACACAAAAGAATTGTAGTTATGGCAAGGATAGTGTATAATAGGATAGCCAACTCTGCATTTCGCGCGGTGATACGCCGTTCGCAGCGCCATCTATGAGAGACCGTGTTAGAAATGTCAACATGTCGGCGAGAGGCTGGAAGGTTACACACCAATAGAAACCATCCCCAGGTTAAGTAATGCAAAAACCCAAATTTTCAACCCCATGCTAGAAAAAAATCGGTATCCATGTTTGACTATATGGGCCATAGCAAATTCTAGAGAAAGTATCCAACTTTATTTTAACAACAAACAGAACATAGGTTCACGTGCGATATTTTTAGCTACAGTCCATAGTATGACACCCCCCCCTAGCGCGACCCGCCGAAAATTAAACACCCAGCGAATCAGCATGTGATGAGGTCGACCGAACCACGCACCCGTAACGTCCGCAAGCATGATTAAATACGCCACAGATTAATGCAACAGGCAGTAATCTGGCCAAACATTAGTAAAAGAAACAATATATACAAAGAAAGAAGTAACCAGTAACCATATAACCCTGATATACGATCATATTTTAGGCACTACTTGACGGTATATACTTTTCTACGCACGACCTATTGGTGTGTAACCTTAAGCAGATGACATTTTCATCTTCCTTCATCTTCAACAGATACCCCGAACAGAAAGCACAATTTCCATATAAAGTACACAATTTGGTCAACCCATATACAAAAATGACGACACAATAACAGTGTGAAATCCATATGTATAACACTTACTGGTCCTCTTTCGGTCGATCTATCCACGGCTTAATTATAACCATGAGACTTTTT